>OX103972.1:36005112-36157751 GCA_944470395.2 Schistosoma turkestanicum | reverse complement strand
GTAATGCAACTGGAACTCTGACTTCCAAATGCTAACACATACTGTAAGAATCCGTTTTAATTTACTCAGATAAGCTGTTTGCAGTGAGACTGTAGAACGCCTCACTTCAACCAAACACTCTTTGTTTCTAACAAGTATAACTAGATGAATGATTGAAGGGAGTGATAATTTATTAGTAAATATATTATGAATATCAGTACGATTATTTGTTATTGACAAAAGTACATGGTGGTGGTCTACTTTATTGTTTACTGGGTTGCGGAACACATAGTCCAGTTATTACTTCAAATGTTCAGTGCTTTCCTGACTGAGATGCACATTGCATCCTCAATCATACGATATGCCGATCCTAAGCAATTTGAAATTCTTTCCACTTTGACTTGTTCAAGAATTGATGTTCTTGACATACTCAGATCAGTCGGTGACGTGGTCACTCTCCAGAGTTCTTTCAAACAAACTGAGCTGAGTAAACTATAATTGTCGTCTCTTCTCCATATTCAGATCTATGTTTTGGCATCTAAATTCATTTTGTTTTCTCTATTTGTGTTGACCTGATAAACCTCCGTTTTTCTAAATAAATAATCAGTTGTTTTTTTGTGAAAATGGTATGTTTTTTACTGATATTTATTCAAGTCATTCTTATCATTGCTAATTAAGTTCTTGAGATTTGAGCACACTAACCGACTCAATATTGTGACGTGGAATGAATATTATTCTACCTTGTATGATTGCTCCAATTAGAATTAGACTAGATTCCGTTTATCCCTGAGAGACTGAGGAAATACAGTAATTTCACGATGCATATTACATCATGTGGGTAATTTATATTGTCGAAACAGTGGATAATCAAAATGATCACAGAACAGAAGTTTTGACTGTTCAGTATTCCCGGTTGCCGTTCCATTGTTCCAGGCTGAGAATATATTGTTTCACTTCGACCCCTTTCATTTTGCAACGCACAGAACACTGAGATGTGTTTCGATGATATTGTGATGTGTAAACAAGGCGAAGCAGCTGAAATTACTTCACAGAATGAAATGTCGTCTGATCCACAAGTCTCCTCTATTATTTGGAAACTCTGGAAGCCGTTGATTACTCTTTTCATCAATCACACATCTGTATCAGTTTCACATCACGAAATAATGCATGGAATGATTTTGATGACGAAGTTTCACCTGTTTCTCTGTGTTCTTCCATCAGCTGTTGTGTTATTTGTTGAGATGTAAGTAAATGAATCACTTGTCACGCTTCTATCATCATCGGTTATTTGAGTGTAAAAGTTGATATGAAATATCTATAGAATAGCTTATTATGACTTTTGTTCAACCGAATTGGGATGATGTATGAACGTGAGCAGAGTCATATAGATAGATGAATATAATAAACGACGATATTTGACAATTATATTGGATATCTGCATACAATTGGCGAGACGGTTGAAGGCACACGGACAACAAACTAACTTTTCCATTCTACTGACTACAGCCGCAACAGTCAAACACATTGGATACATTCCGCAAGACGATAATTAAAAACACTATGTTCCAATCATGCTAATTCTCATGTCATTGTAACTTTAATGAATAAAGGCAATGTTCAAACTGACGATTATGGTTTCTTTCGAGTGCATTGTGAAGATCGAGTTCATTCAATCAGAACCATAAACATTGTCATTTATCTTAGAATTAAATGAGTGTTTTTAACGAAATTGTTCTATAGAGTTTTCACAGTTTTATTATTACTACTATTATTATTCACATACTTTTGCATACAATAATGTTTATTAAACTGTGTTACATTAAATCTATTTCTATGCTTGTTATGCAAAATTTATTAGTACATATTTTATGTATTTTCATAGATGAGATGTTTTCTGTAATGAAAATATGATAAAAGTACACATTATTTAATTAACAGAGCTATTATTTCTAGCTCCAATGTTGTTGTACTTTGCATAACCAGAATAAACAATTTTATTCATAATAATGTGAAAGGTTATGCAAGTAGAACGGAATAGATGTGAAATTCAATAGCGCGTCATTATTCAACAAACGAAACGTCGAAACAAATTCGTTAGAATAAAAGTGTGTTTCCTTTACTCGTGTAATGCAACTGGAACTCTGACTTCCAAATGCTAACACATACTGTAAGAATCCGTTTTAATTTACTCAGATAAGCTGTTTGCAGTGAGACTGTAGAACGCCTCACTTCAACCAAACACTCTTTGTTTCTAACAAGTATAACTAGATGAATGATTGAAGGGAGTGATAATTTATTAGTAAATATATTATGAATATCAGTACGATTATTTGTTATTGACAAAAGTACATGGTGGTGGTCTACTTTATTGTTTACTGGGTTGCGGAACACATAGTCCAGTTATTACTTCAAATGTTCAGTGCTTTCCTGACTGAGATGCACATTGCATCCTCAATCATACGATATGCCGATCCTAAGCAATTTGAAATTCTTTCCACTTTGACTTGTTCAAGAATTGATGTTCTTGACATACTCAGATCAGTCGGTGACGTGGTCACTCTCCAGAGTTCTTTCAAACAAACTGAGCTGAGTAAACTATAATTGTCGTCTCTTCTCCATATTCAGATCTATGTTTTGGCATCTAAATTCATTTTGTTTTCTCTATTTGTGTTGACCTGATAAACCTCCGTTTTTCTAAATAAATAATCAGTTGTTTTTTTGTGAAAATGGTATGTTTTTTACTGATATTTATTCAAGTCATTCTTATCATTGCTAATTAAGTTCTTGAGATTTGAGCACACTAACCGACTCAATATTGTGACGTGGAATGAATATTATTCTACCTTGTATGATTGCTCCAATTAGAATTAGACTAGATTCCGTTTATCCCTGAGAGACTGAGGAAATACAGTAATTTCACGATGCATATTACATCATGTGGGTAATTTATATTGTCGAAACAGTGGATAATCAAAATGATCACAGAACAGAAGTTTTGACTGTTCAGTATTCCCGGTTGCCGTTCCATTGTTCCAGGCTGAGAATATATTGTTTCACTTCGACCCCTTTCATTTTGCAACGCACAGAACACTGAGATGTGTTTCGATGATATTGTGATGTGTAAACAAGGCGAAGCAGCTGAAATTACTTCACAGAATGAAATGTCGTCTGATCCACAAGTCTCCTCTATTATTTGGAAACTCTGGAAGCCGTTGATTACTCTTTTCATCAATCACACATCTGTATCAGTTTCACATCACGAAATAATGCATGGAATGATTTTGATGACGAAGTTTCACCTGTTTCTCTGTGTTCTTCCATCAGCTGTTGTGTTATTTGTTGAGATGTAAGTAAATGAATCACTTGTCACGCTTCTATCATCATCGGTTATTTGAGTGTAAAAGTTGATATGAAATATCTATAGAATAGCTTATTATGACTTTTGTTCAACCGAATTGGGATGATGTATGAACGTGAGCAGAGTCATATAGATAGATGAATATAATAAACGACGATATTTGACAATTATATTGGATATCTGCATACAATTGGCGAGACGGTTGAAGGCACACGGACAACAAACTAACTTTTCCATTCTACTGACTACAGCCGCAACAGTCAAACACATTGGATACATTCCGCAAGACGATAATTAAAAACACTATGTTCCAATCATGCTAATTCTCATGTCATTGTAACTTTAATGAATAAAGGCAATGTTCAACCTGACGATTATGGTTTCTTTCGAGTGCATTGTGAAGATCGAGTTCATTCAATCAGAACCATAAACATTGTCATTTATCTTAGAATTAAATGAGTGTTTTTAACGAAATTGTTCTATAGAGTTTTCACAGTTTTATTATTACTACTATTATTATTCACATACTTTTGCATACAATAATGTTTATTAAACTGTGTTACATTAAATCTATTTCTATGCTTGTTATGCAAAATTTATTAGTACATATTTTATGTATTTTCATAGATGAGATGTTTTCTGTAATGAAAATATGATAAAAGTACACATTATTTAATTAACAGAGCTATTATTTCTAGCTCCAATGTTGTTGTACTTTGCATAACCAGAATAAACAATTTTATTCATAATAATGTGAAAGGTTATGCAAGTAGAACGGAATAGATGTGAAATTCAATAGCGCGTCATTATTCAACAAACGAAACGTCGAAACAAATTCGTTAGAATAAAAGTGTGTTTCCTTTACTCGTGTAATGCAACTGGAACTCTGACTTCCAAATGCTAACACATACTGTAAGAATCCGTTTTAATTTACTCAGATAAGCTGTTTGCAGTGAGACTGTAGAACGCCTCACTTCAACCAAACACTCTTTGTTTCTAACAAGTATAACTAGATGAATGATTGAAGGGAGTGATAATTTATTAGTAAATATATTATGAATATCAGTACGATTATTTGTGTTTGAAAAGTATACTTGGTTATCTTCCTGCTAAATTTTAATGAATTGGATGTTTTTATTGTATGTTTCGCTTCATGCTTAACCACGCAATGCTTGTAGGATAACTTTTACGATGAACTTGTATGTTTTTTAACACTTATTTTTTATTCAATTTTCATGATAATGAATAATTTGCTTGGAATAAATTTTTCTGTACTACATAACATTTTGGTATTTTATATCGCACGAATTTTTCTGAATTTATGTCTATCTTTATCTATAACAATGCTCTTTACACACTACCTATGAAACCGAATAATTGATGAACAGTACTGCACATTCATTCTGATTTTCGAGACTGGATGCCACTGTCTCTAGTTAGGCGGTTTAGCAGATAACACACTTGTGAATAGTGATGAAATATCTGTAGATTTGGGTCTGAACAATGTCACAGGCAACAAGTGAAGTGAAGAGGTTGACAAAAATTCAGGGTTTTCCACTGACAACTTTGTCCGTCAGATTAATGTATAGAAAGAGTGCAATGAGATGTTAGCCGAATGGAAAATCTGTGTTCATCACTATACTTCCTGTGTCCGTTTTGTTCAGTATCTAATTTGAGCCGATTTTTGAGCTGATTGTGTACAGTGAACAGATTATTTTGTTGCGAATTCGAAATTAAGGAAAACAGTGTAGTGCACTACATCAGAATGTGTAGTGCAACAAATCTTTTATCATTATTTTTCTCAATATCTGAACTGATATTTTCGTTAAATCCAATTCTTTTTCGCTTAATTGTTTTATGTCCGATTATTTTCGTTCAGGGTTTTTTTTTTCATCTTTTAAATACCATTCTGTCTTCTTGTAATCATTATTTTGATATAGTTTTCATCAATCTTTCTCTTTGCTCTCAAATTCTATTCCTATTTTTTGTTCTATTTTCTTCACCTGATTTTTTCTATTAACTTTTATTTTGCTTTTACGGCAACATACGGCAACATCCTACCAGAATAATCAATTTCATTTTCATCCTAATTGCTTCTACCCACTCTGTCGTTACAATCTCTTCATAATTATTCATAATAGTGCCTATAACACGAATACCCTCACTGTCTCCATCATAGACAGTCATCCTTCAAATTCTCAACAGTATTCAGACATAACTCCTTAATTGTATGTGATTTTTATGATTTTCAGAAATTAATTATGTCTTTCAATCTCGTATTATCATTTTTAGTGGTCAATTGTAGGATGGTGATATACACCAATCGCTTTAAACAACATCACTAGACTTGTTGATAATGATTTGATTCGATAAATAACTAAAGGTTTATTGGATAGTTAGAAGTTATTTAATTTAAATTTTCACATTTATTGGTATGTTTTCTCTACACCCACTTATTCATGATCAAGGTCGACTAATCCAAAACATATATATAAGTTCTTAACGAGGGCTATTTCTTTATTCTATACAACGCAGCATTAGCTAACGATCTAAAATGACAATCAAAATGTTGTGGTTACCGTTGGTTATCAGTACCATGTCAGCCATCTTGATTCAGCCTATCAATAATGCACGTAAGTAGAACAATCAATATAAGTTTATTTTAGTCGTTTTTTGGTTGAAAGTATTTTTCCAAAAACCATATTGTTAATTCCGTTTACATGATGACGCATTATCACACTATGACATTTTTAGTCTTAAGCATACAGACTGAAGTTTTCAGTGATCCACTTCAACTGTTTATCTCGATAGATGCCACGCGTATTTGTAATTATCATTGTCTCTTTCAACATTATATTCATATTCGCGTCATCACCAACACTTTCATTTTATTACTGACGTAGACATCATGATGTCAGATATTTTGGTGACAATAAATTGTAATTGTTTCTGTCAGGATATTACTTTTCGTTTATAAAAGCTTCCTTTAAATCATAAAATTTGTATGATAGGTGCGTCATCTGTTTTACAGCCAAAAGATTCCGGCCATAAATAGCTTAGCTTAAGTGACCACATGCTAATCCATTCTACATAAACTTTGTCATTGGCACAGCAATGATAATACTATTTCGTTCTCATAAACACAAATCAATGCAAGTGAATAATTTGTTATGAATGTAAATTAGTAAAGAAGACTACTTGATAACTGTCTTATAGTGATATATCACTAAATAATACATATGCAAATAGAAATAAATGGAAGAAATAAGACGAATTATCACACTGGAGAACTGATATAATGCAAGCGATCTTTTACAGATAAAAAACGAAGAAAACTGTCAAACTCAACTAAAAAATAAAAACAAATATATAAGAATTAAAGTTATAACCAAAAATAGATGCAGATTGTTTTACATATTAGCACTGCAGCAAAAAAAATAATTTCACAAAGAATTCAAGAAGATTCAATTGAAAATATTCTCGATCAACTTTATTTTGATATTTGCTCCTCTTTGACAAGCTCGTTTAGAGTCTCTGAAATTTAGTTGTTCAACCATTTTTTTCGAATTTGTGTCGACTGGTTCATATACGCTTGTATCCTCAAGTATCTACCCTGTATTCCTGACTTATTCTCCTCTGTCCATATTTACTTAGTGCGTCCTTTGTCTGCTGGAGCTACGAATATATCTTTCCTGGTTAAGAGTTTCTTTATGGCTTTTCGTCATTGCCTCTCTTCCGTCGAGTTAGCGGTTCTATGTAATGCCGTATTTTTTTGTTGAGCTTTTTTACTTATTCCGGCCATTTTGAGTTGATAAAGCAAGTGTAACTCCGCAGTGGAGTCTAAAAACTCAATCAAATCCATCAACTGAAATCGTCAACAGAAGCAGAAATCTAATGAAGGAACCAATAAATGAATCATTCTACCATACATAAAAGACGTATCAGAACTTACAGCACAACTTCTGAGACCATTTGGAATAGGTTAGCACACAATCAAACAAGATCACCTCAATCAATCTAATCTAAACCAAAGGAAAAACTGACAGTGGAAGAAAAACCAAATCTCATCTACAAAATAAATTGCTCAGACTGTGAAAAACTACATAGGACATAGTGGACGTACTCGTTTGTGTGAACAACAATTAGTAGTCAAATGCTACGACCTTTCTCCGCTTATATCAATACATGTGAACAACAATGGACATGCATTCGTTGGTAAAAATGTTGAAATACTGGATTGAGGAGCACAAAGAACGCTAGAGAATTTATAGAAGTTTGGCATTCAGGACCATCGGAAATCAAAGAACACATCGACATTGACCCAATTTATGAACCAGTCGAAAAATTCATAGGCAAACATAGGATCAAGAGACAGATCAAACGGGGATAAAATCGAAAAAGCAAGGCAAACAGCGACAAGTTTGGGTCAATAGCAATCAATCAAGATCGAGGTTAACAGAACAAGCTATGGATTAAACGTTATAAATTCGCGTACTTCACCTCTACCCGAAGTTTTTGCTGATGATGTTGTTCAGAATAACAATAAATGCGTCATAACCGAAAAATCTAGCTCAGTTTACAAAACACCACCACAAGCATTCACCTTAGCTACAAATTTTCTCAAAATCATGCGAGCAAGACTCAATATAACATACACCCATCGCAAAGCATTTCTATAGGACAATAATGAGGATTGATGATAAGCAAATGAGCATGGTTACTAAGCAAGTAGTTGATATTTGAAATCCAATACGCTAAGTTCCATCACTCCAAGATTTCCGCGAAAAGAGGTTAGATGTTGAAGAACATAAAAGAAAATTTAGATGTACATAAAATTCGTATTGAACCAGTAGGCAGTAAGACTAACAATGTTGAAAGTCAAATAATCAACGATATTAGAATGAATGAGGAAAAAATGTAGTGTAAACAAACCACCGAGAAGTGATGATTATAGAAAATATATGAGAATAATTTGATTGTGAGGACCACAGGATAGCACATTCAGTGTGATGACTGAATAATATACTAAACATGAGGAGGAAAGAGGTGTTGCGTGGATGAATTTGTTATTGAGATTACTGATAACCAATAGCAGTGACTGTGAAATTATTACAGGTTCCAACAAAGGTTTTTTGCAGATTTCGCCTTAAATTCATGTCAGTAAAACTCAATATTATTCTCGTTGCCAATATTCAACCCATTACTTACTCGAACATATAGATAGTGAGTTCTATTTTTCCAAGTGTATTGAAAAATTATTAATTGCAAATGTACTGATTGATAATCGTAACTAAATGTACGCAAACGCGAAGCTTCGGAATGCGCGTTTTTGGTGCATATTTATTTGGGAAGATGACTGTAATATTGTGATGTTGACCACGTGATTCGTAGTGTATCTGTAGTGAATAGGTCTAGAGGTAATGTTACTCAACTAATCAACGCTGCTCAACTGACTGATATACACAATCTAATGCTATCGATTGATCAGGATGTGACAAATGCCCGATCTATATGATTTAATATCCATGTCACATTATCGTATATGCTGACTCGCATAATCGCGGCAGTCGGCATTGTTGATTGTGAGGACCACAGGATAGCACATTCAGTGTGATGACTGAATAATATACTAAACATGAGGAGGAAAGAGGTGTTGCGTGGATGAATTTGTTATTGAGATTACTGATAACCAATAGCAGTGACTGTGAAATTATTACAGGTTCCAACAAAGGTTTTTTGCAGATTTCGCCTTAAATTCATGTCAGTAAAACTCAATATTATTCTCGTTGCCAATATTCAACCCATTACATACACAAATATACAGCTAGTGAGTTCTATTTTTCCAAGTGTATTGAAAAATTATTAATTGCAAATGTACTGATTGATAATCGTAACTAAATGTACGCAAACGCGAAGCTTCGGAATGCGCGTTTTTGGTGCATATTTATTTGGGAAGATGACTGTAATATTGTGATGTTGACCACGTGATTCGTAGTGTATCTGTAGTGAATAGGTCTAGAGGTAATGTTACTCAACTAATCAACGCTGCTCAACTGACTGATATACACAATCTAATGCTATCGATTGATCAGGATGTGACAAATGCCCGATCTATATGATTTAATATCCATGTCACATTATCGTATATGCTGACTCGCATAATCGCGGCAGTCGGCATTGTTGATTGTGAGGACCACAGGATAACACATTCAGTGTGATGACTGAATAATATACTAAACATGAGGAGGAAAGAGGTGTTGCGTGGATGAATTTGTTATTGAGATTACTGATAACCAATAGCAGTGACTGTGAAATTATTACAGGTTCCAACAAAGGTTTTTTGCAGATTTCGCCTTAAATTCATGTCAGTAAAACTCAATATTATTCTCGTTGCCAATATTCAACCCATTACTTACTCGAACATATAGATGGTGAGTTCTTATTTTTCAAGTGTATTGAAAAATTATTAATTGCAAATGTACTGATTGATAATCGTAACTAAATGTACGCAAACGCGAAGCTTCGGAATGCGCGTTTTTGGTGCATATTTATTTGGGAAGATGACTGTAATATTGTGATGTTGACCACGTGATTCGTAGTGTATCTGTAGTGAATAGGTCTAGAGGTAATGTTACTCAACTAATCAACGCTGCTCAACTGACTGATATACACAATCTAATGCTATCGATTGATCAGGATGTGACAAATGCCCGATCTATATGATTTAATATCCATGTCACATTATCGTATATGCTGACTCGCATAATCGCGGCAGTCGGCATTGTTGATTGTGAGGACCACAGGATAGCACATTCAGTGTGATGACTGAATAATATACTAAACATGAGGAGGAAAGAGGTGTTGCGTGGATGAATTTGTTATTGAGATTACTGATAACCAATAGCAGTGACTGTGAAATTATTACAGGTTCCAACAAAGGTTTTTTGCAGATTTCGCCTTAAATTCATGTCAGTAAAACTCAATATTATAAACTCTATCAAAATTCAGATCTTCAAGATATCAGTGAAATAAACAGTTAGTCATTCATTTCACATATTGAAAAATTATTAATTGCAAATGTACTGATTGATAATCGTAACTAAATGTACGCAAACGCGAAGCTTCGGAATGCGCGTTTTTGGTGCATATTTATTTGGGAAGATGACTGTAATATTGTGATGTTGACCACGTGATTCGTAGTGTATCTGTAGTGAATAGGTCTAGAGGTAATGTTACTCAACTAATCAACGCTGCTCAACTGACTGATATACACAATCTAATGCTATCGATTGATCAGGATGTGACAAATGCCCGATCTATATGATTTAATATCCATGTCACATTATCGTATATGCTGACTCGCATAATCGCGGCAGTCGGCATTGTTGATTGTGAGGACCACAGGATAGCACATTCAGTGTGATGACTGAATAATATACTAAACATGAGGAGGAAAGAGGTGTTGCGTGGATGAATTTGTTATTGAGATTACTGATAACCAATAGCAGTGACTGTGAAATTATTACAGGTTCCAACAAAGGTTTTTTGCAGATTTCGCCTTAAATTCATGTCAGTAAAACTCAATATTATTCTCGTTGCCAATATTCAACCCATTACATACACAAATATACAGCTAGTGAGTTCTATTTTTCCAAGTGTATTGAAAAATTATTAATTGCAAATGTACTGATTGATAATCGTAACTAAATGTACGCAAACGCGAAGCTTCGGAATGCGCGTTTTTGGTGCATATTTATTTGGGAAGATGACTGTAATATTGTGATGTTGACCACGTGATTCGTAGTGTATCTGTAGTGAATAGGTCTAGAGGTAATGTTACTCAACTAATCAACGCTGCTCAACTGACTGATATACACAATCTAATGCTATCGATTGATCAGGATGTGACAAATGCCCGATCTATATGATTTAATATCCATGTCACATTATCGTATATGCTGACTCGCATAATCGCGGCAGTCGGCATTGTTGATTGTGAGGACCACAGGATAGCACATTCAGTGTGATGACTGAATAATATACTAAACATGAGGAGGAAAGAGGTGTTGCGTGGATGAATTTGTTATTGAGATTACTGATAACCAATAGCAGTGACTGTGAAATTATTACAGGTTCCAACAAAGGTTTTTTGCAGATTTCGCCTTAAATTCATGTCAGTAAAACTCAATATTATTCTCGTTGCCAATATTCAACCCATTACATACACAAATATACAGCTAGTGAGTTCTATTTTTCCAAGTGTATTGAAAAATTATTAATTGCAAATGTACTGATTGATAATCGTAACTAAATGTACGCAAACGCGAAGCTTCGGAATGCGCGTTTTTGGTGCATATTTATTTGGGAAGATGACTGTAATATTGTGATGTTGACCACGTGATTCGTAGTGTATCTGTAGTGAATAGGTCTAGAGGTAATGTTACTCAACTAATCAACGCTGCTCAACTGACTGATATACACAATCTAATGCTATCGATTGATCAGGATGTGACAAATGCCCGATCTATATGATTTAATATCCATGTCACATTATCGTATATGCTGACTCGCATAATCGCGGCAGTCGGCATTGTTGATTGTGAGGACCACAGGATAACACATTCAGTGTGATGACTGAATAATATACTAAACATGAGGAGGAAAGAGGTGTTGCGTGGATGAATTTGTTATTGAGATTACTGATAACCAATAGCAGTGACTGTGAAATTATTACAGGTTCCAACAAAGGTTTTTTGCAGATTTCGCCTTAAATTCATGTCAGTAAAACTCAATATTATTCTCGTTGCCAATATTCAACCCATTACATACACAAATATACAGCTAGTGAGTTCTATTTTTCCAAGTGTATTGAAAAATTATTAATTGCAAATGTACTGATTGATAATCGTAACTAAATGTACGCAAACGCGAAGCTTCGGAATGCGCGTTTTTGGTGCATATTTATTTGGGAAGATGACTGTAATATTGTGATGTTGACCACGTGATTCGTAGTGTATCTGTAGTGAATAGGTCTAGAGGTAATGTTACTCAACTAATCAACGCTGCTCAACTGACTGATATACACAATCTAATGCTATCGATTGATCAGGATGTGACAAATGCCCGATCTATATGATTTAATATCCATGTCACATTATCGTATATGCTGACTCGCATAATCGCGGCAGTCGGCATTGTTGATTGTGAGGACCACAGGATAGCACATTCAGTGTGATGACTGAATAATATACTAAACATGAGGAGGAAAGAGGTGTTGCGTGGATGAATTTGTTATTGAGATTACTGATAACCAATAGCAGTGACTGTGAAATTATTACAGGTTCCAACAAAGGTTTTTTGCAGATTTCGCCTTAAATTCATGTCAGTAAAACTCAATATTATTCTCGTTGCCAATATTCAACCCATTACATACACAAATATACAGCTAGTGAGTTCTATTTTTCCAAGTGTATTGAAAAATTATTAATTGCAAATGTACTGATTGATAATCGTAACTAAATGTACGCAAACGCGAAGCTTCGGAATGCGCGTTTTTGGTGCATATTTATTTGGGAAGATGACTGTAATATTGTGATGTTGACCACGTGATTCGTAGTG
Organism: Schistosoma turkestanicum; assembly: GCA_944470395.2. Taxonomy (NCBI): domain Eukaryota; kingdom Metazoa; phylum Platyhelminthes; class Trematoda; order Strigeidida; family Schistosomatidae; genus Schistosoma; species Schistosoma turkestanicum. The sequence goes on along the minus strand of OX103972.1, from coordinate 36,144,796 downwards.
TATCTGTAGTGAATAGGTCTAGAGGTAATGTTACTCAACTAATCAACGCTGCTCAACTGACTGATATACACAATCTAATGCTATCGATTGATCAGGATGTGACAAATGCCCGATCTATATGATTTAATATCCATGTCATATTATCGTATATGCTGACTCGCATAATCGCGGCAGTCGGCATTGTTGATTGTGAGGACCACAGGATAACACATTCAGTGTGATGACTGAATAATATACTAAACATGAGGAGGAAAGAGGTGTTGCGTGGATGAATTTGTTATTGAGATTACTGATAACCAATAGCAGTGACTGTGAAATTATTACAGGTTCCAACAAAGGTTTTTTTGCAGATTTCGCCTTAAATTCATGTCAGTAAAACTCAATATTATTCTCGTTGCCAATATTCAACCCATTACTACATCGAACAAATACAGCTAGTGAGTTCTATTTTTCCAAGTGTATTGAAAAATTATTAATTGCAAATGTACTGATTGATAATCGTAACTAAATGTACGCAAACGCGAAGCTTCGGAATGCGCGTTTTTGGTGCATATTTATTTGGGAAGATGACTGTAATATTGTGATGTTGACCACGTGATTCGTAGTGTATCTGTAGTGAATAGGTCTAGAGGTAATGTTACTCAACTAATCAACGCTGCTCAACTGACTGATATACACAATCTAATGCTATCGATTGATCAGGATGTGACAAATGCCCGATCTATATGATTTAATATCCATGTCACATTATCGTATATGCTGACTCGCATAATCGCGGCAGTCGGCATTGTTGATTGTGAGGACCACAGGATAGCACATTCAGTGTGATGACTGAATAATATACTAAACATGAGGAGGAAAGAGGTGTTGCGTGGATGAATTTGTTATTGAGATTACTGATAACCAATAGCAGTGACTGTGAAATTATTACAGGTTCCAACAAAGGTTTTTGCAGATTTCGCCTTAAATTCATGTCAGTAAAACTCAATATTATTCTCGTTGCCAATATTCAACCCATTACATACACAAATATACAGCTAGTGAGTTCTATTTTTCCAAGTGTATTGAAAAATTATTAATTGCAAATGTACTGATTGATAATCGTAACTAAATGTACGCAAACGCGAAGCTTCGGAATGCGCGTTTTTGGTGCATATTTATTTGGGAAGATGACTGTAATATTGTGATGTTGACCACGTGATTCGTAGTGTATCTGTAGTGAATAGGTCTAGAGGTAATGTTACTCAACTAATCAACGCTGCTCAACTGACTGATATACACAATCTAATGCTATCGATTGATCAGGATGTGACAAATGCCCGATCTATATGATTTAATATCCATGTCACATTATCGTATATGCTGACTCGCATAATCGCGGCAGTCGGCATTGTTGATTGTGAGGACCACAGGATAACACATTCAGTGTGATGACTGAATAATATACTAAACATGATGAGAAAGAGGTGTTGCGTGGATGAATTTGTTATTGAGATTACTGATACCAATAGCAGTGACTGTGAAATTATTACAGGTTCCAACAAAGGTTTGTTGCAGATTTCGCCTTACATTCATGTCCAGTAAACACTCAATAGTTATTCTCGTTGCCAATATTCAACCCATTACATACACAAATATATCAGCTAGTGAGTTCTATTTTTCCAAGTGTATTGAAAAATTATTAATTGCAAATGTACTGATTGATAATCGTAACTAAATGTACGCAAACCGCGAAGCTTCGGAATGCGCGTTTTTTGGTGCATATTTATTTGGGAAGATGAACTGTAATATTGTGATGTTGACCACGTGATTCGTAGTGTATCTGTAGTGAATAGGTCTAGTGGTAATGTTTACCAACTAATCAACGCTGCTCAACTGACTGATATACACAATCTAATGCTATCGATTGATCAGGATGTGACAAATGCCCGATCTATATTAATTTAATATCCATGTCAATATTATCGTATATGCTGACTCGCATAATCGCGGCAGTCGGCATTGTTGATTGTGAGGACCACAGGATAACACATTCAGTGTGATGACTGAATAATATACTAAACATGAGGAGGAAAGAGGTGTTGCGTGGATGAATTTGTTATTGAGATTACTGAATAACCAATAGACAGTGACTGTGAAATTATTACAGGTTCCAACAAAGGTTTTTTGCAGATTTCGCCTTACAATTCATGTCAGTAAAACTCAATATTATTCTCGTTGCCAATATTCAACCCATTACTTACTCGAACATATAGATAGTGAGTTCTATTTTTCCAAGTGTATTGAAAAATTATTAATTGCAAATGTACTGATTGATAATCGTAACTAAATGTACGCAAACGCGAAGGCTTCGGAATGCGCGTTTTTGGTGCATATTTATTTGGGAAGATGACTGTAATATTTGTGATGTTGACCACGTGATTCGTAGTGTATCTGTAGTGAATAGGTCTAGAGGTAATGTTACTCAACTAATCAACGCTGCTCAACTGACTGATATACACAATCTAATGCTATCGATTGATCAGGATGTGACAAATGCCCGATCTATATGATTTAATATCCATGTCACATTATCGTATATGCTGACTCGCATAATCGCGGCAGTCGGCATTGTTGATTGTGAGGACCACAGGATAGCACATTCAGTGTGATGACTGAATAATATACTAAACATGAGGAGGAAAGAGGTGTTGCGTGGATGAATTTGTTATTGAGATTACTGATAACCAATAGCAGTGACTGTGAAATTATTACAGGTTCCAACAAAGGTTTTTTGCAGATTTCGCCTTAAATTCATGTCAGTAAAACTCAATATTATTCTCGTTGCCAATATTCAACCCATTACTTACTCGAACAATATAAAGATAGTGAGTTCTATTTTTCCAAGTGTATTGAAAAATTATTAATTGCAAATGTACTGATTGATAATCGTAACTAAATGTACGCAAACGCGAAGCTTCGGAATGCGCGTTTTTGGTGCATATTTATTTGGGAAGATGACTGTAATATTGTGATGTTGACCACGTGATTCGTAGTGTATCTGTAGTGAATAGGTCTAGAGGTAATGTTACTCAACTAATCAACGCTGCTCAACTGACTGATATACACAATCTAATGCTATCGATTGATCAGGATGTGACAAATGCCCGATCTATATGATTTAATATCCATGTCACATTATCGTATATGCTGACTCGCATAATCGCGGCAGTCGGCATTGTTGATTGTGAGGACCACAGGATAGCACATTCAGTGTGATGACTGAATAATATACTAAACATGAGGAGGAAAGAGGTGTTGCGTGGATGAATTTGTTATTGAGATTACTGATAACCAATAGCAGTGACTGTGAAATTATTACAGGTTCCAACAAAGGTTTTTTGCAGATTTCGCCTTAAATTCATGTCAGTAAAACTCAATATTATTCTCGTTGCCAATATTCAACCCATTACATACACAAATATACAGCTAGTGAGTTCTATTTTTCCAAGTGTATTGAAAAATTATTAATTGCAAATGTACTGATTGATAATCGTAACTAAATGTACGCAAACGCGAAGCTTCGGAATGCGCGTTTTTGGTGCATATTTATTTGGGAAGATGACTGTAATATTGTGATGTTGACCACGTGATTCGTAGTGTATCTGTAGTGAATAGGTCTAGAGGTAATGTTACTCAACTAATCAACGCTGCTCAACTGACTGATATACACAATCTAATGCTATCGATTGATCAGGATGTGACAAATGCCCGATCTATATGATTTAATATCCATGTCACATTATCGTATATGCTGACTCGCATAATCGCGGCAGTCGGCATTGTTGATTGTGAGGACCACAGGATAACACATTCAGTGTGATGACTGAATAATATACTAAACATGAGGAGGAAAGAGGTGTTGCGTGGATGAATTTGTTATTGAGATTACTGATAACCAATAGCAGTGACTGTGAAATTATTACAGGTTCCAACAAAGGTTTTTTGCAGATTTCGCCTTAAATTCATGTCAGTAAAACTCAATATTATTCTCGTTGCCAATATTCAACCCATTACTTACTCGAACATATAGATAGTGAGTTCTATTTTTCCAAGTGTATTGAAAAATTATTAATTGCAAATGTACTGATTGATAATCGTAACTAAATGTACGCAAACGCGAAGCTTCGGAATGCGCGTTTTTGGTGCATATTTATTTGGGAAGATGACTGTAATATTGTGATGTTGACCACGTGATTCGTAGTGTATCTGTAGTGAATAGGTCTAGAGGTAATGTTACTCAACTAATCAACGCTGCTCAACTGACTGATATACACAATCTAATGCTATCGATTGATCAGGATGTGACAAATGCCCGATCTATATGATTTAATATCCATGTCACATTATCGTATATGCTGACTCGCATAATCGCGGCAGTCGGCATTGTTGATTGTGAGGACCACAGGATAACACATTCAGTGTGATGACTGAATAATATACTAAACATGAGGAGGAAAGAGGTGTTGCGTGGATGAATTTGTTATTGAGATTACTGATAACCAATAGCAGTGACTGTGAAATTATTACAGGTTCCAACAAAGGTTTTTTGCAGATTTCGCCTTACATTCATGTCAGTAAAACTCAATATTATTCTCGTTGCCAATATTCAACCCATTACTTACTCGAACATATAGATAGTGAGTTCTATTTTTCCAAGTGTATTGAAAAATTATTAATTGCAAATGTACTGATTGATAATCGTAACTAAATGTACGCAAACGCGAAGCTTCGGAATGCGCGTTTTTGGTGCATATTTATTTGGGAAGATGACTGTAATATTGTGATGTTGACCACGTGATTCGTAGTGTATCTGTAGTGAATAGGTCTAGAGGTAATGTTACTCAACTAATCAACGCTGCTCAACTGACTGATATACACAATCTAATGCTATCGATTGATCAGGATGTGACAAATGCCCGATCTATATGATTTAATATCCATGTCACATTATCGTATATGCTGACTCGCATAATCGCGGCAGTCGGCATTGTTGATTGTGAGGACCACAGGATAGCACATTCAGTGTGATGACTGAATAATATACTAAACATGAGGAGGAAAGAGGTGTTGCGTGGATGAATTTGTTATTGAGATTACTGATAACCAATAGCAGTGACTGTGAAATTATTACAGGTTCCAACAAAGGTTTTTTGCAGATTTCGCCTTACATTCATGTCAGTAAAACTCAATATTATTCTCGTTGCCAATATTCAACCCATTACTTACTCGAACATATAGATAGTGAGTTCTATTTTTCCAAGTGTATTGAAAAATTATTAATTGCAAATGTACTGATTGATAATCGTAACTAAATGTACGCAAACGCGAAGCTTCGGAATGCGCGTTTTTGGTGCATATTTATTTGGGAAGATGACTGTAATATTGTGATGTTGACCACGTGATTCGTAGTGTATCTGTAGTGAATAGGTCTAGAGGTAATGTTACTCAACTAATCAACGCTGCTCAACTGACTGATATACACAATCTAATGCTATCGATTGATCAGGATGTGACAAATGCCCGATCTATATGATTTAATATCCATGTCACATTATCGTATATGCTGACTCGCATAATCGCGGCAGTCGGCATTGTTGATTGTGAGGACCACAGGATAACACATTCAGTGTGATGACTGAATAATATACTAAACATGAGGAGGAAAGAGGTGTTGCGTGGATGAATTTGTTATTGAGATTACTGATAACCAATAGCAGTGACTGTGAAATTATTACAGGTTCCAACAAAGGTTTTTTGCAGATTTCGCCTTAAATTCATGTCAGTAAAACTCAATATTATTCTCGTTGCCAATATTCAACCCATTACATACACAAATATACAGCTAGTGAGTTCTATTTTTCCAAGTGTATTGAAAAATTATTAATTGCAAATGTACTGATTGATAATCGTAACTAAATGTACGCAAACGCGAAGCTTCGGAATGCGCGTTTTTGGTGCATATTTATTTGGGAAGATGACTGTAATATTGTGATGTTGACCACGTGATTCGTAGTGTATCTGTAGTGAATAGGTCTAGAGGTAATGTTACTCAACTAATCAACGCTGCTCAACTGACTGATATACACAATCTAATGCTATCGATTGATCAGGATGTGACAAATGCCCGATCTATATGATTTAATATCCATGTCACATTATCGTATATGCTGACTCGCATAATCGCGGCAGTCGGCATTGTTGATTGTGAGGACCACAGGATAGCACATTCAGTGTGATGACTGAATAATATACTAAACATGAGGAGGAAAGAGGTGTTGCGTGGATGAATTTGTTATTGAGATTACTGATAACCAATAGCAGTGACTGTGAAATTATTACAGGTTCCAACAAAGGTTTTTTGCAGATTTCGCCTTACATTCATGTCAGTAAAACTCAATATTATTCTCGTTGCCAATATTCAACCCATTACTTACTCGAACATATAGATAGTGAGTTCTATTTTTCCAAGTGTATTGAAAAATTATTAATTGCAAATGTACTGATTGATAATCGTAACTAAATGTACGCAAACGCGAAGCTTCGGAATGCGCGTTTTTGGTGCATATTTATTTGGGAAGATGACTGTAATATTGTGATGTTGACCACGTGATTCGTAGTGTATCTGTAGTGAATAGGTCTAGAGGTAATGTTACTCAACTAATCAACGCTGCTCAACTGACTGATATACACAATCTAATGCTATCGATTGATCAGGATGTGACAAATGCCCGATCTATATGATTTAATATCCATGTCACATTATCGTATATGCTGACTCGCATAATCGCGGCAGTCGGCATTGTTGATTGTGAGGACCACAGGATAGCACATTCAGTGTGATGACTGAATAATATACTAAACATGAGGAGGAAAGAGGTGTTGCGTGGATGAATTTGTTATTGAGATTACTGATAACCAATAGCAGTGACTGTGAAATTATTACAGGTTCCAACAAAGGTTTTTTGCAGATTTCGCCTTACATTCATGTCAGTAAAACTCAATATTATTCTCGTTGCCAATATTCAACCCATTACTTACTCGAACATATAGATAGTGAGTTCTATTTTTCCAAGTGTATTGAAAAATTATTAATTGCAAATGTACTGATTGATAATCGTAACTAAATGTACGCAAACGCGAAGCTTCGGAATGCGCGTTTTTGGTGCATATTTATTTGGGAAGATGACTGTAATATTGTGATGTTGACCACGTGATTCGTAGTGTATCTGTAGTGAATAGGTCTAGAGGTAATGTTACTCAACTAATCAACGCTGCTCAACTGACTGATATACACAATCTAATGCTATCGATTGATCAGGATGTGACAAATGCCCGATCTATATGATTTAATATCCATGTCACATTATCGTATATGCTGACTCGCATAATCGCGGCAGTCGGCATTGTTGATTGTGAGGACCACAGGATAGCACATTCAGTGTGATGACTGAATAATATACTAAACATGAGGAGGAAAGAGGTGTTGCGTGGATGAATTTGTTATTGAGATTACTGATAACCAATAGCAGTGACTGTGAAATTATTACAGGTTCCAACAAAGGTTTTTTGCAGATTTCGCCTTAAATTCATGTCAGTAAAACTCAATATTATTCTCGTTGCCAATATTCAACCCATTACATACACAAATATACAGCTAGTGAGTTCTATTTTTCCAAGTGTATTGAAAAATTATTAATTGCAAATGTACTGATTGATAATCGTAACTAAATGTACGCAAACGCGAAGCTTCGGAATGCGCGTTTTTGGTGCATATTTATTTGGGAAGATGACTGTAATATTGTGATGTTGACCACGTGATTCGTAGTGTATCTGTAGTGAATAGGTCTAGAGGTAATGTTACTCAACTAATCAACGCTGCTCAACTGACTGATATACACAATCTAATGCTATCGATTGATCAGGATGTGACAAATGCCCGATCTATATGATTTAATATCCATGTCACATTATCGTATATGCTGACTCGCATAATCGCGGCAGTCGGCATTGTTGATTGTGAGGACCACAGGATAGCACATTCAGTGTGATGACTGAATAATATACTAAACATGAGGAGGAAAGAGGTGTTGCGTGGATGAATTTGTTATTGAGATTACTGATAACCAATAGCAGTGACTGTGAAATTATTACAGGTTCCAACAAAGGTTTTTTGCAGATTTCGCCTTAAATTCATGTCAGTAAAACTCAATATTATTCTCGTTGCCAATATTCAACCCATTACTTACTCGAACATATAGATAGTGAGTTCTATTTTTCCAAGTGTATTGAAAAATTATTAATTGCAAATGTACTGATTGATAATCGTAACTAAATGTACGCAAACGCGAAGCTTCGGAATGCGCGTTTTTGGTGCATATTTATTTGGGAAGATGACTGTAATATTGTGATGTTGACCACGTGATTCGTAGTGTATCTGTAGTGAATAGGTCTAGAGGTAATGTTACTCAACTAATCAACGCTGCTCAACTGACTGATATACACAATCTAATGCTATCGATTGATCAGGATGTGACAAATGCCCGATCTATATGATTTAATATCCATGTCACATTATCGTATATGCTGACTCGCATAATCGCGGCAGTCGGCATTGTTGATTGTGAGGACCACAGGATAGCACATTCAGTGTGATGACTGAATAATATACTAAACATGAGGAGGAAAGAGGTGTTGCGTGGATGAATTTGTTATTGAGATTACTGATAACCAATAGCAGTGACTGTGAAATTATTACAGGTTCCAACAAAGGTTTTTTGCAGATTTCGCCTTACATTCATGTCAGTAAAACTCAATATTATAAACTCTATCAAAATTCAGATCTTCAAGATATCAGTGAAATAAACAGTTAGTCATTCATTTCACATATTGAAAAATTATTAATTGCAAATGTACTGATTGATAATCGTAACTAAATGTACGCAAACGCGAAGCTTCGGAATGCGCGTTTTTGGTGCATATTTATTTGGGAAGATGACTGTAATATTGTGATGTTGACCACGTGATTCGTAGTGTATCTGTAGTGAATAGGTCTAGAGGTAATGTTACTCAACTAATCAACGCTGCTCAACTGACTGATATACACAATCTAATGCTATCGATTGATCAGGATGTGACAAATGCCCGATCTATATGATTTAATATCCATGTCACATTATCGTATATGCTGACTCGCATAATCGCGGCAGTCGGCATTGTTGATTGTGAGGACCACAGGATAGCACATTCAGTGTGATGACTGAATAATATACTAAACATGAGGAGGAAAGAGGTGTTGCGTGGATGAATTTGTTATTGAGATTACTGATAACCAATAGCAGTGACTGTGAAATTATTACAGGTTCCAACAAAGGTTTTTTGCAGATTTCGCCTTAAATTCATGTCAGTAAAACTCAATATTATTCTCGTTGCCAATATTCAACCCATTACTTACTCGAACATATAGATGGTGAGTTCTTATTTTTCAAGTGTATTGAAAAATTATTAATTGCAAATGTACTGATTGATAATCGTAACTAAATGTACGCAAACGCGAAGCTTCGGAATGCGCGTTTTTGGTGCATATTTATTTGGGAAGATGACTGTAATATTGTGATGTTGACCACGTGATTCGTAGTGTATCTGTAGTGAATAGGTCTAGAGGTAATGTTACTCAACTAATCAACGCTGCTCAACTGACTGATATACACAATCTAATGCTATCGATTGATCAGGATGTGACAAATGCCCGATCTATATGATTTAATATCCATGTCACATTATCGTATATGCTGACTCGCATAATCGCGGCAGTCGGCATTGTTGATTGTGAGGACCACAGGATAGCACATTCAGTGTGATGACTGAATAATATACTAAACATGAGGAGGAAAGAGGTGTTGCGTGGATGAATTTGTTATTGAGATTACTGATAACCAATAGCAGTGACTGTGAAATTATTACAGGTTCCAACAAAGGTTTTTTGCAGATTTCGCCTTACATTCATGTCAGTAAAACTCAATATTATTCTCGTTGCCAATATTCAACCCATTACATTACTCGAACATATAAGATAGTGAGTTCTATTTTTCCAAGTGTATTGAAAAATTATTAATTGCAAATGTACTGATTGATAATCGTAACTAAATGTACGCAAACGCGAAGCTTCGGAATGCGCGTTTTTGGTGCATATTTATTTGGGAAGATGACTGTAATATTGTGATGTTGACCACGTGATTCGTAGTGTATCTGTAGTGAATAGGTCTAGAGGTAATGTTACTCAACTAATCAACGCTGCTCAACTGACTGATATACACAATCTAATGCTATCGATTGATCAGGATGTGACAAATGCCCGATCTATATGATTTAATATCCATGTCACATTATCGTATATGCTGACTCGCATAATCGCGGCAGTCGGCATTGTTGATTGTGAGGACCACAGGATAATCCTTCCAGTGCGACGATATAATGAAATGTTGCAAGGACGATTGACATAATTTTATCTCCGTGTTTTTAGACTTTTTGAATGCATTTGCCTTTTTTATTTTCCTGTAAATGCTTCCAAACTCTTTTTTCAATTATAGACTCTATTCTTTTTTCTACAAATGTTTTTTTCTTTTTCATGAATTCCTGTCTTCATGTTATCATTAGGAAGCTTGTTTGCTAATCTATGTAGGTTAAACATGTTGCCGTTATAAAGCTTAACTGTTCTTATAAGGACTACGCATTCATGTGTGAAACGAATATTTGCGATATATGATCTTCAAGATCGTCCAAATTTTGAGTGATAATTGTGTTGTCAAAGTGTATACCTCGTCCGCTGTAGTTTATCGGTTACGAGTTAAACTAAAATAGGTACTAGTCAATCAAGCTTTGCAATTAGTCTAAATGATAACCACTATGTAATGGTATTGACTCATCAAACAACGAATACTCTCTAATCCAAATGATTTTACATCCGTGTCACATCATCCTATAAGCTGATTCGCTCAATCATGACGGTTAGAATCGTTGATTGCGAAGACCACGGTATAACACATTCATTATTTTGATAGAATTATATATCGAACAATAGGGGGACAAATGTATAGAACCGAAACATTTGTTCAACAGATGACAGGCAGCAGATAGTTTAGAATGAGAAATCCCGTATATGTGCTGAAAAATTGAAATTCAATTAAAATTTTAACCACAATATTTAACGAAATTGTCCTTAAATGTGAAATGTTTACATCATAAATTATAAATGTGTCTCATTTAGTAAAAGAACATTGTGAGTAAATCGTCTAAAACAATCTTAATTTAAATAAATAGAAAACAAAAATTATTATTAGCATTTTTGTTTGAGGTCAGGGCATTGTTTGAAATCGGGACGAGTGTATGCATCTATTTGTGAAGCCGACAAAAGTTAAGAAAGTAGATCTGAGAGACCAAGAAGCATAACCATGGAGCAAGGAGAAAATCTGCCAGTTGACATACTCAGAAAGACGAAGAGAAAAGAAGAAGGAGCGACAACTGAAGCCCAGTAAAAGCGCATATATACGTCATAATCGAATAAACATTATTGCAGACCACAGTGTAAACAACATTCACCAATGTTGAAATAAAAAAACAAAAAAAAAAAATTAGAGTAATAAAAGAAAGAAATCGTAATCATGGATATAAAAGAAGAACGGAGTGCAAAAATTTGATGGAAAGATGACCGACACAATGAACATGTGGTTGATAATCTCCAACTGGTCACAACAACCATGCGGGTGAATATAATTTTCATTATTATGATGAGGCATGCGATGTGATTTCGAAATAAATTAATCAATACATTTTTTTTATATTTATATATACAGATCAATGCAAAAGTAAGTTAAATACATACATGATTAGATATTTGTATATTTTCATGAATAATATTAGAAACAAGGAAGTAAGGATGCCCGATTACTCATTTTTATGATATTGCTTGTGTGCTCACAAACGTTGCAGGACATAGTTGAGACAATCAGATAAAAAATACGTAAATGTCAATGTGCATATTGTGAATATATCTGAATTTGTCGTGAAAGAACATATCCATATTGCAACTTTGTATAATAGCCACAATTTATTGGCATGGAATGATCAGGATGTGAATACTGATCAATTTAAATAATTTTACGTTGTGCTTCATCATAATGTTCGCTGACTGGTCTAATCATGATGGTCCTAATTGTAGATTGTCAGTACATTTCATTAACACATTCAGTGTGAATCATTCAATTGAAACGTACAACTTAGTACCCACGTTCAACGATTCAGTTCGCCATACAGCAATGGCATAGATAAACATTTGTCAGTTCATATCCAATAGAGCTAGCGACAGTAGAAGTATAAGCAGTGATGGAGAAGAATAGCGTTCGAAGATTTCATTCGAGAAGTTTTATTCGGTGAGACAAATCTGAAAATGGAGAGAGAGGGATGATTAGGAATACAAAAGGTTGGAATCCGAGAAAGCAAAAGGAGTGAATGCAATTGCGTCATTACAACTATGTTAAGCAATGTCGTCAAAGGTCTCTAACCGTGTGTGACTTTCGTCTCGCAGATCAAAACGAGGTAGAATGCACCTATTGACATTCAGTGAGATGAAATAATAATATCTCAAACATGAAGAGTATCGATGTTTAGTGTTCAAAAAATTGTTGTACAGATGACCGCAACGATGAACATTCAGTTCACAATTTCCATCTGGTCACATCTATCATGCCGATGATTATAATATTCAATAATATATTAAAGCATGTCACTTGAAATCACACAATTTTCAATGTAATATATTTTCATACGTTTGCAGGGAATTGTAAAAGTAAGTGAAATACGTAGATGTGGAATTGTTTTATAATTTCGGATAATGATATCAATCAGATGGAATCAGTAATTCGCAATGATGCATTTTGACGACATTGCTTTGTCTGCTCACAAACAATACATGAGATAGTTTAAACATTGAGATAAACAATACGTAAATGTCAATGTGCACATTGTGAATATATCTCAATTTGTCGTGAAAGAACTTATCAATAATGCCACCCTAAATAATAGCAACAGTTAATTAGCATCGAATGATCAGCATGTGAATACTGAACAATTTAAATGAAATTACGACAATGTTTCATCATAGAATATGCTGAACCGACTGGTTGTGACTGTCTGAATTACTGTAATTCAGTACATTCCATCAATACAATCAGTATGATGAAAATATGTAATCTCAGACATGAAGAGGACAGATGATTATAGTTCACAAATTTGTTGTAGAGATGACCGACACCATGAACATGGGATTGAAAATTTCCATCTGGCCACAAATATCATGCTGACGAAAAAAATATTTAGTAATAAATATTAAAGCACGTGATTTGACATACTTATATTTTCCTCATCATATTATCTTTATCATTACAGCAAACTGTACAGGTAAAATAAAATAATTTCAGAAATATTTTTTGAAACATTTGACGAATATTAAAAGATTTATTGAAGTAGGGATTACAAAGTCTCATTTTTATGATAATGCTTTGAGTGCTCACAAACGTTGCAGCACATAGTTCAGACAATCAGATAAAAAACACGTAAATGTCAATGTTAAGCAATGTCGTCAAAGGTCTCTAACCGTGTGTGACTTTCGTCTCGCAGATCAAAACGAGGTAGAATGCACCTATTGACATTCAGTGAGATGAAATAATAAAATCTCAAACATGAAGAGTATCGATGTTCAGTGTTCAAAAAATTGTTGTACAGATGACCGCAACGATGAACATTCAGTTCACAATTTCCATCTGGTCAAATCTATCATGCCGATGAATATGATGTTCAATAATATAATGAAGCGCGCGATATGAAATCGGCAAATTTTTATATTCTTTCATATTTTCCTCATATTTTAGATCGCTGCGAAAGTAAATGTCAATGTGCACATTGTGAATATATCTCAATTTGTCGTGAAAGAACATATCAATAATGCCACCCTAAATAATAGCAACAGTTAATTAGCATCGAATGATCAGCATGTGAATACTGAACAATTTAAATGAAATTACGACAATGTTTCATCATAGAATATGCTGAACCGACTGGTTGTGACTGTCTGAATTACTGTAATTCAGTACATTCCATTAATACAATCAGTATGATGAAAATATGTAATCTCAGACATGAAGAAGACAGATGATTACAGTTCACAAAATTGTTGCACAGATGACCGACACCATGAAAATGTGATTGACGATTTCCATGTAATATTGATTCCTATACATTGAAATATGCGTTACAATATCACATAATTTTGATTATTATATATTTTCATACGATTGCAGAGAAATGTCTTCGTAAGTGTAATAAGTATTCGTGTAATTGTTTTGAAAATTAGAAATAACAATATCAATAACAAGGAATGCGGAATTCGCGATGACGCAATTGTGATGACATTGCTTTGTGTGCTCACAAACGCTGCAGGAGATAGTTTAGACATTGAGATAAATAATTCGTTCATGTCAATGAGCAAATTGTGAATATATCTGAATTTGTCGTGAAAGAACATATCCATACTGCAGCTTTAAATGAGAGCAATAATTTATTGGCATAGAATAATCTAGATGTGAATACTGATCAATTTAAATGAAATTAAGACAATGTTTTATCATAGAATATGCTGAATCGCCTGGTAGTGACTGTCTGGATTACTGCAATTCAGTACCTTCCATTAAGACATTTAGTATGATAAAACAATGAAATCAAGGTCATGAAGACAACTGATGATTAGAGTTCACAAATTTGTTGTACAGATGTCAGACATTGTGACCAAGTGATTGACGATTTATATCTGGTCAAAATTTTCATGCCGATGATTAGAATATTCAGTGATATATAGAGTAGCATGTGATATGATATTGAAATATTTTCATTATATACATATTCTTCTATATTTACAGATGACTATAAAGGCAGGTTTCGAAATATTTTGAACTTGTATATTGTTAATTAAATGAATGATACAAGGAAAATGTAAATTTGAATGAGGGATGACGCACATATGTTACAGTGATCCGTGTGATCACAAAAGATGTAGGAGATAGTTGAGACAATCAGATAAACAATACGTAAATGTCAATGTGCACATTGTGAATATATCTGAATTTGTCGTGAAAGACCATATCCACAATGCAACTTTGTAACATAGCATCAATTTATTGGCATGGAATGATCAGGATGTGAATACTGATCAATTCAAATGAAATTACGACAATGTTTTATCATAGAGTATGCTGAACCGACTGGTTAAGACTGTTTGGATTACTGTAATTCAATACCTTCCATTAATACATTCAGTACCTTCTCTCAATACATTCAGTATGAGGAAACAATGAAATCTTAGACATGAAGAGGACAGATGATTACAGTTGACAAATTTGTTGTAGGTATGATCGACACCATGAACATGTAATTGACGATTTCCATCTGGTCAAAACTTTCATGCCGATGATTAGAATATTCAGTGATATATAGAGTAGCATGTGATATGATATTGAAATATTTTCATTATATACATATTCTTCTATATTTACAGATAACCATAAAGGCAGGTTTCGAAATATTTTGAACTTGTATATTGTTAATTAAATGAATGATACAAGGAAAATGTAAATTTGAATGAGGGATGACGCACATATGTTACAGTGATCCGTGTGATCACAAAAGATGTAGGAGATAGTTGAGACAATCAGATAAACAATACGTAAATGTCAATGTGCACATTGTGAATATATCCGAATTTGTCGTGAAAGAACATATCCACATTGCAACTTTGTAACATAGCATCAATTTATTGGCATGGAATGATCAGGATGTGAATACTGATCAATTCAAATGAAATTACGACAATGTTTTATCATAGAGTATGCTGAACCGACTGGTTAAGACTGTTTGGATTACTGTAATTCAATACCTTCCATTAATACATTCAGTACCTTCTCTCAATACATTCAGTATGATGAAACAATGAAATCTTAGACATGAAGAGGACAGATGATTACAGTTGACAAATTTGTTGTAGGTATGATCGACACCATGAACATGTAATTGACGATTTCCATCTGGTCAAAACTTTCATGCCGATGATTAGAATATTCAGTGATATATAGAGTAGCATGTGATATGATATTGAAATATTTTCATTATATACATATTCTTCTATATTTACAGATAACCATAAAGGCAGGTTTCGAAATATTTTGAACTTGTATATTGTTAATTAAATGAATGATACAAGGAAAATGTAAATTTGAATGAGGGATGACGCACATATGTTACAGTGATCCGTGTGATCACAAAAGATGTAGGAGATAGTTGAGACAATCAGATAAACAATACGTAAATGTCAATGTGCACATTGTGAATATATCCGAATTTGTCGTGAAAGAACATATCCACATTGCAACTTTGTAACATAGCATCAATTTATTGGCATGGAATGATCAGGATGTGAATACTGATCAATTCAAATGAAATTACGACAATGTTTTATCATAGAGTATGCTGAACCGACTGGTTAAGACTGTTTGGATTACTGTAATTCAATACCTTCCATTAATACATTCAGTACCTTCTCTCAATACATTCAGTATGATGAAACAATGAAATCTTAGACATGAAGAGGACAGATGATTACAGTTGACAAATTTGTTGTAGGTATGATCGACACCATGAACATGTAATTGACGATTTCCATCTGGTCACAACTATCATGCCGGTGAATATAATATTAAGTAATATAATGAAGCATGTGATATGATAACTTGCTTTATTTTTTGTATTTATAATTCTATTTAATTACAGTGCATGTTAGTCAAGGTTAGTTACCTCAGTTTGTAATTGATTTTACATTTTGATGAATAATCTCAATAACAATGTACGAGGGATTTGCGATGACGCATTTTTTATGACATTCCTTTGTCTGCTCACAAACAATACATGAGATAGTTTAAACATTGAGATAAACAATACGTAAATGTCAATGTGCACATTGTGAATATATCTCAATTTGTCGTGAAAGAACATATCAATAATGCCACCCTAAATAATAGCAACAGTTAATTAGCATCGAATGATCAGCATATGAATACTGAACAATTTAAATGAAATTACGACAATGTTTCATCATAGAATATGCTGAACCGACTGGTTGTGACTGTCTGAATTACTGTAATTCAGTACATTCCATCAATACAATCAGTATGATGAAAATATGTAATCTCAGACATGAAGAGGACAGATGATTATAGTTCACAAATTTGTTGTAGAGATGACCGACACCATGAACATGGGATTGAAAATTTCCATCTGGCCACAAATATCATGCTGACGAAAAAAATATTTAGTAATAAATATTAAAGCACGTGATTTGACATACTTATATTTTCCTCATTATATTATCTTTATAATTACAGTGAACTGTACAGGTAAAATAAAATAATTTCAGAAATATTTTTTGAAACATTTGACGAATATTAAAAGATTTATTGAAGTAGGGATTACAAAGTCTCATTTTTATGATAATGCTTTGAGTGCTCACAAACGTTGCAGGACATAGTTCAGACAATCAGATAAAAAACACGTAAATGTCAATGTTAAGCAATGTCGTCAAAGGTCTCTAACCGTGTGTGACTTTCGTCTCGCAGATCAAAACGAGGTAGAATGCACCTATTGACATTCAGTGAGATGAAATAATAAAATCTCAAACATGAAGAGTATCGATGTTCAGTGTTCAAAAAATTGTTGTACAGATGACCGCAACGATGAACATTCAGTTCACAATTTCCATCTGGTCACATCTATCATGCCGATGAATATAATATTTTGTAATATATTTAAGCATGCGATATAAAATTGCCATATTTTTACATACTTTTATATTTTATTATTATTTCAGAATTTTGTAAAAGTAAAATTTGAACAATATTCGGAATCCATTTTATTTATATTTTTGCATACTATCATGAGCATGGAATTAAAAATTCGCAATGACGCAGTTTTGATGACATTGCTTTGTGTGCTCACAAACGCTGCAGGAGATAGTTTAGAAATTGAGATAAACAACACGTAAATGTCAATGTGCACATTGTGAATATATCTGAATTTGTCGTGAAAGAACATATCCATACTGCAGCTTTAAATGAGAGCAATAATTTATTGGCATAGAATAATCTAGATGTGAATACTGATCAATTTAAATGAAATTACGACAATGTTTTATCATAGAATATACTGAACCGACTGGTTGTGACTGTCTGGATTACTGTATTGCAGTACCTTCTATTAATATATTCAGTCTGATGAAAAATGAAATCTCAGTCATGAATAAGACAGATGATTATAGTTCACAAATTTGTTGTAGAGATGACCGACACCATGAACACGTGATCGACGATTTCCATCTGGTCACAACTATCATGTCGATGAATCTAATATTCTTTATTCTAATGAGTCAGGTGATGTAGTGGAACATAAATTTTGTATTGTTATTTTAACCTGAAATTATTTCAGATGATTGTCGCTGTAAGTTTTATACTTCTATGAGGATTTTTAAAGAAGAAATATTGAAAGTTTTCGGTAAAACTGAGTGGGGGATTGTCGATGTCTATTTTGTAAATGAATAGTTTTATGTGCGCTGTAAATATACAGCAGATGGTTATGTTATTGAGGAGAACAATACATAAATGTCTATGTGCACATATTGGATTTATCTGGGTTTGTCGTGAAAAAACATATCCCTGTTGCATCTTTATATCATGGCATCGATTTATTGGCATGGAATGATCAGGATGTGAATACTGATCAATTCAAATGAAATTGCGACAATGGTTTATCATAGAATATGCTGAACTGACTGGTTGTGACTGTCTGGATTACTGTAATTCAGTATGATGAAACAATGAAATCTCAGACATGAAGAGGACAGATGATTAGAGTTCACAAATTTGTTGCACAGATGACCGATACCATGAATATGTGATTGACGATTTCCATCTGGTCACAACTATCATGTCGATAAATTTAATATTAATACCATATATCGTAGAAAGTGATATGATATCGTGTTTTATGTATTATTATATATTCTATTATAGATGCATCTAATTTTGATCGTACGTTTGGAATTATTATTTGATGCTTTTTTATTATTTTTATAAATTATATCAACAACATTGAATGTAGGATGCATGACAACATTTTTTTGATACTTCTTTGTGTGCTCACATACGATGCAGGAGATAGTTGACACAATCAGATAAACAATACGTAAATGTCAATGTGCACATTGTGAATATATCTCAATTTGTCGTGAAAGAACATATCAATAATGCCACCCTAAATAATAGCAACAGTTAATTAGCTTCGAATGATCAGCATGTGAATACTGATCAATTCAAATGAAATTACGACAATATTTTATCATAGAATATGCTGAACCGACTGGTTGTGACTGTCTGGATTACTGTAATTAGTTATCTTCTAATTATACATTCAGTATGATGAAACAATGAAATCTTAGACATGAAGAGGACAGATGATTAGAGTTCACAAATTTGTTGTAGAGATGTCCGACACCATGAGCATATGATTGACGATTTTCATCTTGTTACAACTATCATGTCGACGGATATAATATTCAATAACATATATGGAATAATGTGATACAATATTGCACTGTTTTCATTATTAAATATTCTATCCTTTTAATACAGCCAATGTTTTATGTATGTTTATATACTATATGTGATGTTGTTTTTAAATATTGATTTTTAATATGAGTAAAAACGAATTAGGGATTCGCGATTCCTCATTTTTTATGACCTTGCTTTGTGTGCTCACAAACGATGCAGGAGATAGTTTAAACATTGAGATAAACAATACGTAAATGTCAATGTGCACATTGTGAATATATCTGAATTTGTCGTGAAAGACCATATCCATATTGCAACTTTGTAACATAGCATCAATTTATTGGCATGGAATGATCAGGATGTGAATACTGATCAATTCAAATGAAATTACGACAATGTTTTATCATAGAGTATGCTGAACCGACTGGTTAAGACTGTTTGGATTACTGTAATTCAATACCTTCCATTAATACATTCAGTACCTTCTCTCAATACATTCAGTATGATGAAACAATGAAATCTTAGACATGAAGAGGACAGATGATTACAGTTGACAAATTTGTTGTAGGTATGATCGACACCATGAACATGTAATTGACGATTTCCATCTGGTCACAACTATCATGCCGGTGAATATAATATTAAGTAATATAATGAAGCATGTGATATGATAACTTGCTTTATTTTTTGTATTTATAATTCTATTTAATTACAGTGCATGTTAGTCAAGGTTAGTTACCTCAGTTTGTAATTGATTTTACATTTTGATGAATAATCTCAATAACAATGTACGAGGGATTTGCGATGACGCATTTTTTATGACATTCCTTTGTCTGCTCACAAACGATGCAGGAGATAGTTTAAACATTGAGATAAACAATACGTAAATGTCAATGTGCACATTGTGAATATATCTGAATTTGTCGTGAAAGACCATATCCATATTGCAACTTTAAATAATGGCAACAATTCATTGGCATCAAATGATCAGGATGTGAATATTGAACAATTCAAATGAAATTACGTCAATGTTTTATCATTGAATATGCTGAACCGACTGGTTGTGACTGTCTGGATTACTGTAATTAGTTATCTTCTAATTATACATTCAGTATGATGAAACAATGAAATCTCATACAAGTATATGACGGATGATTATTGTTCACAAATTGGTTGTAGAGATGACCGTCACTATGAACATATGATTGATGATTTCCATCTGGTCACAACTATCTTGCCGATGAATGTAATATTCATAATCAAATGATGCAAGTTATTTGATAGCGCACAATTTTCATTATTATATATTTTCACACATTTCAGAGTATTGTACGGGTAAGTGATGTACATTGATGTGGAATTTTTTGTAAATTTTAATAATAATATAAATAACGTGGAAAGAGGAATTTGCAATTACGCATTTTCGATGACATTGCTTAGTGTGCTCACATACGATGCAGGAGATAGTTGACACAATCAGATAAACAATACGTAAATGTCAATGTGCACATTGTGAATATATCTCAATTTGTCGTGAAAGAACATATCCACATTGCAACTTTATAACATAGCATCAATTTATTGGCATGGAATGATCAGGATGTGAATACTGAACAATTCAAATGAAATTACGACAATGTTTTATCATAGAATATGCTGAACCGATTGGTTGTGACTGTCTGGATTACTGTAATTATGTATCTTCTAATTATACATTCAGTATGATGAAACAATGAAATCTCAGACATGAAGAGGACAGATGATTAGAGTTCACAAATTTGTTGTAGAGATGTCCGACACCATGAGTATGTGATTGACAATTTCCATCTGGTCACAACTATCTTGGCGATGAATATATTGTTTGCTTATTTAATGAAGCATGTATTATATTATTGCGCTATGTTCAATATCATATATTTTGTTATAGTTCCATGGGAATATACATGTAATTTCGATACCTTTATTTGGCGTTGTTTCTACATTTTTATTTTTCATATCAATAACATAGAATGAGGACTTCGCGATGACCCATTTTTGATGATATTCCTTTGTGTGCTCAAAACCGGTGCAGGAGATAGTTTAAACATCGAGATAAACGATATATAAATGTCAATGTGCACATTGTGAATATATCTGAATTTGTCGTGAAAGAACATATCCATATTGCAACTTTATAACATAGCATCAATTTATTGGCATCGACTGATCAGGATGTGAATACTGATCAATTCAAATGAAATTACGACAATGTTTTATCATAGTATATGCTTAACCGACTGGTTGTGACTGTCTGCATTACTGTAATTAGTTATCTTCTAATTATACATTCAGTATGATGAAACAATAAAATCTCAGACATGTATATGACGGATGATTAGTGTTCACCTCTTTCTGATACAATAGGTGCACACGATTATATAATGAATGATAATTCTCTGCTGTATAGAATTACCGTTTTTGCTAATACAATATTTATATTTATAAGGTGCCTTTTGTTTATTAACGCATTATTCTGATTTAAATATATATCTTCACATTGTAGCAAATAAATGTATTTGTAAGTTTTTCAGTTGAAAAATGAATTGCTCGTATATGTTGATGAATATTTCGTTAACATAGAATGTAGAATGCACGATGACGCTTTGTTGATGATATTGCATTTTGAGCTCACACACATTGGAGTAGATATTTTCAATATCCAATTTCTTTTAGTGTAAACCAACTGATTTGTTTGCGCTCGATTCCTGTTCTTTCGGTTCGTTTTCAGGTGTTCGGTAATGTCCAATGAATGGAAATCTAGGCACTACACTGTCTAATTCTAGTCAGTTGGCAGTTGGTTGTGAATTTGTATGTCTAGGAATTTGAAAGAAGACGTTTGTTTCAGGGCAGTAGGGTTTCTGGATACCAGCAGTCATCATATTACCAGACCGGAGATCAGTTAGTTGCAATGTGCAGAGTAATAAGGATAATAAGGATAAAACTCTGATGCTAATATGAATAAAATTTCAGAACTGAGTAACATATACATGAATTTAGTTTGTTATTGTTAGTGAAGATTGTGAGAAAGCACCGTAGTGTAAGCAAGGGGGAGGGAGCAGAGATGATAGACATGATAGATTAAGTAAGTTATCTGAGGAGATGGAAATGATAAAAACTAGCAGGTCTCAAGATATGCATCATGACTAGCTTGTCCAAGAGGGAGACGATTATAATAATAATAATGAGAAAAAGTGTGCACGGATGTGAGTATGCGCTCTCTGATGTGCAATCTTTCGAGGATTGCCTCGAGTAGAGTGGTGGTGATGCATCGGTAAGATGCTCACGTTGAGATGGTTTGGCGTGCTTAATATGTTGTACGCCATAATCAGATCACATCTGATTCTACTGTAGCTCAGTGGAAAGAAATCCAAGAGCTAGAGTCTATCGTCGTAAGGTTTATTTTTCAACCCTATCACTCATTTGTTCGCTCGTCTCTGCACTCGAACCAAGAGATTTATGTCTCTTCTAAGCAGAGGGGGTGCGACGACGTTGTGAACCTCCAGGTGAGGGCGCGCATGCGCTTTAAATAGGGTCGAAAATAATTGCGGGGTGATGGCACCAAGTTGTCTTCGCATAAAGTGAAAAGTCGCATTTGCCTTGGCTGCCTCCCTTACATAGTTTGGACTGGTGTGGAGGCCAAGTTTTCTCTCTGAGGAGACATTAGGGAGCGGACTTCCGTTTAGGGTATAGATCATTTGCTTCGTCTGAGGCAGAATATGCATAACGTGGCAGTCCTGGTGGTTGAGTTTTGAACCGTTTTTCACTGCCCATTTTTCAATAGATGTAAGGTCCTTTTGGAGCTCAGCCAAATCCTCTTCGCTTCTGATGGACCTCCAGATCTTCGCATCATCTGCGTAGATCAATGCCGGTGAGCTAACGAAGCCTGACAGGTCGTTAATAAATATCAGGAAGAGAAGTGGTCCCAAGATGGTCCCCTGTGAAACTCCCGATGTGTATACTCGCCAGCTCGCGTGCACCTTATTTACCTTAGTATGGAAATTTCTATAATCAAGGTGGTTTCTGAGCCGGGATAGGAGTGGGTCGGTGATGCCCATTTCTACAACCTCTTCGATTATGCGTGCGTGGGGTACTGTGTCAAAGGCTTTTGCAAAGTGGACAAATATTACGTACACTGGTATTTTGCGGTCCAAACAGGATGTCCAGCTGTCCCTTGCGATGAGAAGATTAGATGCACACGACCTGCCTTTCCGAAACCCGTGTTGAGCTTCATGGAGTATTTTATTCTTATCCATGTACTCCCTCATTTGTCCGTCCACCAGCCCTTCCATAACCTTTGATAGTTTTGGTAGTAATGCGACTGGTCTGTAACAGGCTGGGTCCTTTTTATTTCCTTCTTTGAAGACTGGAAAGAGAGTAGCTTGTTTCCACTCAGCTAGGAATTGGTGTGACTCCAGTGAATGCCTTGACAGGTCACATATCAGTGAACAGGGGACTTCTGCACACTGTTTCAAGACTTTGGGGGGAATTCGTCACAACCTGGTGACTCACCTTGGCGTAAGTATTTTAGTTTCCTTAGTACTAAGTCAGGAGTGATACGGATGTTCCCTAAGCCGTCAGCTGGCAATGGGTTGGCGTAGTACTCTGAACATGTGGGCGCCTGGTTTAACTGATCAGAAAAGTTAGTGTTGAAGATCTCTATTTTGGCAGCAAGCTTCAACTGAAATTGTCTCCTGTCACTTCGAACTTTGGTATTACATCTGCTTCTCAATGCCAAGTAGGAACTGCGATCGGAATCCTTCAAAGAAATCTTCCACTTGTGCCAGGCTCTCCTCTTCGCCTGTAGCAAGCGTTCAGTGCCGCGCCTATTACACGTTCTTCTATTCCCGCGTGTGTGGCGTGACTGAGGAAGGTTGTCTACGACAGCGTTTTGGATGATATCTTTCACCGTTTGCCAGTGATCATTTACTGTCAGCCTCCACCACTTCCGTGACCATGGGGTATGTAGGAGGACCACTCCCATAGGTGTATGGTTTGCCCTAGTGTAGCAAAGATAAGGCTCGTTTTCGTCCTGTGTGAGTATTTCGTTTATGACCATGTTACACAAGACTGTGCCATGGTCACTACTACCTATTCGTGCCCGCACGTGAACATCCTCAACCAGGAGCTGATCATTTGTTAACAGATAATCCAGGTTTGAGGACTTTCCCTCTTTGGTCCATCTGGTGGCACTACATACGTGCCTAGTCAGCCCAGAGCTTCTAATGGCTGTACCAAGTTGTCTTTGGAATCAACCAGTGGGAGTTATACTCTGATTGATGAGATTTAGAGATGGGTTATTGAAATATCCAGCTAAGAGTACTTGATCGAACCCCAGGAGTGGTAGATGCAGTATTGACTAAATCAGTTCGCTTCTGTGGGACTTAGTACCCGAGCGAGGGAGGTAAATCCCTCCAATCAAGTATTTCTTGCCATTTGTGTGGAAACAACACCAACAGTTTTTTGGATGTCTTACAGCCGCTCGACTTTTAAGTGGCTATTTATATAATAGCCACTCCACCTCCAGTTTGGTGCACCCTATCGCTTCAGAAGAGTGTCATGCCTGGCAAGCTCACTTCTTCGTCTGCAATGTCGGGGGTTAGCCATGTTTCAGTTAGGATTATGATCTTCAGATCCATCTGAGAGCACGTATTCCTGATTTCTAACAGCTTACCCCTTAGTCCTCTTACGTTGCTATAGAGGCACTTAGTGGTTTATCTCAGCATATGGTGCACTTCTGCAGCAGCAGCCGTTGTCGGATTTTCAAACACGTTATTCAAACCGAGTTGGCTAGTTCTGTGGGAACTGGCATCTGCAGGTTTTTTACCTGTGCAGTGAGTTCGATCGTGTCTTGTGCCACGGGTTGTTTACTGGGGTTAACTGTCAGTTTTTTGCGTTCATTTTGGCCTCCCTGCTGTTGTCTCACAGATCTAGGTCGGCTTTCGCAACACCTGATGTGGCTAGACAGATCGTTCCTCGAACTGTACCAAGCTTGGAGTGTTTCAGTCAGGTCTTCCAGGTTCCTAAATATCACAGCCATCAGACGTGGTGACTTGATGGACATAAGTTTTGACGGGCTCACAAACGTTGGAGGAGATAGTTGAGACAATGAGATAAACACAATGTAAATTTCAATATGAGCTTGAGAAATATATCAGAATCTGTTGAGAGAGGATATATTCCTACAGAAAATTTGAATACTGGCCACAATATGATGGCATCGACTTATCAGGATGTGAGTACTGCTCATTTTAAATGATTTTTCGTCGTTGTTATATCATAATCTATTTTGACCTGTCGAATCGTAACTGTTGGTTATTGTGATTGCGCGGAATCCTACTAACACTATCAAGGTGGTCTGATTATAATATCTTAAAACAGAGGATGTTTAATGTACAGCGTGTATGATTCTGTTGCATATTTGACTTCTATTATGTAATGATTACTGCGAATGTAATTCTGGTCTCAACAACTTCATATTCAATTTCATAGTATTATTTTACAAATACTTGATAACTAATTGTTTCATAATCATTCACATGTTTTTACTCTTTCATATGCAGTCGAATGCAGAAGTTAGTACGAATTTATCAACATTTACACGGAATTCAATAATCATATTCTTACTGCAAATGCAAAAACACCCTCTCATATCACCTGTTTTGCAGCCGCCTAATCGCGAATGTTTTATTTGAGATCATCAAGTGTACTAACTTCGTTTGAAGTTTAAAATGGGTTTGAAACTGGTGTAACTCGAATAGTCTACGCTATTATTACATTGGTTACTACCGACAAATTTAAAACCTTCAAATTTACAGGGCGATACTACTACACAATCTCAACGCTTATACGTCGAAGTTACGTCATAGTGAAAGCTAATTTGCTTTTGTTAACTCTTAATAACGCAATCAGTTTGATAAAAGAATATCATCTCAAAAATGAGGAGGACAGATATTTGATGTCCGCAAGTTTGCTGTACAGATGACTGACACCAAAAACATGTGACTTACAATTCCCCACTGGAAACCACTTTAGTGTTGTTTCAGTCACGTTCGACAATGATAATCACTTAATACTTAATACTAGGCCGTGAAAGTTAAAATGAAAATATCTAAGGTAAACAAATTATTCGCTGCTCATTTCGTGTTGTCGAAAGTACACCGTATTAGACCTGGGAATTGTGTGAAATAAGGAGAGCAGCTACCGTAATTATCGCAGCAACATAGACAGTTAGTTTGCGCGTAAGTAAGTGTTATCCACAAAAAGTACATTCAAACTAACACAAAAACAAATGGTTATCATAAAAAATGTTTCAATTTCTACAAAAGCATTCTCTTCGTACATGTAATCTACTACAAAACTAACATGCTTACGAATATAATATTCAATAATATTAGGAAACATTTAATTTAATACTGCATTATTTTCCTTGAAATTTGTTTTTATCACAGTTGAATGTGTTAGTAAGTTGTGAAATTTCATGAGGAGTTGCTTGTAAATTTGTATCAACATATCATAAACATGTAAAGTAGGATGCAAGATGACGCTTTGCTGATGATATTGCTTTGTGTGCTCACAAACGTCGATAGAGATAGTTAAGACATTGAGATGATCTCAATGTAAATTTCATTGTGCACATGAGGTATAAATCTGAATTTGTTGTGAGTGGATATATCCATACTGTATGATTGAATAATAGGCACAATGTTATGGAATCGACTGATCAGGATGTGAGTGCTGATCAGTTAAAATGATTTTACGTCATAGTTACATCAAACTATATGCTGAGCCGCCTAATCATGATGGTCGGTATGGTTGATTGACAGCATCTCTTAATAATACATTCAGTGTGATGGAGATCAATATCTCAAATACGAAGAGGACAGATGTTCAGAGTCGACCAATTTTTGCATGGATATATGACTGCAATTCATTGTTTCGGCGTATTCACTGCAAGTCATTTCTCCTCCATACCACTTTGCAGATTTCACAACAGTATTTCAATGTCACATTTCTTTTATTTCCTACTTTTGAAGATTGGTCTGTAGACGCAAGTAAGTGAAACTTCAACTTTCCTATCATTTCAATTTTGAAGATACTACACACAAAATTTTATTTGAATCAAATATTCCACCAATCTTTTTCGAACTATTGAACTTTTTGGGCTCTCATATATTAAATCAAATTATTGCGATCTCCAAACGCTCATCTTCTAAATTGCAATGTATCGAGTAAGTCTGGCGTTGGCTTAATTCAAAATATCCACGCTGCTAGATTGACTTATAGCCACGATGTAATGCTATCAACTGACCAGGATGTAACTACCGTTCAGACTATATGATTTTACATCGAAGCCACATTATCGTGTATGCTGATTCGACCAATCTTTATAGTCGGTATTATTGAATCTGTTTATATCTGAATAGAATAATACATTTAGTGTTATGATAGAATAGTACTTTAAACAAGAGGAATAAAGGTGTGCAGAGTCGAAGAATTCGTTGCAGAGATGACTGAGAGCATACAGTTTTCAATGCGAATTCTTTACAGCAATCAACAATAAAAGTCTCACTTACAGATCACACTTCATTATTTTACATACATGTGAATTAACGTTTAAACTTTTCATTAAGAATTATATGAATAACATTTTAGTCGATAAAATAAGTAAGTGAATCTTTTGATACAATTCCGTTTCGAAATTCAATCAATAAACCATTGATATCAATAATAGTTTGTGGCAGACACCACTGGTTCAGAATATGCGTTGTGTAAGGCTAATGTAGAGAGATATAAACGAGATAAAGAAATCGTGACAAACTAAGGTTCAACGAAATGAGATGGAGCGTGTCCAGAGCAGGATAAATTAAAATGATTTTACGTCATAGTTACATCAAACTATATGCTGAGCCGCCTAATCATGATGGTCGGTATGGTTGATTGACAGCATCTCTTAATAATACATTCAGTGTGATGGAGATCAATATCTCAAATACGAAGAGGACAGATGTTCAGAGTCGACCAATTTTTGCATGGATATATGACTGCAATTCATTGTTTCGGCGTATTCACTGCAAGTCATTTCTCCTCCATACCACTTTGCAGATTTCACAACAGTATTTCAATGTCACATTTCTTTTATTTCCTACTTTTGAAGATTGGACTCGAGTAGGAAGTAAGTGAAATTTCAACTTTCCTATCATTTCAATTTTGAAGATACTACACACAAAATTTTATTTGAATCAAATATTCCACCAATCTTTTTCGAACTATTGAACTTTTTGGGCTCTCATATATTAAATCAAATTATTGCGATCTCCAAACGCTCATCTTCTAAATTGCAATGTATCGAGTAAGTCTGGCGTTGGCTTAATTCAAAATATCCACGCTGCTAGATTGACTTATAGCCACGATGTAATGCTATCAACTGACCAGGATGTAACTACCGTTCAGACTATATGATTTTACATCGAAGCCACATTATCGTGTATGCTGATTCGACCAATCTTTATAGTCGGTATTATTGAATCTGTTTATATCTGAATAGAATAATACATTTAGTGTTATGATAGAATAGTACTTTAAACAAGAGGAATAAAGGTGTGCAGAGTCGAAGAATTCGTTGCAGAGATGACTGAGAGCATACAGTTTTCAATGCGAATTCTTTACAGCAATCAACAATAAAAGTCTCACTTACAGATCACACTTCATTATTTTACATACATGTGAATTAACGTTTGAACTTTTCATTAAGAATTATATAAATAACATTTTAGTACGTATACTGCGTAAGTGAATCTTTTGATACAATTCCGTTTCGAAATTCAATCAATAAACCATTGATATCAATAATAGTTTGTGGCAGACACCACTGGTTCAGAATATGCGTTGTGTAAGGCTAATGTAGAGAGATATAAACGAGATAAAGAAATCGTGACAAACTAAGGTTCAACGAAATGAGATGGAGCGTGTCCAGAGCAGGATAAATTAAAATTATGAATGTTGCCAGAATTAAGAATCGCAAAACGATAGAAGCAACCATTAGACAGGATATTACAAATGACAAATCAAAATGAATTAGCAAAGAAGTCACATCATCAAATATACCGTTCCGCTCATTTCATAAAGTCGGTTTAGTTGAGTGTGAAGATATGTGAAAAACATATTAAGTGTGATGGAAGATAAATATATTAAACATGAAGAGATCAGATATTTGTAGTCCACAAATTTGTTGTACAAATGACTGACACAAAGAACGTATGACTGACAATACCCCTCTGCAAACAACTATCATACATACAAACATAATATTCAATAATATTAGTAAATATATGATACATTATCGCATTAACTTCAATGAAACATGTATACTCATAATTTTACAGATAATTGTTAAGGTAGGTTGTCGACATGCGAAAAAATATCGTTTCACATTTCGATCAATATATCGTAAACATGCAAAGTAGGATGCGCGATCACGCTTTGATGACGTTATTGCTTTGTGTGCTCACAAACGTTGAAAGAGAAAGTTGAGACATTGAGATTAACACAGTGTAAACTTCAATGTGAACAAGAGGGATATATCTGAATGCAGCATGAGCCAAATTATCAGTGCTACAAACAAGAATAAAAGGGTGATGATGTTATCGATTGATCAGGATGTGAGCATTACTCAATTTAAATGATTTTTCGACGATATTACATCATATTATATGCTCACATGCCAAATCGTGACAGTTGGTACTGTTAATTGTCAGCACCTCTTAATAACACATTCAGTGTGAGGAAGGATCAATATCTCTTACCTGAAAAGAACAAATGTTTACAATCCACAAATTTGTTGTACAGATGACTGATACAAGGAACTTGTGACAGATGATTCCCGATTGGAAACTACCATCATGCTTGCGAATATAATATTCATAATTATTAGGAAGTATGTGATATAATATCGCTATATTTTCAATACAATATATATATTTCCATTATTATAGAACGACGCGATGGTACGTTCTGAGTTTTCCTCAGCTGTTGCTCGTAAATCTTGATCAATGTATCGGAAACATGTAAAGTAGGATGCGCGATCACGCTTTGATGACGATATTGCTTTGTTTGCTCACAAACGTTGAAAGAGAAAGTTGAGACATTGAGATGAACACAATGTGAATTTCAATGTTCACATGAGGTATATATCTGAATTTGTTGTGAGTGGATATATCCATACTGTATGATTGAATAATAGGCACAATGTTATGGAATCGACTGATCAGGATGTGAGTAATACTCAATTTAAAAGATTTTCTGTCAATGTCACATCATTGTAGATGCTCACCCGGCTAATCATAATAGTCGGTATTGCTGATTGTCAGGACCTAATATTAATACATTCAGCTTGATTCAGTCAAATACAACATGGAACTTAGTACACATGTACATCAGTTCACGTTGCCATAACGCATTAGCGCTGAGACGCGCGTTTTCGGTGTATGATTGCGGCTGTGTTTCTTTCTCTGAGCTACTATTTATATTAGGTGAGAAATAATACTATCTCAAACATGAAGAGAACAGATGTTTACAGTCCACAAATTTGTTGTCCAGATGACTGACTACAAGAACATGTGATAAACGATCCTCCACCGATAACAACTATCATGCTTACGAATATAATATTCGATAATCTTAAGAAGCACGTGATTCTACATCGCATTATCTTCAATGCAATATATATACCTATATTATTTTAGCGAAGTGCGATGGTAAGTGTTAAATATAACTGCAAAGTTGCCCCTAAATATTGATCAACATTTTCGAAACTTTTAACTAGGAGGAGCAAGCACACTTTATGATGATATTGCTTTGTGTGCTCACAAACGTTGAAGGAGAAAGTTGAGAGATTGAGATGAACACAATGTGAATTTCAATGTTCACATGAGGTATATATCTGAATTTGTTGTGAGTGGACATATCCATTCTGCGTCATTTCAATAAAAGCCACAATGTACTGGAATCGACTGATCAGGTTGTGACTTCTGCACAATCTGTAGTTTTTCTTTTTATGTCTTTTCATATAATTTGCGCAATCACTAATTATTGTCTTTCGAATTTATTTGTTGTTAAGTTTTCTTTTAAAATAATATTCAGGAAATCTTATATTCCTCTCTTATCAGTGATTATGATAGATATGTTTTATCTTTGTATTATCACGAATTATACAATATTCTTTTTAATTCGACCTCACTGCCCATGGGCATCTTTTTATTACTCGATTTCCGGTTTTTTCATTCTATTTTACTTGCATTTTGTTTTTATGCCGTTTTTATGTTCATCATATTTGATTTGTATGTGACAATTTAGAGTTTGACTAAGTTTTTTTGTTTCCTGGTATAAATTTCTGTGACGATTTTACGCCTTGTTTCTTTTATTTGTTTGTTCTTTTCAGATTCGTTGCGGTGGTTTTAAAATGCCTACAAATTTATTTCTTTTTGTTGTTCATTTGATTATTTTACGCTTTTCTGAAATTCACTGACATTGCCTAGTTTTTTTTTTTGATAAAAATATCTGCTTATAACACTTCCTAACTCATGTTGATTGTATTCACATGGAGCTACTTTAAAAGTTTCTTTACAAATAAACTTTGTTTTTATTCCCCATGTGTCTCTGTTGTTGTCATTAAATTTAAATAAATAACATTTTTCAAATCGATAATTTTTCTGCTTGAGTATCAGTCGTCTTGTTGACAAATCGACATCCTCCAGTTAAATCGGTTCTGTAATATTTTGAGATAATATCAAGACTTAATATACTGATCGTTCTGATACTCACTATTACTATTTCTCACAGCGTTACCTAACTTTAAGAAGGCTACGTGAGGCGCTGCCCTGAGTTCATTTTATTCTAGCATAGAGCAGATAATAAACAATAACACGACTTAATGTACGGCTTCACGAAGTGATTATTCCACGACAGAAATGACGCGGAGAAAGTTAATGTGAACGTATATTAGAATGCTAACATAAATAAGTTATTCGAGTTAAACAGAAATAAATATAAGTGGTTGCAAATAATTTATCAGGTATTTCAAGCAACTAACATATTGGCAATTGAGAGGAGAGTATATATGTGGGCAATAACATGCGATCGATTATTCATGTTTACGCAAACATGAGAATGTGTACAAATCACCACTGACAATAGGAAACCTGTGTATATATTAATTAAAATATTTTATGATCCTAATTAATTTAAACAAATACAAACTGAAACAAAAGTAAATCTATGTATTTACCTGTCTGCTATTTAAGAGCACATTCACATTCGTTCACTATGACATGACCAAACGTAGTGTTTATATAGTGTTTTATACTATGACAGAGAAGTAAATGTAACAAACAGATTAGCCAGGTGGATTTCGTATTGAGAGATTAAGAAAGATTTCGAACTACAGGGAATATTTGTTTACCACACACAAACACCCAAGAGACAAGTATAAATATTTGTGCATCACAGAATCAAAGTAGAAGTGTCTTTAGGTTGAAGTCATTTCCACACAATATAGAAGTTAACTGACACACTATTATATAGCATTAAGCTACGGTGTTATGAGAACATAAGACTCTATTTCACACCGATGAATCACAAAAAATGGTATTTCGTGGAGTGAATTGTAATATATTTTAGGAATGTGAAAGGATGACTCAGAGTCACCCTGAAATATCTTGTGGTAACAGTAAATATATTTCAAATTCTTAAGTCTGCTAAATTAACAGAAGAGAAAATGAGCGAAGCACTAGGTGAACGCTCTGTTACAAAGCTACTTTATACACAAGAAAATGAGGCTATTTATAGTTCACGATTTCACGTTTCTGAAAGTTTCGGAACCCTTGCGAAATACAGTAATGGTATGGATGAATATGCAATCAGAATGATGGAACGTGATTCCGCATTTTTCAGAGGTCTTTGCAAAAGTTCTATTTAATGTTGATTGAACGACAGGCTACCGGGAATTCTGATTGATAATTCGAAGCAAGAATAATTGATAATAGCAAACAATTTTGGCTTAGATTGTCCATCGGAAAACCAGAGTCAGCAGCAATGCTGCATTCTCACAAGGAAGCAAGGGTTGAGAAAAAGTCAATCCTAAAAACTTGAAACCTCACCTTACTCACGGATTTGCGTCTCAATGAGAACAGTCAATTGAATTGAGGTGCTAAGAATTTGAGATCTTCTCAGAAAAAGGCTGTGACTGTACGACCTCAAGCACTCGTCCCTTCGGCTCTACGGTCAAGCCTCCAGGTGTCTAAGACCGACGCAAATTTACCTTACTCTTCAGATTCCTCAAGAAATGCCTTCCCACGCTAAAGGCAGCCGAGAAATGACAGCTCCAACAGAATATTGGAGCATATAGTGTTCGAACATTGCGTCAAGTAAGGCGACAGGCTTTCTTAATTAGGACTCAAGGATCCCGTGTGATCAATGTATGCTGCGCCTTCGAAACTGTTAGCTTCGTCACTAGGTACGCTTGAAGCTATTACGAGTTCACCTTAGTCTATAAACGCGAACGAGACAATCAGCCAGCTTCCAGGTAGGCTACCTAGATCCTAAAACTGAAAAGAGAAGTCTTGATAAGTGTAGAAAGTATATTCTACAAACAACCAGAAAGCATAATGCAATCAAGCAATAGACAATTTACTTGTATAAGCCGCTTTTATAATTAAAAAAACATATATTCTAATGAAAATATTGCGATTTTAAGCCACATGCTTCTTTAAATTATTGAATATTTTATTCCTAAGCTTGATAGTAGCCCAGGACAGAGTTGGTTGGAGAAAACCGGTGGGCGGCCTATGCTCCATTTGGGGTAACAGGCATAAGTAAGTAAGAAAGTAAGCTTGATAGTTGTTTTCGGTGGAGAATCGCCCGACACGTGTACTTATTATTAATCATCTTTACAGCAGATTTTTGGACTTCAACCTTCTGTCCTCGTCATTTTTAAGGTATTGATTCCTCATCAAAATGATTGTATTAATAAGAAGTCCTGAAAATCAACAGTACCGTCTGTTGGGGTGTTAGATCCCCAGAACTTGATTGACAAGTGCCTAATCTTGGATTTCACGTTTGCGAGCATGGGCTTATCAGTTGAACTCGAGATTTCATTTTCAAACAGAGAAATCCTTGGCCATGAGTGGCTACTGTGTGTTTTAGTGTGCCATTTCTGTGACTGTCCTAAGGATGTTTCTATGACGTAAAAATAATCGTTATTTTATGTTTCCATCAATATTTTTGAAACATTAAAAATAGGATGCGTGATCACAATTTGATGATGAAGATGATGATGATGATGATGATGATGATGATGATGATGATGATGATGATGATGATGATGATGATGATGATGATGATGATGATGATGATGATGATGATGATGATGATGATGATGATGATGATGATGATGATGATGATGATGATGATGATGATGATGATGATGATGATGATGATGATGATGATGATGATGATGATGATGATGATGATGATGATGATGATGATGATGATGATGATGATGATGATGATGATGATGATGATGATGATGATGATGATGATGATGATGATGATGATGATGATGATGATGATGATGATGATGATGATGATGATGATGATGATGATGATGATGATGATGATGATGATGATGATGATGATGATGATGATGATGATGATGATGATGATGATGATGATGATGATGATGATGATGATGATGATGATGATGATGATGATGATGATGATGATGATGATGATGATGATGATGATGATGATGATGATGATGATGATGATGATGATGATGATGATGATGATGATGATGATGATGATGATGATGATGATGATGATGATGATGATGATGATGATGATGATGATGATGATGATGATGATGATGATGATGATGATGATGATGATGATGATGATGATGATGATGATGATGATGATGATGATGATGATGATGATGATGATGATGATGATGATGATGATGATGATGATGATGATGATGATGATGATGATGATGATGATGATGATGATGATGATGATGATGATGATGATGATGATGATGATGATGATGATGATGATGATGATGATGATGATGATGATGATGATGATGATGATGATGATGATGATGATGATGATGATGATGATGATGATGATGATGATGATGATGATGATGATGATGATGATGATGATGATGATGATGATGATGATGATGATGATGATGATGATGATGATGATGATGATGATGATGATGATGATGATGATGATGATGATGATGATGATGATGATGATGATGATGATGATGATGATGATGATGATGATGATGATGATGATGATGATGATGATGATGATGATGATGATGATGATGATGATGATGATGATGATGATGATGATGATGATGATGATGATGATGATGATGATGATGATGATGATGATGATGATGATGATGATGATGATGATGATGATGATGATGATGATGATGATGATGATGATGATGATGATGATGATAGTGAGTATTTTTTGTCGCCTATATATGTTTAATTCTTCAGTAGGTATTATGAAAATTTTATTGTTTTTCAAAGTTATAACAGAGGTATAATTATCTAACTGTTAATTTTTTACAAGAAATACTTTCGCACTTTTAACAGTTGGATCTTTCTGGTATGCTGGTGTCTTATTTAACACAGTTATTTTGGGTTAAGTTATTATTATCAGCTGTACAGTTGAGCCAGATTATTTATCTATCGGATTTCATCACTTTTGATACTAAGAAGGTAAATGTTTAGAATTGACAACGGCATGAATGGATAATTTGCCCAACCATAGGTGTGGACGGGTCAACATGAAGTTTACAGGGAATCTGGATTACACGCACCACGAGTCAAGAGTGATTGGAAATGACCACAATGTCTCGTCGTAGATCTTCAACTGTTTGCCCACATGAAACGAATTAATATTTGCATCGTTCCTGTTTGACTACACAGCTATTAGCTTTAGGGTGTTATTCACTTCCGAACGTAAATGTCTTCTCACGGTTACTTTGGTCAAGTGATCATTTATCCTCTCGGACCTCTTTGTAAGCTAAATATGGGTTTGTGTCGTGAAGTATCCAGGAATTTTCGTCTATAGTTCAGAATACTTGTTTGTCTTAAACTCTTTAGGGCTGCTCCTGAACTATTCATTTGTTTATATTGTAGTTGCCCGATATTTTCTAGTTCTTACAATTTTTCGAAATTTCATATCTGTTTCATTATACGATTAGAGTGATACGCTCCATTTCAGTTACCTCACATCACAAATAAAGGTACTGAAACTTGACGAAAACAGAAGGGTAAACGATAAATGATGAATGATAGCGTTACTTTAGTTCCTAAAGACTACTGACTTTCTTGATACCTACTCAAAATTCACGAACAACCTTCTAGCTTCCCGCACACTATTTAGACATATTCCAAATTTTCGTATTTGGCAAAAATTGTTTTCCATTTTTTTGACATATTTGCCAGCTTTTTTCCTGCATAGCATCCCTGAAGGCAAGCATGAGCTATACTTACTAATGAAATATAAATGTGTTTGTTATTTAGCAAATAATAAGCGATGTTGGGTATTTGTATTACACTGATCCTCTTCATTTCGTTTTTTGTTTTATAGCCATTTTTGTTTCATGTATATATGAAGAATCCCTCCCAACGGGAACTACATACTTAACGTAAGCTTTCGTTAATTTCACGGTTTATATCAAGTTCTGAACCCTCGTTACTTTACAACAACCATCAACTCACTTAACGGCGAAACCACTCAAATCACTCTAATAAGTCTTAGTGAAGACTTCCTTGTAAAAACTTCCAAACTTAATAATGCAATCTCTCTAATTACTCCACCGAGTTAGCAACATCTTTGTACACTTTTGCTGTTCGCCGTTGTTCATCCATATGGAAATGGTGTATGAATGAAAATGGTAACAAAACAAAAACAGCCAGCCAGCTCTGACTGTACCTTTGTAGCAATAACGAACTAAATTAGTAAGTGTTTCCTTAAAGAACCTTAGATAACCTTACCTACCTACTATATAAACATTCGGAAAATTATTTTGTGCCTTAGAAGTTAAAGATTAATTGTACGAGGTGCTCCAGTCGGCCTCCAGAGACCTCCAACAAAGGGCTTGAGAATTTTGATGGGAGATATTAGTATCGGCGACCGCATGGACAACATTCCATATGGTAGACACTGTAGAAACTTTTTTGAATGTTTTGTTTTTTGGAAAATACCTCCATGTTTATGTATTTGTGTTAAGATATTCGTGGAGTCATATCGTTTGTCTGATTATTAAGAAGAATAAGGAAACATTTGGATTTTAAGCGTTTATAATATTAAACTTCTTGGAAGAAGAACTTTGGATTACTTATCGTTTTTTTGTGATCAAACTGTATTTCGGAAAACGATTTTCTGATTTTGGATTTTCATTAACGAGGATTTACCGGTGGAATTTCTAGATTTTGTATTTGTTATTTATCTTCCGTTGAACTTCAATTAACCATGAGCAACCGTAAGAAAACAAACACGAAGAGGGTGGAAGAGCATGAAGAATCCCGAAATGCTAGGCAAGTCGTTAATGATTCTTGTTTAATGGGTTCCCTTTCTACCCGTGATGATGTTATGTTGATACTTATTATTGTAAGTACCCTTAGAAGGCATTAAGGAACAAAATTTGGGTGAGAATTCTAAGGTACCAGAGAAGGATCAGATGCTTAGGACACCGATAGTAGGCTTTGAATTACCTAAGGTTGAACTTTTATTCTTTGACGGCAAACCCCGCGACTACTTTAGATTCATTAAGCAGTTTGAATCGTTTATAGAACCTAGAGTAAAGGATGATAATTTGCGTTTATTATATTTAATTCACTACTGTAAAGGAAAAGCAAGAAACGCGATTGAAGTTGCCTTATAATGGATCCACAAGTGGGATATAAGAGAGCTAAGGCTATTTTAAAGCAGCTCTTTGGACAGTCGCATGTGATAGCCCGTGAAACTTTGGAGGACTTATTTAGAACAGGGAATGCAGATTATAATGATCCTGAACAATTGACGAATTTGGCGATTAAAATGCAGAATGTTGCTCTAACCTTAGAACAGTTAGATTGTACAACGGAACTTAATTCCCTGGTTACTTTAGAACGAATAGTTAGGCTCTTACCTCATCGAATGCAAGCCCAGTGGGCAGAGCTGGGAATCAAGTGGGACGAAGAGGAAAGCGAACCTAATTTCAATGAATTGACGGATTTTATTATGTCTCGTGCTGAGATAGCTAGTAGTAGGTTCGGAAGATTAGCTAATCGTGCTAAAACAGGACATGATACGGAAGCTATTAGTGATCTGCGTGCGAGACATGAGGATTCTTCGTTTACACCTAACTCACACCCGGAATTTCAGAGAGTTGTCAATTGTATTGGAAAAGTATACCACGTTGAAAACCGAGTATGTGACCGCGATGATTTAAAACCGCTTGATGCGTATCCTAGTAAGGAAAGCAATGTTGATCGAGTAGAGTTAGCCACTGTGCATGAGTCGACTGGATGTCATGAGAAGTGTACTATTGCTTGTACAGCTGCGGCTACTAATGATAATAGCATTGATGATACTCCTGCGAGTAATAGTGATCGATGGAAGTTGAAAGACACTCATCGACGTCGAAATGATCGTACGTTACGCTCATATGCTGCTACCCAAGCTAAGAAGCATAGGAAACAACATGATGCTACTATTATTAAGAAGCGTAAACTTCGTTCTCTTTCGGATGCTATGACTATCAATGGAAATAGTAGTCATCAGAATCTTAGTAGTGACAGCAATAGTAAAGAGACAGAAAGTGTGAGCAATCCATCTATAGTGACTAGTCGATCAACTTCATCCAATGACTGACTCTTTCTATTGTCATTTTGGTACTCTATTTGATTCCATTTTGAGATTTTATCATTGTATATTGTTATTATTTCTATATTTTGTACTTATATTTGAGTTTTTATGTTTGCTTCTGAACTGTACACATGTTGTTTAAATTTGATATATGATATGGCTACAGCCACATTTTTGGATTTGATATCATCGCAGTATACTAGCTTCACCTAGTCCTTTAAACTTGGATACTCATCAGAGTAATTTTGACTTGGAAGACGTAACAACTGTCAGGTAAACGTTTGTATTTCCATTTCTTTTATATAAATAGACCACTTTCTCCTAGAATTATTGTGTTTTGATATTCGACTAAGGGAAGGTGCGTTCGACATACGTCTATTGGAATCGAATTGAACTGCTACGATAGAAAATTCAACTACAGTCTGACAATTGATTAGAACGAGTCAGCTACAGTCTGACAATTAGGAAGAACAAGCCTACTACAGTCTGATTATTAAGAAGAATAAGGAAACATTTGGGATTTTAAGCGTTTATAATATTAAACTTCTTGGAAGAAGAACTTTGGATTACTTATCGTTTTTTTGTGATCAAACTGTAT
The DNA here is from genome assembly GCA_944470395.2 of Schistosoma turkestanicum. Taxonomy (NCBI): domain Eukaryota; kingdom Metazoa; phylum Platyhelminthes; class Trematoda; order Strigeidida; family Schistosomatidae; genus Schistosoma; species Schistosoma turkestanicum. The sequence goes on along the minus strand of OX103972.1, from coordinate 36,104,479 downwards.
TTCGGAAAACGATTTTCTGATTTTGGATTTTCATTAACGAGGATTTACCGGTGGAATTTCTAGATTTTGTATTTGTTATTTATCTTCCGTTGAACTTCAATTAACCATGAGCAACCGTAAGAAAACAAACACGAAGAGGGTGGAAGAGCATGAAGAATCCCGAAATGCTAGGCAAGTCGTTAATGATTCTTGTTTAATGGGTTCCCTTTCTACCCATGATGATGTTACGTTCGATACTTATTATTGTAAGTTACCCTTAGAAGGCATTAAGGAACAAAATTTGGGTGAGAATTCTAAGGTACCAGAGAAGGATCAGATGCTTAGGACACCGATAGTAGGCTTTGAATTACCTAAGGTTGAACTTTTATTCTTTGACGGCAAACCCCGCGACTACTTTAGATTCATTAAGCAGTTTGAATCGTTTATAGAACCTAGAGTAAAGGATGATAATTTGCGTTTATTATATTTAATTCACTACTGTAAAGGAAAAGCAAGAAACGCGATTGAAGATTGCCTTATAATGGATCCACAAGTGGGATATAAGAGAGCTAAGGCTATTTTAAAGCAGCTCTTTGGACAGTCGCATGTGATAGCCCGTGAAACTTTGGAGGACTTATTTAGAACAGGGAATGCAGATTATAATGATCCTGAACAATTGACGAATTTGGCGATTAAAATGCAGAATGTTGCTCTAACCTTAGAACAGTTAGATTGTACAACGGAACTTAATTCCCTGGTTACTTTAGAACGAATAGTTAGGCTCTTACCTCATCGAATGCAAGCCCAGTGGGCAGAGCTGGGAATCAAGTGGGACGAAGAGGAAAGCGAACCTAATTTCAATGAATTGACGGATTTTATTATGTCTCGTGCTGAGATAGCTAGTAGTAGGTTCGGAAGATTAGCTAATCGTGCTAAAACAGGACATGATACGGAAGCTATTAGTGATCTGCGTGCGAGACATGAGGATTCTTCGTTTACACCTAACTCACACCCGGAATTTCAGAGAGTTGTCAATTGTATTGGAAAAGTATACCACGTTGAAAACCGAGTATGTGACCGCGATGATTTAAAACCGCTTGATGCGTATCCTAGTAAGGAAAGCAATGTTGATCGAGTAGAGTTAGCCACTGTGCATGAGTCGACTGGATGTCATGAGAAGTGTACTATTGCTTGTACAGCTGCGGCTACTAATGATAATAGCATTGATGATACTCCTGCGAGTAATAGTGATCGATGGAAGTTGAAAGACACTCATCGACGTCGAAATGATCGTACGTTACGCTCATATGCTGCTACCCAAGCTAAGAAGCATAGGAAACAACATGATGCTACTATTATTAAGAAGCGTAAACTTCGTTCTCTTTCGGATGCTATGACTATCAATGGAAATAGTAGTCATCAGAATCTTAGTAGTGACAGCAATAGTAAAGAGACAGAAAGTGTGAGCAATCCATCTATAGTGACTAGTCGATCAACTTCATCCAATGACTGACTCTTTCTATTGTCATTTTGGTACTCTATTTGATTCCATTTTGAGATTTTATCATTGTATATTGTTATTATTTCTATATTTTGTACTTATATTTGAGTTTTTATGTTTGCTTCTGAACTGTACACATGTTGTTTAAATTTGATATATGATATGGCTACAGCCACATTTTTGGATTTGATATCATCGCAGTATACTAGCTTCACCTAGTCCTTTAAACTTGGATACTCATCAGAGTAATTTTGACTTGGAAGACGTAACAACTGTCAGGTAAACGTTTGTATTTCCATTTCTTTTATATAAATAGACCACTTTCTCCTAGAATTATTGTGTTTTGATATTCGACTAAGGGAAGGTGCGTTCGACATACGTCTATTGGAATCGAATTGAACTGCTACGATAGAAAACTCAACTACAGACACCGTGAGACGACATGGACTAGGAGGAGAGAAACAAAAATTGTGAAAGATTTGGGAATTTAGATGCCTTCAACAAACTGGTCTTATGCGGCGCCATATTCCCACATAAACGCCTTCATATAAACACAATGATTTCACTGTACTGCGTCGCAGAATCAAATCGACCGTATCTGAATCCCTTAAAAGTTTCAGGAGGACAATAGAGGACATGAGAACCAAAAGAGTGGCTGATATAGCCTCAAATCATCACATGCTGGTTGTTAAGATGAAACTGAAACTCAAGAAACACTGGACAACGGGGCGGACATAACAAAAGTTTAATACAGCCTTTATTCGGTATAATGACAAATTCAATGAATGTAAGATGGCCCCCATCAAAAGATTCCAGGCCTCTCATGAACTATTCAAGGGAAAGGAAACTACGGTGAAAAACAACTAGAAAAGGATCAAGAAGGCAATAAGATCAACGTGTTATCAGGTTCTGGGTCACAAGTCGTACCATCACAAGGAATGAATCACTGTAGATACACTGGATAAGATTAAAGAAGGGGAGAACAAGCAGGTACCAATCAACATGAGACAAAGGCAGGGAAAGCCAAAACACAAGCTAAATATACAGGAGCAAGCAAGCAAGTGAAGAGGATCAATAAAGCTACAAACGTAAATATGTGGAAGATCTGGCAGTAATAGCAGAAATAGGTGCAAGAGAAAGAAAAATGAGACAACTGTATGATACAACAAAGACACTCGCTTTAAAATATAGTAAACTAAGACGACCAGTGAAAAGCATTGAAGGCGAAGCAGTCATCAACATTAAAGAACAGAGAAACAGGTGGATAGAACAACTTGAAGAATCATTGAATAGACCAGCTCCAATGAATCTAAACAACGTCAAAACAGCAAGCACGGACATCCAAATCGATGTTGACCAGCCAACAACTAGAGAGATCAGCGTGGCCATCAGACAAATCGTCGGCGGCAAAACAGAGCAACGAGACATTCCAGTAGAGACATTGTAGGCAAACGTAATATAGCTGCAAAGATGTTTGGGAGGAAAGACATGTAACAACAGACTAGAAATAGGCATATCTCACTAACATACCAAAGAAAGGAGATCATAGCAGGTGTCAGTGTAGTGGTGTGAGTCGAGATTGACTAAGATCAGCACTACAGACCAGTTACGTTCCCGTCAAAAAAGAAAAGTTACTTCGTACGAGTGCATATTTGCTGGTGATTTCGTGGTATCGAAAGAGTAACGAAACCGTGCCAGAAAAGAAGAGGGAAATTACAAAGAGAGTGGAGACAGAACGGCAGCTACACAAACCGAAAGTTTGCGCCTACAAAACGTAATAGACAAAAGGTGCAGTGAAACAATCACTGGTACAAATGGTTATAATAATGAATGTTTCTACTAAATCAGTCGCATTCTCTTGATGTAAGTGAAGTCAACTACATGAGAACAACAGAGACCAAACTTTGCCCTCAAAACCAGGGGAAGTCCTCAACAGGGTAGTGTTACACAGAATGAGGTAATCTATGAACGCCGAACTTCCAGGTCAGGAGGCAGGACTCCGTAAAGGTCGATCAGGTACCGACCAAATCGCATCATTACAGATCATTGTGGAACGATCATTTGAATCGAACTGACCATTCTATATCAGTTTCACTGACTACGAAAAATCGTTTGACATTGTGGACAGGGCAACACTATGAAGGCTTCTTTGACAGTACGGCGTGCCTGAGAAGATAGTCTAAATCATACAGAATTCTTAGGACGCATTAAAAAATAAAATAGTGCACGGAGGACAGCTCATAGACTCTTTCCAAGTGAAGACTGGTGTCAGACAACGTCGCTAACTCCCACCCTTTCTCTTCCTCCTAACGATCGACTAGATTATGAAGACGTTAAGCACGGATTACAGTGAGCAGCTAGGATGCAGCTGGACGACGTGAACTTTGCGGATGACCTGACTCTTCTATCGCACACGCAACAACAGATGCAAGAGAAAAAGACCACTGTAGTAGTAGCTTCAGCAGCAAAAGGTCTCAACATACACAAAGGGAAAAGCAAGATTCTCCGACACAACACAGCGTCGAACAACCAAATGACGCTTTACATATCTGGGCAGAATCATTGAAGAACAACGTGGATGCAGATGTGAACGTGCGAACCGGTAAATCAAGGGCAGCACTTCCACAATAGAACGTCTGTGACTCAAAACATCTGTCGGCCAGTACCAAAGTCTACTGCCTGTAGCGGAAACTCGGAGCTCCAAGAAAACCATAATCCCCAAGGTGAGAGTGATTAACAGTTTTCTACGCATGATAATGCGGATCAGTTGGTCAGAACAGTTGCATAGAACTAGAATGACCCAGGACAGAGAAGGTTGGAGAATGCTGGTCCATGGCCTATGCTACAGGAGGGTAACAGGTGTAGGTAAGTAGTAAGTGAGTAATTTGTGCTTCTTAACGGCCTTACTTAGAAAAATACTTAGCATTATATCCCAAGAAATTTATTATATTATTACTATTGTTTAGAAAGATATCGTCCCCTTTTAATTTGTTCAAAGAACGGCGGACATAAAGGTACTTGAAGTAAAAAATAAACCTCTCTCAGCTGACTCGGGGGCACTACATTTACAGAGCTTGGATAATAGATGAACGATACCGGATATAGTAATGATCTCTTAGATTTTTCGTAATTCACCTCATGCCGACAAACCAATTATTTGACCAAACACCTAAAGTATGTCTCTTTAGAATAGGATATGAAACTCCGTGCACGCACTTTCATGGTTAGAATATATGGGTTGTGGAATTTTCCACTGTCAGCGATAACGAAGTCTCAGATCTAACTTTAATCCCATTGATTCTAATGGAGATAGTGTTGCTGCTTGATCACTTGTTTCATTTTGGGAAGTTTTTTGACTTTTAGGTTCAGAAGATGCATAATAAGATCCATGCCAGCCTATAACCAAGAATAGTCTTCTGATACTAATCGTTCTCCACTTTTCATCGAAGTCTGGATTTCACAATCCAATACATACAGGCACACATATTCTTGAGTTATTTTAGGTACCAGAAACTCGTAACCCAATAAACATCCTGCTAGCTAGTTATGTAGTCCATAGTTTGAAGATTACATTTTATTGAAATTAGTGAAGTGATATTTGTTAGTCTGCATCACTTCTAAAGTTCCTCCATTTGACTAGATTGTGCTGTACGATGTATCCACATAATCCTTATTTCGGTTTAGCTCCTCAGTATTATGGTCAGTGATTTTAACTACTTGTCTTATAAAATAGGATTTGTCGGCATTACTCCTATGGCACCCATGGCCATACCCCCTCCTCCATTAGTTACTGTACCTACGGTTATCCCACCACCAAATGTCGCTGCACCGGTCGTGACTCCCGTTGCTGAAACTCCAATTGTATGTTGTAATGTGTGACTAACTTGTGCTTGCAGTATGTAAGGGAAAAGCCTCCAGTCACTACTGTCTTTGTCGGTAATATAGCTGAATGTGCTCCTGATCAACTTATTAAAACACTTTTAATGGTAATTTACGTTTCAAAGTGATTGTATTCGTAATTGTCGCAGCGTTGCGGAAATATCCTTAGCTGGAAGCGAGTTCAAGGAGCGTCTGGTAAACTCCAGGCTTTCGGATTTTGTGAATATGAAGACCCGGAGTCCACCATGAGATGCGTACGTCTCTTAAATGGATTTAAAGTCGGACCTAAGAATCTCTTAGTAAGTTCAAAGTTTCTTTGATTCCCTTGCTAGGTAAAAGTTGACCCGAAAACTGAGGATTTGCTAAATGAGTACAGAAAAAAGAAAGAAAAAGTGGGTGAAGAGGGTACTTTAGGTGCTACTTCTGAGGAAATCGACCAATCAACCCAACGGGATGATGAAACTGTTAAGACAGCGCTTGAAAACATTATCAAAGAGAACGAGGCTATGTTGGAGGATGAAGGTTTGATTTGACTTGCAATATTTCATGTTCTAGGTGCTACCAAAAAACAGGACCTTCACATGGAGGGACCACGACATCTAGTGAGTTCTTGATAACGAGCTTTCATTTCAATCAGTGCTACCTTTCGAACTGTAATTCCATGGCGATTTATGGCTGTTTTGGTTTATTACGATGCTTTATTTCACATTTTAAGCACACATACTTTTTTTGACATGCTATCATGCTACTTTAGTAACCCTCTGGTTGGTTTTCGACAAAAGCAACCCATCGAAACTTTATTGACCACTAAAAATAATAGGTTCCTGACCAAAGTGGTAGTTTTGTCCCATGGATACTACAATTCGGTTTGTTGCTTAGCTATCCAGTGAAATGACTGTTTTGATCGGTCTTACCTCATGATGTTGCGCTGTCGCATGACTAGGAAGGGCACTGGTCATCTCAATCCATGGGAACAAAGTAATGGCTCTGTTCAGTATTATGCTTATTACAGTGTAGTATTCTGTTATGTTGGGTTTCGCATTACAAACCTATGTAGACTAAAATCTTCCAGTTAACCGTCGGATGTCTAAGTGGGGCTTTTAATCATCCCAAGAATCGGGTAGGTTTCTCATTTAGGTGATCAACTAAAGTCAGATAATGAAAGTGTCGTCTCTGAACGCATGTCAATGAGGAAGTTGAGTAAGGAGAAAGGTAGACAACCTTGACGTACACACTTGGAGTAATCAATTCTGATTACAGTTCGCCATAATCTCTAATTCAGCTACTAGTGTCCGACTCGCGAACCCGTACAAGGTTGGTTTACTTCTTTGGTACCCTCAGTGACAGACTGCCAAAGAACCTCACGATCTTCAGTCAAATGCTGCCTTAAGGCTGGGACGTCTAAACGTGTGTCTGTGTTCTAGGATCTAAAGTAGTGTGAATGTCTGCACTATACAGCCACGTCCGGGTTTGTAACTAGCTCTTCACGAGCCCTAGTTAGGCGTTGGAGTCTATTTGAAGCCAATATCTTAGATGCTATATTGGTCAAACTAACTCCTCTGTGATTATCACAAGAGGGCTTTTGTCCTCATAGACTGAAACAGTCAGTGATCGAGGCCGGTCAGGTGGGATTTCGTCCAGTTTCCAGATTCTACCTCTGCCTCACTGCTCAAAATCTCAAAGGTTAGCCTGTCAGGGCCCGCCGCTCTCCCCCGCTTCAGATTTCTCATAGCTTTTTCAACTTCACTAAGAGTCGGATGATATCAACTAGCCATTTAGGTTGACTGGAGATCGTGGGCCAAAGGCCAGTTGAACTTTTCCCTAAAGTGTTCTGCCCATCGATCTAATCTGGATTGAGAATGAATAGTATTCCCAACCTTTTCCGAGATAGTTTAGCTAACAGTCGGATTCCTAATACCGATTTCGTTGATAATTTGGAGCAGTTGTCTACTGTTACCTATCGTGGCTGCTTTTTCATTCTCTCTTGCTTTTGCTACCAAACAGATAGTGTGTTTTCGAGCATCTACCAGCTCGGTAGACGCTACTGAGATCCACTGCTTCTCCATAACCTTATTTCACCTTACTAACAGATATTACTGCTGTTTCCACAGCTTTTTAAATGTCGTTCCAGGATGCCTCACGTTAAGCATTACTTACATGGCCGTCTATTTTTCTAGTTATTCCTGTAATATATTCTTATCTTTGCCATTATTGAGTAGAACCCTAAAAGGTTGTCTTGCAGTGTCGTCCCGACGTCCAATAAGACGCAAATAAATACGCACTCGTACTAGAGCATGACCTAAATATAATATGTGCTCCAGGACGAATGACAGTTTTCTGTCGAGCCCCTCCTTCAGTGGCTAATAGCGATGTCTAGTTGGGTCCAACGTCGGGACGAATTAGGCGGTCGTCATGTCGAAAGATGTTTTTCTTTGTGCTTAAAGTTAGTATTTGCTAGAAATAGGCGGTTCTCTGGGCATAGCTGCAGCAGACGGTTACTATCATTTGTTTGATTAGCCGCGACATCACAGGATCAACCCAGGTCTTTCGTTTTCGCTTAGTCTACCTACTTGAGTACTAAAGTCACCAACCATTACTACTACATCAGAGCGCTTAACCTTTCGGAGGTTGTTTGAAAGATTTCTGTAAAATTCATCTTTTAACTCATCTGAGCTGCAAATCAGTCGGAGCGTAGACAGAGACAATGAAGAGGCAGTAGTGAGTGTCCTTATCTCTCCGAGCTCTTACCGTCCCATTTTGTTGAACTATGCACAAGCAAATATCTATTGGGATCCGGTCTAGGAGAGGTAGTTATACGTTATATATATATAATATATATGTTATACCTACACCAGCGAAATCATGGATGTTAGTTGTGGGGACCTCAGGTACATGAAGCGTAAATTGATATGATCCTTTATTTTGACAAGGTGAGGTCAAATGAATGACTCTACTCGGATCCTGTGTGTACGTTTCAGAGACGCAGCATACAACGATGGCGCGAGATTGTAGAGTCCTAGCTGAGGAAGCCTGTTGTCACATTTACTACGACGTTCGAACAATAAAAGCTCTAACGTGTAGTTTAGGGCGTGGTTTCAGGAGATCAGAAGTAACATTTTGTGTACTTTAATCGTTTGCATCAGCGGCGTGAGCTAGTGTGATCTACTGTGCGACTACAGGTGTGAGAGCAGATGTTACTTCCCAGATGCCCACATCGTGGGTGCTTGTTGAGGATCCTGAAAACGATGTTGGGTTAGCGTTGGTCTTAGCAACCTGGGAGCGTGTTCGTAGAATCCAAGGGACAGATGCTTATGACTGGTCACGAACGACCGTTTTATGGTTAGTTCTTGAAGCGTTAGCTTCGCTTTTCAAAAGGCCTTACCAGTGGAGACGGAAATCCGCGAGGTCAGAAGAGCTGTGACATTTTTATGATCAACCCTTTATAACCTTTTTCTTTGGTTGTGTGAAGGCAGCATCGCTACAGATGTTTGTCTGAGGGAAACACCTTACTACCAACACACCTCTCTACAGTCAGCAGTACGATTTCACCCTCAGACTCTAAGTTTCCGCTTCTAGTCTTATCCTTCTCCGTAGGTAAGCCCAACCTCCACGTCAAGATAGTAGCTGTGGTAACACCAAGTAATTTTCACTACGGTAACTTATCCCCACTTTCGTTTAATTTCGTAGTATATAACCTAGAGGTTCCTTGTAACTGTCCAAATATTGATCTAATATCCGAGAAGTCGATTTTAAAGAGATAAATCAGTTATAGTCTGCCAAAACTTGCACAAAGGACATTAGAACACAGTTGATTTTTTCTTACAATCGCATTGAAAGGTAATCGGTTTATCTTTCTCAAGCTGTCTGTTAACATTTCCACAAATATGATAACATATGTGTTGTAACGGTTACTTAAGATATTTCCCGGCTAAATCTTATTGCTTAGTATTCTTGACACAAAACACTGGACAAGTAACACAAATCAGAACACGGTTGAACAGGAAGGATTGTATTCCAAAATAGCAAGGAAAAGAAGCTGGAGGTGATGGCGAAAGCCAAGGCAAGAAGGCGAAGAAGGCTAGAAGGCAAAGATAAATACAATGCTAGTCTATTTATAGCCTTTACATGAGAAAACTTCTGGAAGAAAATTCACGTGATCGACTGGGCTGGATTTGACCAATCAGCATGCAGCTAATAATACGAGAATTTTCTATCCTGTTCTCCAAGCTTCGATCAGGCGCTGATTGGGTAGGAAATTAGCCAATCAGCGCGCAGTGACGTAATCATGCTTTAATTTCATCTATGTCACACCAACACCTCCCCTTTGAGAAGATTCGTAGGATCTGGTGCTAGGGTCCAACTGCAACCGAGAAACTGGCTTGTACTTTCGATTAGTCCATCTTCTCGGCAATAAGGAAGTTGTGTCACTCTTTGCTTGCACAGAAACTGACTTGTGTGTTCCAGGCGTTTTGATTTTGAAGGTGTCTAGCAGAACGTCGAGGGGTATTCTGTGCCGAGTCCCGTCGCTGGCTATCGCAGTTTCTTTCAGTTGGTTAGCATGACGTACCCAAACTTCTGAGCCAACTGACACCTCATAAGTCACATTTCCTTTCTTTTTTAAAATCCGACCAGCTGTCCATGCAGGATGTTTTCCACGATAGTCCATAGCAAGTACCTTCTGGCCCACTGTGAACGATCGTCTTTTTGCCCCATGGTGTCGATTGAACTGCTTCTACATCGACAGGTTTCGCTGAGGCTCAAGAGCTGGTGTAGGACGGATGACATCAAAATGTGTTCGTAATTTTCTACCAAGTAGAGCTTCCGCCGGTGAGACTCCGTCAATCGTCTGAGGGTTCGGTGTAGAGCGATAAATAAGCAGGAACCTCTCTAAGATCTCTTCGGTGGTCCCCTCCCCTTTGGATTTTTTTAGAGCATTTTTAAATGTGCTCACAAAGCGTTCTACTTGACCATTTGATTGCGGATGGAATGGAGGTGTTCGGACGTGACAGATTCCGTTCTGCCGGCAAAATTGCGAGAAGACTGCGGACGTAAACTGTGTCCCGTTGTCAGTAACTATCAATTCCGGGACTCCGAAACGACTGAATAGTTTACGTAATTTACTGACTGTACAACTTGCAGTTGGGTGTTTCATCAAGAAAATTTCTGGCCACTTACTGTATGCATCAACTACCAAAAGGTAAGTTTGTCCATGAAGTGGACCAGCAAAGTCCAAATGTATACGCTGCCACGGTGACTGTGGTATTGGCCATGATTGCAACTCTGCTTTGCGCGGTGCTTTTGCTGCTAATGCACATTTGGTACACGAACGGGATAGCTGCTCTAGCTGGGTGTCTAAGTGCGGCCAGTATACATAACTTCGTGCTAGTGCTTTCATGCGATTTATTCCAGGATGTCCCACGTGCAACTGTTTTAGCACTGCTGGTTGTAGCTTCGCTGGGATTATGACTCGTTCGGCAAACAGCAGGCAGTCGTCGATGATTGAAAGAGAGAGTCTACGTTGGTAAAACTGTTGAAGCTCTGAAGAGTTGATCTTCGAAGGCCAACCTTCCAGGTGAAACTTTCTAACTTCTTGTAGAAGTGGGTCTCGAAGAGTTTCTTCTCTGACTTCCTCTGACGACACTGGAGTGTTTCGAATGGCGTCTGCTACTACACTCCTTATTTCTGGGTCTACTGCTGTTGAGGCAATGATTATGTCCTCTGGTTCAGGATGCTGAACCCCAATTAATCGAGAGAGAGCGTCCGCTTGACCGATAGTATTTGTCGACTGATACTTGATATTGAAATCATAACTCAGGAGCATCGTTGCCCAGCGCTGTAATCTATTAGCCGTATAGACAGGGATTCCTTTCTTAGAACCAAAGATTGCAATCAAAGGCTTGTGATCTGTCAGTAGCGTAAACTTACGCCCATAGAGCATTTTATGAAATCTTTTGACAGCGAAAATAATTGCAAGAGCTTCTTTCTCAATTTGACTGTAATTTCGCTCGGCTGGGGTGAGAGATCTGGCAGCATGGGCAATTGTTTTCTCTGATTTATCCGGAAACACATGAGATATTACTGCTCCAACTCCATAACTAGAGGCGTCAGATGCAACGACAATACCCAAGCTGGGGTCGAAGTGTGTCAAAAGAAGCTTTGAGCTGAGCATCGACTTGACTTTATCGAAAGATGCTTGACATTCTGCTGACCACTGCCAAGGTTTATCTTTTGATAGTAATTCATTCAAAGGACCTCTCACTCGATGCATTTCAGGCAGGAATGCGCTGTAATGACTGATTAGCCCCAAGAAAGATCTTAATGAAGAGACATCAGTTGGTGCAGGCATCTTCTGAATGGCTTCGATGTTGGCTGGGTCTGGTCGGCGACCGTTCTTATCTAAGATGAAACCAAGGTATTTGATCGAATGCATGAAGAAGATACACTTTTCTTCACGTAGTTGGAAACCATACTCCAACACTCGGTTAAGGACTTGATGTAGTCGATCTGACAGTTCACTGTCACTTGAACCCATAACTATGATATCATCTAGATAAGCTGCTGTCCCAGGTATACCTGTTAGCATCGTATCCATTATTTGCTGAAAGATAGCCGGTGCGGTCTTGATGCCAAATGGTAGACGAGTGTATTGAAATAGCCCTCGATGGGTGTTAATAGTCAGGAGCTCTCTACTATCTTCATCTACTTCTACTTGTAGATAGGCATCGGAAAAGTCTATTTTCGCGAAACATGTACCACCATTAAGCTTGGCAAACAGATCTTCAGGAACTGGTAACGGATACTGATACACATCCAATGCAGCATTTAAACCAGTTGAGAAATCGGCACAAATGCGTATAGTTCCATTAGCTTTCTTAATCACTACGATCGGTGCAGCCCATGAAGAGTAATTGACTGGTTGAATTACCCCGGCCTGTTGTAAGCGATTAAGTTCCAGATCGACTAGCTCAAGAGTGGCATATGGTACAGGACGTCTCGGACGAAAAATAGGTTTCGCATCTGATTTCAATGGTAAGTGAGCTTTCATCTTGGTACAGAGGCCAAGGTTATTCTGAAAAACAGAGGCAAACTTTTCCTTCAGTTTTTCACGTAATCTTTCACCTGTCTTCTTTTTAAGTATCGGGGTATCCAATGATGAACACGATATGTTGCAGACACTGTTAATGGGTACATCCATTATTCCCAGCTTTTCTAGCATATCTAGACCAAGAAGATCAAGGTTTGGCCGTTCTGTCAGATAGCATATACCTGTACATTTAGTTCCGTTGAAGGAAAATTCACAGTGTATCTCACCAACCAGTTTTAACACACCACCTGAAGCGCTTTTAGCTGTTTTCTTAGATGGCTTCATTGGCGGTTTTCCCAGCATGTTGTACGTTTCTCTAGACATTAAGGTGATATCTGATGCCGTGTCGATTTGGAAACGAGCTGATGCACCGTTCATCTGGATAGTAACATACTTTCTCCGAACGTCATAGTCTGTTTGAAAAGCAGCTACAAGAGAAAGTGATTTAGACTCGGCTGATTTCACCACATGTCGAGTACGTTTGCGCTTCTTCTTGGGCTGAGACGTACGATCTGGTTGGCAATGGCCTTCTTTATGTCCACGTTTATGGCACATCTGACATTTATGTTTTTTAAATGGACAAAATCGTACGTAGTGCCAATCACCACATAACCAACATGCCGTCGTTGGTTTGTTACGAGATGCTATCGGCTTCTGGACTTTTAACCTAGTAATAGCATTGACACTACTGCTGGTTAAATTGTGATTTACCTGTTCAATCAACATGTTGTCGTGCCTGATACTTTGTAGGCGTTTACACTCATCTGTGAATGTTCTGAGTGTGACGTTAGGGTCTTGGTCCATTCGAATCAAAAGTCTAGTTCTGGTTTCAGCATCTTGCGGTGACTGAAGAGCTTTGATGAATATTAAGCATTTAAATTGGTCTTCCGTCAACGAGCGTAACTTGAACCGTTCACATTCTCTGTTGACGACGTCTGCAAGAACCGCATATTCATCATCTTCGTGTTTCACCAGATTTAGACAATGATATCTAATACTAAACAATGATGCTGATTCGCCGAAAATATCTGACAGCTGAGTTACTGTCTCCTCGAAACTGAGCTCTCGAGGTAGCTTCGGTAATATATGGTCAGCGTAACGTTCATACTCATTGCTTCCCAACTTACGCAGCAACAGCCGAGTCTTCCAAGCATCATCTTGTTTACCGAATTCAATTCTAAATGTATCTTCCCAACGTTTGAACCACGTCAGAAAAGTATTTCCACATTCAGGATTATAGACGAATTCTGGTATGCTGTTAGCGACTGCTTCACAAGACGTATTTGAAACAGTATGTGGACTCGAACACTGGATGTTGAGTTGTTGAGTTAGGGTCTCCAACAACCGCATTTGTGCATCTAATTGTGCTTGCTGTTGTTGTAGTATTCGGTTAAGCTGATCATCTGAAATAGGCATCTTGAAATTTTTTTCCTTTTTCTCCGTCGCCACTGTTGTAACGGTTACTTAAGATATTTCCCGGCTAAATCTTATTGCTTAGTATTCTTGACACAAAACACTGGACAAGTAACACAAATCAGAACACGGTTGAACAGGAAGGATTGTATTCCAAAATAGCAAGGAAAAGAAGCTGGAGGTGATGGCGAAAGCCAAGGCAAGAAGGCGAAGAAGGCTAGAAGGCAAAGATAAATACAATGCTAGTCTATTTATAGCCTTTACATGAGAAAACTTCTGGAAGAAAATTCACGTGATCGACTGGGCTGGATTTGACCAATCAGCATGCAGCTAATAATACGAGAATTTTCTATCCTGTTCTCCAAGCTTCGATCAGGCGCTGATTGGGTAGGAAATTAGCCAATCAGCGCGCAGTGACGTAATCATGCTTTAATTTCATCTATGTCCCACTAACAATATGGCAATTCAGTTTGCCCAAAATTATTTTCCTAGTGGCTTTTTTTATGCGAAACATTCCCATCTGGTTTGTTAACAAACAAGTCTTTTAGTCGCCCTCGTTGAAAGTGCAATAGTGTCAAAGTAGCCTTTATGTACGGAGATGAATTATAATTGTACATAACTGCATCGGTTGACGGTGACGTTTAATATTCTCTGACTTATGAGTTTATACTTCTGAATACGAACAGCATTTCAAAATCCTATTCAGTAAGTGTCTTTTTCGACGAAGTGAAGTCATTTGAGTTCCAAGTATGTTAATCAATCTTTGGTTGGTTACACTAGAAAACAGGATCAATCCATGAAGTCATCAGCTTCCATTAGCTTCCTATGGTTATTCATAAATTACTCTGACTAAAACACCAGGCAATAATCTTGTCTGGCAAGCACTTTTAAACCATTAACTACCATTTTCGGAATTTTTTATATTACTGTGTTTTAAAAAGGGGTTTGGCGTCTTCATTATAGTCGCAAACTTTCTGGAACTCTTCAGGGCTGGTTATAATTAAAATATTGTCATATATATATATATTGTGTTGTTATTTTTCCAGACTATCGAGGACATGGATCTTGACAATGATCGTAAAGATCTTATTAACCGTGAAATCGAGAGCTTTCGCAAACGAAACGAGGTAAAGCTAGATTTTGGTATTTTTGGTACAGATTACAGTGCCGACTGATTTTCTGAACCTTTTTGTGTGTGAATGGGTATAAATTTGAATCCATTTTAATTCCCCTTATGATTAATGTAAGTTTACTTCCTATATTACGTAAATAAGGTCAGTTAGTGTTAGCTCGGCCCATACGCTTAGTTTTTTTTGCGTCTAAGCATAATGGAAATCCCTTACATGGGACATTTAATTAACTTTTAGCATGGCGTCTGTCGTGTCAATCCTCAGTTGTCTGCCCATGTCAGTATCGGTGAGTCTTACGATGATATACTGTTATAGTATTGAAGAGCAACTGCTCTATTTACTTCTATATTTCCCGTCCTACATACGATCATTATCCTTGCTAAACTTTTCAAATGTTGTATTTTGAAATCGTCTACTTTCCTATGGGTCAGAAGGAAGACCAAAATGATAACAAACAGTCACGCTCAAAAGGTCTTGATTCTGGACGCTCAAGCTCGACAAACCTGCAGTTACATTCATCGTATTCTATGAACGACCGGGCTGAACGTGAATATCGTCGAGACAGAGGTCGCCGAAGTAGGAGTCGCTCAGGTTCGTTGACTTCTAGGTCACAGAAACCAATAACTAGTTGCTTTTTAACGTCTAACAAGGATATCGATAATGAAGAAGAATCAATCAAGAAGAAGCTAGAAAAAAAGCTACGTGAAAAAGAAGAATCGTATCAAAAGGTTAGTCCTGCTTCTAATCATTACTGACTTGTAACGGTCCGCGCTAGAGACTCACGTAAGACTTATTCTGGAGTGAAGATACCGTCTGTATCATATATGTCTAGGTTAGTAGAACTGAGACTGAGTAAGTAATGATTGTTAGTGGTCTAGAAGCTCTGTAGACTTCACATTTGTTTAAACACGTTTATTACAAAGAAGAACTAAACTACTCTGTGAGTGAAGTGGAATACTGTCCGAGTGCCCAAACCAAAGTAGGTGGTCTTCATATGGATTCACCTGCCAGGTTGTTGACCTATAGGTTAAATCCGAGAAGTAGTAGGACAACGTCAGGAGATGCAGTTCCATAGTAGTCGGTAACCAACTCTAGGTTCATGCGCCACTTATTCCCTCAATATCATGAGGCTCACGTACGTCATTGGTTTAGAGTTAGGATTTTCCAAATGCCCTCCGTTCCCACTAATCCGGTTAAAGCAGTAGAGGTTCTCTTCGTCCTCTCAATTTCGCAAAAACTCACGCAAAGGCAGTAAGTCGTTCAGTCAGTCAGTTGCAACGTAGGACTTTGTACGTGTGTACATCAGTTCAAGTTGCCATACCACAGTACAGAGACGCAATTACGAATTCAAATTTCATAGTAGTAGAGGTATTAGTTGTAATGGAAAAGACTAAGGATCGCAGATACTTATTATTCAAAAAGTATAATCTAGTAAACTGATTTTAAAAGGAGATAAGGAAATTTCCTGAGCTCATGAAGTCATGAGAGAAGACAGAAAACTGATAGATGCTCGAAAACTCATCCCACCTGGCTCCGAACGTGACGAAAAGCAAAGTCAGCTTGAGCACAGGCTGATAAAAAGCCTTCGCAATAATCGCGAACAATGGTGGGTAGTGAAAACTAGGGAGATGGAATAAGTACCCTCCCTAGGTAACAGTAGACATCTGTTCAGGATTACCAAGGAAACTGGTATTAGGAATATGACTATGAGCAAGACTATCTCGGAAAAGGATGGGCATATTAATCATTTTTGGAAAATTAGTGTTACTTTTCATATGGTCCAAACAAGACTAAGAAGTTTCGTCGAAATTTGAACTAGAAGCTTTACAACATTTAGGTGTTTAGTTAATGTAGGTCTTTTAAAAAGAAATTACATTTGGAATCAAAGGACACCCATTTTGCTCGGCACTAGTCCACCATGTCTCAGGTTCAAACTTCTCTCCAACTACTTCAGTTTAGGCAACCGAGTATTATTATGAGCCCTTATTTTAGAGTGTAGCTCATAACTTAGTTCCTGGTGAATTATTATTCGGTTTATTCTTTTTAATTCAGTTTGGTCACGAGACTTGCAACCTATAAGTTATTCAAACACTACATCACCTTCATTTTGTGGAATCTTATTATTTTGTTCCATTTATGTAAAAAGTTCTCTAATTTATCCTATTCTTGATTTGCTAATTTCAGAAACTGAAGCAGTGGGAAATTCGTGAGAGAAAAAAAGCTAATGAATATGAACATGAGAGGGAGCATGAAAGGAAACGACAACGTGAACTTCAGATCGAAGCTCAACGACTGAAGGAGTTTTTTGAAGATTATGATGACAACGTGGAAGATCCTAAGTATTATAGGTAGGATTAGATGTTAGTTTGTTGTGTTTTTGCTATATAATGTAACATTTACATTTTAAGTCTCTCGGCTAATAGTTGCTTTAATAAGCTTAATGGATTGGTCGTTCATGTATTTCATGATTTGTGAATGTTGTTTCCGGGGCTCTTAGTGGTTTAACAGGCAAAATAAGTCTGCGTATATTGTCATACAGCAATCTAGGTTATCCTCATTACCTCTTAAATATTAATCTGAATGTAAAAGCTCAGTTAAACATTTTAATTGGATACGTAGATACACTCCAACATTCAAATGTTTCTGTATTTCTTCTTCTCCAAACCTTTTCCGTATGATGATAAAAAATTGTTGACGCTGAATGCAGCATTGTATAGCTAGATTCTGCTGTTTGTATTCCACTGTAGTGGATATTGTCGTGCATTGGATCCATTTTTCTGGTGCACATTTATATCCCCACCTTTCAATACTGAGCACTACTGCTATTGTGATCAGTTTGAAGGATTTATAACTGGTTGTTTACGATGTGATTCCCTGAGATGCAAATGTAATTAAGTTTTATGGACTTACATAATATTTCAAACACTGGCAACTCTATTTTCTTATATTTCCAGGGTTAAGCATTCACATAAACATATTAGTTTTTCAATGTTTTCAAATTTACATTGTACTTTACATTTTACAATTTTTCTACAGAGGGAGTGCTTTCCATCAGCGTTTGAAAGATCGTGAAATTGAAGAAGCGGCTGATGAACGTGATCGACAAAAGGAAATTGAGCAACTTGAGACAGCTCGCCGAAAGCTAATCGATGAAGGTGATCCAAATGCAGAATCCATTATATTTCAAATGGAACAAAAAATGCAGGAGCACCTCAGAAAATGTTTACTGGTTAATGGTGATATGTCGATTGAATCAACTGACAATCAATGTCCTGAACCGGTTAGTGAAAATTTGCCGAACGCTGAAGAAGAGGTAAGTTACAACTCTTATTGTATCATGTGCTGTATTGTAAATATCATCTGCTAGTTCTCGTTTCCAGTTCATTTCCTTAGTCGTTTGTTTATTATATCAGTAGAGTTCCGTTTACACTTCGTTGTCTCGTAATACTGTGCTCTTTTTTATAGCAATAGTCTAAATCAAAACAATCTTTACAAAGTTTGCAAACAAAGTAATGCATTATTGTGGTTCAGTCTTCGGATTACGAACGATGTCATAAAGTAATTGTTTTTGGATTTAAAAGTTCAAAGCAGTCCTTAGCGTATAATTCCTGCCTACGTTGTGTTTTATGTCATTTGATAACATTCTGTTTTCAAGCGATATGTAATACTGTGGGACCACATTCTTCAGGGGACCTTCATAGTACGACAAATAAGATTTCTGGTGGGTTAAGACCTGTCATTTCAGTAGTCATTCATATATATAGATGAAAAGGCTGCTAGTAATCTTATTCGTCATACTATAAAGAGTATTGTTTACAGACTTACTTAAAACATTTTTCTTAGGCACCACTTCCATTTACTTGACATTTTCAGTTCGATTTCAAGTGTTTTTCTAGCTAGGCTTTTGGTTCGTGTGATCAGTATATTGTGATTCTGTTTTAGTCTAAAAACCTCGAGTGTGTGGTTAAGTCAGTTGAAACCAATAATTTATCACCTGCGTGCAATGGCGTTACCTCTGAGTTCGAACCTGCTGCTCCTGAAGAGACAACTGTCAGTTTACTGAAGGACGGTTCCAATACCTTTTTATTTTCAATGAGTACAGGTAATTGCGTTTTAATTTTAAATCACCTACCGTTGATCTTATTGTATTTCAGTGTCTTTCATTCATAGTTATGCTTGTTAAGTTAGAGGGATACTATCAGAAACTATTCAATTCTACTATATCTCATCGCGTTTCATAAACATTTTTAAAGAATAACTTGAGCTTCCAGATAGATTATAACGTAGTACGGTGAGGAATTTTGGATATAGCGATCTCAGCTATTAGGGTGAAATTGGTAAGTTGTTTACATGCACCCCAAATCTAAATGCTGTTGGTAAAATTTGTTAGTTCCATCTATTTACTTCTGCAACAAGTCAATGAGTTAGTTCTTGTCTGGCGGAAAATCTTATTTGGGACGTAAGTTGATTGTGAAAATAATTATTATTGTTGTTAGCTGTTAAGGACTGTTAACAATGCTTAGGTATAAAATCTTGTTTAGCGATATCTCAGTTCTGTTAGAAGCAGGTAGAGATTCTTTTTGCATATCTCTAGTCGATATTGTCCCACAAAGCTTGATCAGTTTTTATTGTGTAGTAGGAGAATATAGTGTCTTATGGACCATCGATTAAGGGTATATATATATATATATATATATATATATATATATATATATATATATATATATATATATTCCTTAGTACGATGTTCTTATTTAGAGGCTTCATTACTGACTGTTGTACTGTATATTGTTAGGTGGCATGGTTCAAAATCCCAATGATGCGGATATATTCACTATTTGTTTTCTCCTAGATCTTGAGTTTTAACATTTCCTGATACTTTTATGCCGCATTCTCAAATCATATTGTTTATGTTTAGACTTTTCTACTATCACTGATAACCTCACTTCACTATGCGTATATAGTATAAACGTGGATCGACAGACTTGTGTTCTATTTTGCTTATAACTGATTGGCTAACTGATATCCTAATCGAGAATTCATCATCATATTGAACCCATCCTATTATGTCGACACACACTGGTTAAATAGTCAATCACCAACTCATTATTGCAATTATTTTTTATATTGGCGCTCAAGTTTACGGTGTGTTTATTTACTCATGATCGAGTTAAAAGTGTACTACTTGAGTTTTCAAAGCGCTAATGCAAAGCGAGATACGTAAACCTGCACTTGATTATTTGCATAACTTGGTTACTTTGGTTGATACAAATACACATCGTATTAGTCACTTTAGTCCTTTTATTTACTACTTCATATAACTTTAATATTTCACTCAAAGTTTCAGTTATTCAAAACTCATATAATCCTATTTCCTAGGATTCTTGTTTCCATCACTAAGGACAACTTTATCTTATGTATACTGCAAGGATGTTACACTTCATTTTTTGTACTGGGCTCCAAGATAATGTAAATACTTTAATTCAAAGGATTCCAGAATGCACGTGTAGTCGGGGACCAGGTTAAAATACCACTCATGCTTATGTGTATATTTTGTTTATTTCAGCATTTTCTTTGGTTAAAATACACGGGGTAGAATTTTTCTGGTAATAGATAATCTGTGTATTTGTATTTTACATTTATCTTTTTAATTCTTGTTCATATTAGTTGAACCAGTTGTTCGCAAAACTGCATCGGCGTTCGCTGACGAGGAGCAGGATGAAAAACCGAAAAAACATGGTCTTTCATGGCTGCCACCATCAGCTTTAAAGGCTAACTCAGTAACCAATACTTCAAATGGGGGTGACTCAAACAACTTACCACCAGTTTCAGCGTTGTCTACGGAAGAAAAGAAAGCAATTATCAAAAGGATTATTGAGGGGATACCAACTCACAAAAGAGAACTGTTTGCCTATCCTATTGATTGGGATATGGTTGATTCTGTAAGTGTTGTGTTTTATAAGCAATGTACGAATCTACCACTTATTTTGTGTTGTGCATTAGTAGCCATGAGTATGGTGCAGTATTTCGGTCCTATAGAAATAGGGCAATTTTATTTTGAATAACAAATGTGCCCTTGTTTCGTTAATTAGTCTGATAACTAGTAAATTTCATTACAATTCACTGACTAAGTACTGGTTCTTGTAGTCAGTTTTGAACCCCATTTTTTTATTACGGTCAGTGATTTTAACCGAATGTAAAAACTGCTACCAAACAGTTGGAAGTTAAATGGATATCAAGCAATTTGCATGGTACTAACAGAAGGTTTTTCTATTATCTAGAGCTTTACGTCACTTCTGACATGCTTGTAATATAAGTGGTTTATTTGTTCTTGCTTTTTATTCATCCCCATGACGATTTACAATACATAATTTTCCAAATAATTATTCTCTTTCAGGATTTCGTCAATTCTCGGATAAAGCCTTGGGTAGACAAGAAGATTGTAAGCTATATCGGTGAAGCAGAGGCAACTTTATCCAGTTTCATATGCGATCAACTTCTACATCACAATCCACCAGAACGTATTCTTGCTGACATTGCCATGGTAAGTAATTACTCAGCACAGTGCTTTAGTAATTTGAAAAAAGCTAGTAGTAAACATTCATACATGATTAAACTCGGTCAGTGGATTTGTGTGTCTGCTAAAATACTGCCTAGGTGTACAAACTGAAGCAGGTGGTTTTCTTCGAGGCCCACTCCTTACGCCTTTGATCTGGACGTCTAATCCACAGGGCAACGTTAGGAGATACGACTCAATCCTAGACGGCGATCAATAATACGTCCATACACCATTTCTTCTCTTAGGATCGTGGAACCCATGTACACCGTCGGTGGGAAATCTGGGTTTTCCAACTGCCTGTAGTAAAACTTCCGTACCCATCAACCCGATTTAAGCTCTTGTCACTCCCTTTTTTCCCCCAATTTCATTAACAACACTCCCACAATGAGAAAGCAGTTGGTAGAACTTCCCTAATAGTGGCTTTATACACTTGACCATGTGAAATTATTCCGAGAACGGACAGAGTGCGCATTTGGAGGGGCATGTGTGGTGTAAATGAATGAACATAGTTTGTTCAGACGAACATACGTAATGTTTATTTTACATGGCTGTACCAGAGCATTTGAAAGCTTAGATTAATTCTCATTTGTATTACATTCTATGTTGGTGAGAAGCGATTCTTGAAAACCAGTAGCATTCCTTAAATATCAGTGGAACTATGTCGGGATGGTAGAAAACGGTTAAAGTAGAGCGATATTAGTTGATTTAGTTGCAAGGTTATGTGTTTTTTTTTTATACATCTTGAATAACCCGTGAAAGATGACTTTCAAGAATCATGCTTGAACACTTGAAATCTGAATTTTTATTAGTAGACAATCTGATTACAGCTTCCAAAACCACATCACATCTATCATTTTAGTGCTGCTCACATTGCCTACTAAATGTTAATCTATTCCTAATTTTCTGATTGATCAATCTTAGTAAAGTTCACACCGTTAGTGTTCAAGTTTCATCATGTGTGGCACACTTTCGATCATATTCGTATAATTATCAAAGTATTATAATGAATTTACTCATAGTGCACCATTGTTTTAATGCTATTGTAATTTGGTTTGTTGTTTTTGTCTTCAGGTTTTAGATGAAGAAGCAGAAGTATTTGTTGTAAAAATGTGGCGCCTGTTAATATATGTGATTGCAGAGAAAAAAGCTGGACTAAGTGCATAAATATCATACTCAGATAACTTAATTTTGTACAAATGTTTTTTATTCTGATTTGTATAAATAAATTGTATAAATTATCGAAGACTTATTTTTAGTGTGCGTTGCTTTATCTTTATCCCCTCTCATATCCACTATAAATATTTCGCATACACTTTAGATTCGCATCTCGTTTGCAGATCTTTTTGCAATGTCGAAATAAGGTTTATCATTTTTTGGGTTTTCATTTGTTCTGCGTTTGATTGCACATGGCTATTTGGTGAACCTTCGGGTTTGTATACATCTAAACTGCATCATACAGTTGTACAGCTTCAGATGTATGTATTGTTCTCATGCGACTACGTACATGCGCAATATCAGAATGAAGTGAAGTTAATAGGAGTTGTGCTTATGATAAACGTTTTTCTTTGCTATGCGTCAGAAATGCTGTTTTTGGTTTTCTGTCGCGTGTCGAGATTATCACCAAATTATTAGTATTTCGAGTATAAAAAGGTTAGGTCAGTGAACCTAAGATGTTATTGGGTGTCTTATATTTCATTTGAAAAAACTGATTTACTGTAATGTAATATTCGTCTAAATTTCCGGATTTGCTGGCAGTGTAGCTTATTCATTCACGTATCTAAAACCAGTTCCATTATGTATTCTCTCTGTACAGACAATGAACATAGTTATCTAGATTTGGATGAGTCTTGATGAAATTGAAAAATATGAACTGAAATGGTACCTCACATTTTTAATCATGTTAACATGTAACCTTACCTGATCGATTGAAAATAAGACTTTTACTGCTGTTCTCTGACTATTGAATAAGTATAGTTGTCTGATGGTCACACAGAACACGTTTAGATCTTGCTAAATCTACTTTTTCCATATGTTTCTCAAACGGAAAATGTCTTAACAAAGGGTTTAGAAACTTTTTGATTACTTTCTAACCTGATAATTTTCTCGTTCAGACTCATTGAAATTGTATAATTTCCAGCTGATCTGGTCGCTAAATCGCAAGCTTCCAAACTTAACACTTCATGTTTTTCAAACGTAATCTGCTGGAATTTGGTGAAATAGTCCAAGAAAGAAATCGAGCAATTTTTACTATTATTCTTATTTATTTTTTGATATGTCAATGATTACTTTGAGTTCCTTTCTCTATATAAAAGAGTGGTTTATTATTCAGTAGTTAGCAGAATGGATTTATACATTTGTTATTTTGACGAGAGCGAAACGAAGAATTGAGCAAAATTACATATATTCATTTTATTTCGTACTGTCCTCATCAGCTGTTTACAATCTAAAAAAAATTTGATAATCAAGTTATTGCAAGGTTTACATACTCGTAACTGTAACAATGGATTTGTATCATCGTTGAAAACATGTAGTTTTGTAAATCAATATTTAAAACTCAAGAGATGATATAAACATAGTCATTAGTTGGTTACATAAAAAAAAATAACAACGCTTTATGTGTCTCATTACTTCAATATGGTGACGTATATCCGTTCTCATAGTTGTAAGTATCTAATACATAGGTTGTAATCAGTTGGAAGAATTTTACAAAATAATATGGGATCATGTTATTCTGCTCAATTCATGGTTCTTGCTCTCTCCAAGAATGAATGCTGTTTGTTAGTTGGTGTCGCTTTTAAAACGTTCTTATCTGAAAATGTAATCATTTTCTATATTCACTGTAGGTAATTGCAAATATATCTAATTCATTATTTAAATATTTACGAGTGTATTCAATCGTGTTTCGAATAAAATTTAAGTTGACTAAATTTGCATCAATAGTACAGTGTTTGGGCATTTGCGATTCGTTTATTTTAACAGCATTGAACACTGATTACCACCACATCTAATGTTTCACATAAACTCTATCATTTCGTATTGTACACCGATAATGTTTGAATGATTGTACTCAATCAAAATCAGATTTTTGTCACCACATCTTGAATAAAATTGTTATTCTATCCTAATAGTATTTGGGAATCTTTGAAAATTCGTTTACGTATTAGTAGTAATGGCACAAATAATATGTATTGTCGTGTTGTATTTAATAGCTATGATTAACATTTTTGTGGAAGTATACAGATTTTTTTCGTGAGCGGTTTTTGTAACTTTTTACATGGAATATGATAGGGTGAAATGCAACTGGAACATCTATTCGCATCTAACCGATTCTGTATGGTAATATATCAGTAGGCTTAGGTAGAAGAATTGCCTATGCTTGAAGTTATCCGTATGAAGCCATTGCATTTTTATTTTAAAATTGATTATATGTATATGAAACAATGTTTACCATAGTTTCCTATCAGATTTATATTTTTCTGTTTATCCTTTCTGTCGTTGTTTGACAATTACTTTATTTCACTTTTTGAAAGATTACTTGCTCTGGTAAGTAACATTCATGATGTTTACATTCAAAAAAGTTTTTGTTAAGAAACTTTGTGTAAATTTAATTTTGGTTTTACATTTCAGACCTCAGGAACTTCAACAAGTGAATCAAATGCACAATTGAATGAAGACTTAACAATGCGACGTAGATTAGTGGGTCGTTTGTTCCTTTTTCTTCGACCAATTTATTCTCAGTTCAATCATTGGCTAATAAATCTAAAATCGTTTTGTTTATCAACTAACAATTGTGATAATTCAACACGTGTGCCTGGATTGTTGTTTATTCTTATTGTTTTCGGGATACCAATCTGTTTATTTCTTAATTATTTGATTTTACCCGTTTCTCTCTTCATTTCAATTGTATTATTATTATTTGCTTTATGGTTTTGTTTTCAGTATTTAGAACAATCAATAGTGTATGCTTGTAACGAACCACCATCGGCAAAGTTCCTATACATCGATCCATCATTGTTTGGATTTTATACATGGGAATTAGTAAAATTACATCCAGATGGTAATAATGGACCAACAATTATTGGTTTCCTTCTTCTTCAGCCTAATTTATCTCATAGAAAATCTTGTCCAATTGTTCTACTTTTGCATGGAAATGCCGGAAACTCTACAGCTCGACTACCAATGTGTCAAATTTTAGAAAAACATTTACAATGTAATATTTTTATAATTGACTATCGAGGTTACGGTCAAAGTACAGGGAAACCAAGTGAAGAGGGCTTATATGCAGATTGTAAATGTGCTCTTAATTATTTACACACAAGAAATGATTTGAACAATAAAAAAATATTTGTATTTGGTCGATCATTAGGAGGAGCGTTAGCTATTTATTTAGCAGTGGATCCTCTATCGAATGGAAAAATATGTGGTGTTATTGTTGAAAATACATTTACATCTATCGCTGAAACTGCAAGTCATATTCTTAGTATACCTTGTAAATTTCCCTCTTGGTTATTTTTAAATCAGTATACCTCCTTGGCAAGACTACAAGATTGTAGCAAGTCTACGAAAAAGTCCTCTGCTTTCCCACCTTTATTGCTTATCTCAGGTGAGTTAGATAATATTATCCCACCAAAAATGATGTGGAAGCTTGCTGAAGCTTACAAAGACATAGTAGCGAAACAACATATTCAAAATGATTGTAGTTCAAGCGTGATGTATGACGATTCGTCAAAGCCCAAATCACTTTCCCAAAGCCCAGTTACTTTCATTAATTCTGGAACAGATGGTCTTGTAAGCTTTCCGGATGGCCATCATAATGATACTTGGTTTTGCAGTAATTGGGCGGATGTTATCTTGCGTTTCCTTCAACAATCCAGCCTACATATCAGGAATACAGTCAACGAAATCGATTTCAACATACCAGTTTGACTACTGTGTCCTCTATTTTTTTCTTGAACATGTTATTTTTTTAGCACTGTTAGGTGCAAACTTTTATATCTTTATATTAAATAATTGTAGTTCAGATATTCTCTCTATAGAATATGATACATATAAATGCTTCAGTTTGAATAATGCTCCTCTTCATACCACTGTTCTGCACCCAAGGGATTTATAGTATTAATTAATATCGATAAGCTTAACTGAATTTCAGTACTGGCAATTGTTGAGGTTTCGAATTTCCCGAGACCGTCCCCCGTTCTATTTAGTTACTACTACACGAAATAATTGTTCAATCTTAGTATATGAAATACTTATGAAACCCCCAATCATTTCGCATTGTGAGTTTGAAATGTATCGTGATTGTATGGGTTTTTTCTTCAGAGCTATAAATAAGTAGGTTATAATTTCGTCTTGTGTGTTCATAAATGGGAAGTGTTATTACATTAAAAACTTGGTCGATACTTATTAATTCCAGTTTGTACGTTAGGTATGATTAATTGATTGTTACTGTTAGTAAACTGCTGTCTAAGTGGACCTCAGTGGTTGTACGAAAATTCCGCAGCTGATATTTTCAGTACTTTTATCAGAACAATTCACCCCACTTGCGTTGATGTCCCTCATGAGATATGTAATTTTTAGAAGTATTGCTAAGATCATTTCCTTCTATGAAAAGCGTTGTAGCTAATACAGAAGAAATTTTGTTCTTATGAAACAGAAAAATTTGTGACGTAGTGTTCGAATCTGAAGCCTATTATAATAAGATATTACTGTTTTGCTCAAACCGGTCAATATTAGGACTAGGGTATTTATACAACTTGGACGAATAATCCCAATAGTCATCCAAAACTTTTGAATAGCGTTGAATTACTGTGCTTCGATTGTACTCAGAAACCGAGTTTACTTAAGGTTGGGGGGAAGATAGCGCTGGAATGCATAAATTTGAAATCGATTTCTTGTAAACGCTACTGGCATTTACCTGACTTTAGAACCAAATAATGTACATCAATACATACAAGGATTTCAATTGGTTCCTATTCAAGGTCAATACAATCTTCTACTAGTATGCTATTGGGCTGTTGTTTTATTGAATGCCTTGACCTGAAATGGTAATTAGGATGTGCATCATTCGAGATGAGTGGACACCAGATTGATATTTTGTTAAACAGTTTTAGGATTGGCTGTCTATAAAAAATGTAAAACTCCAAGAGTTAACAGACACATCTGTAGTATCTATTTATTAAATAATTAGTATATCGTGTTATGGCAGAGGTGTATCCACTCTTTGTTTTACTTCAAATTTTAATCTTCTAAATTCCTCATCACCTCCATCGTTCATTTTCTAAATTTATTTCATTGAATTAAAGTTTCTGAATATTATCTTCGAACCCCTATTTTCTCTATTACCGCTATACTTCTACTACATCTATCACTATAGGAATGTGGTATGGCAACCTGAACTGATGTACGAAGTTCTACGTTGTATCTGACTGATATCGTGTTATTGCACTTCACATTTTGATCGAACTACACGCTGGAATTTACTGAACATGTCTTACTTTTACGTCATGTCGCACACACATCTACTGGCTAGTAAAAAATTACTGTGCTGTCTTAGAAGTAAATAACTCAAGGTCGGGATAGTCCCACCACTAACTAATATAATTATTTATTGAGGGAAAACTTTAAACCTGTTAGAGTATACGATCTATTTGCAAATATGTAAATGTGAATCACGATACATAAAATTGACTGTACAAAGGTCACTCCTTTTGAGGAGGCGAAACAAGAATAACACCATCTCCGCGAATAAACAGCATTGGTATTGTGCGTTTTGTTGTCTACAATGAGGGCATTTTATTAAAGATCAAAATAAACTACCTTGTAAACTTCTTCATATGTTTCTTCATCGATCTCCAATGTTGTTACAGTTTCCTCAACATTCCCCAGGATCATGTTCAAGTGTGAATCAAAAGCCTGTTTCAGTGAAAAAGCAGAGAGATTTACATTTAGTATAACCGCCACGATTGTATGACACGTATTATGAATGACTGACAACAATATGAAGTACTAAACCTTGATACTGGTGGGTAGACACAAAAATCCAAAAAACGTGTGCGATAAGCGGAACAACTACTTTCTATAACCAAACAGAAGTATGGTGTTGTCTACAGATTTACTACATTAGTCTCAGATCACTTAATCAAGGCCCAGAATTATGTCATCGGTATTCGTATGAACAGAAAGAAGTGTACAGAATACATAAACGTGATTATTGTCTGCATATAAACTTCCTTCATGCTAATTAGTTTAACAGTTATGATGGACAAACCAGGAGTAACTAACTGTCAATTATCTATATTTGCAATATATGTATGTATTCAGCATGTTGCTCTTAATGGAGCATAGGCCATTGACAATCATTCTCCACCTTATTGTGTCCTGGGCTTTCCTCTCTAGTTCTATCCAACTGCTGTTCATTCTTTTTATCTGTCTTCATTTCTCGGCGTAATGTGTTATTTGGTCTTGCTCTCCTCTTTTAGCCTTGAGAACTTCAAGTGAGAGCTTGTCTTGTGATTCATTTGGGTGCTTTCCTTAATGCGTGTCCTATCCACCTGGGGCAGTTTTTCCTAGTTTCTTCCTCAGCTGGAATCTGGTATGTTCTCTCGCAAGTAGGTTGATACTGATGATGTTGAGCGAACGGATTCCGAGTATCTTGTGTATACAACTTTTATTTAACAACTGTGCCTTGTGGATAGTTGCTTTCGTGATTCTCCAAATTCACGTTACAGTCAGTCAGCTACAACGAGGAACTTTGCGCGTATCTACATCAGTTTATGTTGCCATACCACTTTAGGCATAAGGTAAAACACCTTTTGACCTGGCTACCCCCAAAGTCTTCACAAAGATAGACCCAACTAGATCACATCGCCATCAGCCACCGATGGGAGGGTTCGACAGAGGACCGTCGATCGTTCTGGGCACATGTTTAGATTCGGATCATGCCCTAGTGCGAGCGCGTATTTGTTTGAATCTTACTGGACGTAGGAAAGACACCGCAAGGAAACCTCTTAGGGTTCTACCTAATGATAGCAGAGCTAAGAATATATTGCAGGAGCAACTAGAAAAGCAGTTAGGTGACCATGTAAGTGATTCCTATCCGGAGGCAGGTTGGAATGATATCAAAAAAGCTGTGGAAACAGCAGTTACATCTACCAGTAAGGTGAACCATAAGGTTACGGAGAAGCTGTGGATGCTCGAAAACTCATTTCATCTGGCTTTGAACATGATGAAGAGCGAAGTCAGCTTAGGCGCAGGCTGATAAAAAGCCTACGCAACGACCGCGAACAGTGGTGGATGGCGAAGGCAAAAGCGATGGAAAAGGCAGCGGCGATAGGCAACAGTAGACAGTTGTTCAGACTCATCAAGGAAAGCGGTATTAGAGGTCCATCTGTTAGCGAAACTATCTCAGACAAGGATGGTCTTATTATTGATTCTCAATCTAGGAGATTGAATCGATGGGCAGAACACTTTAGGGATCAGTTCAACTGGCCTTCAGCCACACTTCGGTTACCCACGATCTCCAGTCATCCAGAATGGCAAGTCGACGTAAGCCCTCTGATCCTTTACGAAGTTGAAAATGCTACAGCAAATCTGAAGCGAGGTAGAGCAGCAGGACCCGATAGATTGACTCCTGAGATTTTTAAGGATGGTGGTCCAGTTTTAGCAGCTAGGTTGACTGAGATCTTAGGTAGAATCTGGGAACTGGACACAATCTCATCCGACTGGTCTCAATCCCTGATTGTCGCAATTTATAAGAAAGGACACAAGTCTTCTTGTGACAATCACAGGCGAATAAGTCTAACTAACATAGTTTCTAAATTGTTAGCCTCTATTATACTTAGACATCTAACTAGAGCTCGTGAAGAGCAGAGTAGAGAAAACCAGGCTGGTTTTCGACCTGGACGTGGCTGTATAGACCACATCTTCACACTACGACAGGTCCTGGAACACAGTCACACATTAAGGCGTCCTACAATAGTTGCCTTCCTGGACCTTAAGGCAGCATTCGACTCTGTTGATTGTGAGGTTCTGTGGTAGTGTCTGTCATTAAAAGGTGTACCAGAGAAGTGCATTAACCTTATACAAGCTCTCTACCCGAACACTATGTGGTCAAGAGACAACTTATGGCGAACTGTCATCCGAATTCTTTACTTCAAGTGGTGTCCGTCAGGGAAGTCCACTTTCTCCATTCTTGTTTAATTTTGTCATAGACATGCTTCTAGATATAACATTGTCTTCGTCTGAATTATCATGAGCAGACCTACCAGGAGATTCATTGGTTGACATGGAATATGCAGACGGCATAGTTCTACTTGGTGAAGACGCTGACACAATGCAGTCTTCTGACTACCCTAAGCAACAATGCAAGCATGTTTGGGATACGATTTTTCCCCTCGAAATGCAAAATGTTGCTTCAAGATGGGCTTGTATCGGCACCTGAACTAGTGATAGGGAGTGAAGTAGTTGAGCGTGTTGACCGCTTCACTTATCTGGGGAGTCTCATCAGTGTTTATGGTCTGATGACTAACGAAATCGTAGCACGGATACAGGTTTGATTGGCTTTTGCCAACCTGCGTCACTTATGGCGCAGGCGAGATATCCGGTTGCTGACTAAAGGATGAATGTACTGCGCAGTAGTTCACTCCGTCCTACTATATGGCTGTGAAACATAGCCATTTAGAATAGAAGACATTCGTAGGTTATTAGTATTCGATCATAGATGTCTTCGAAGCATTGCTCGTATATCCTGGGACAGCCGAGTACTAGGCAGGTCAATAGATGAAGTATTGAGAGTGCATCAGTTGAGGTGGTTGAGATATGTGTTGTGTTTGTCTAACCACCGACTGCCCCGTCAAGCTATATTTTTCGGTGTAGGAATAAGTTGGTTGAAAGCTAAGGGCAGCCAAACCAAAACATGACACAAATCCATGAAGTCACTGACAAATGGACTGAGTCATGTCTGTATGTGTCAACTATCTGGTTGGGGTCCGCGAGAAGATAATCGATGGTAAGAGACCTTGAATGACATGACTCAAAACCATTTGCAATGGCGCAGGTGCATTCATTCTTTTTTTTCTCTCAAATCCTAAACGTTTTAATTCCTCGTCACTTTATCTTTTTTAGTTTATTTCACTAGATTCTACTTCTTGAATGATATTTTCTAATTCTAATCTCTCCGATTACTGCTAATACCTTGACTACCCCTACTACTATGGGATTCGAATTGACGATTACATCTCTGTGCTAATGTGCTTTGGTAACATGAACTGATGTACGTACGTACGTACATAGTTTTAGGTTGCTATTGATTGATTGTTTGAATGCTTTTCATGATGCTATCTCTACAGCTAAATAACAAAATAAATTTATTACCGGACTGTCGGGAACCTCATGTAAAATATTCTGTTATCACACTGACCACGAATCAGCTACAACTATGTTATGTTGCCAAATTATTAGTCATTAAATCCGTAAGCTAAGATAGTAAATCAAGAAGAGTATTTCGTAAGCTGGGATAACCTGTGTAGAATGCACAGGTGAACTGAAGTTACAGAAAGAGCATGGTGAGTATGCGTGAATGAAATGAGATAAATAAAAACTAATATTATAAGTCATTACCTAACGGAAATACACATGCAAACATTTGACTTCACATATATTCGCATCCTACTTAGTGACCAACTACATGAGAGTTGAGTATTTTATTCAGTGAACCACTAACTTGAAGCTTGTCTAAGTAAAAAAAGATCACTATTTATTAGAGAACTAGTTTCGCGATGCCTGTGACTATTGACTGAAAACAGTGCTCAACATACGTCAATCCAAGCTTCAGACAAAATCTATGACATATGAAGGCCAGAACAGTTGCAGAGTATAAAGTTTGATCCTAGGGTTATATGGTTTAGACAAAGATTATACAGAACAATACGGATTAAACAGTGAGGCATATCGCTTAACGTAAGCAGCGATAACGGAAAAGAAGTAACATACGGAACATGAGCTTAAGCAAAAATTTTCCTAGCAAGTCCTAATATATTGAACCCAGCCGAGTACATAGCAATCTTTGAGGGTAATCTAATAAAGGATGGATTAACAGTGGCAATAAATGAATATGATAATGTGACCACCTGAAAATTATAGCTTGTTGACACCTGGATAATACTGTATAGTTAGACAATTAAAATGAATGGTATTAAGAAGATCTGTGAAATGCACAGTGTTTAAATTAGGACCATAAAAAGTTCACTATCGATGAATGCAATTTATTACACAACGGTATAATAATTCTAAGACACAATACTAACTGAACGAATAAACTTTCTCCATCCAAGAAAAGTATTTTATGGGTTTTTAACTTTAGTTTACAGAATATAAACTGGAAAATAAGTCACTTTTACGATCATGCTGAAGTGGTGTTTTCGTGAAAATACTGACCTTACATATAGCCAGGGTAGTCAATTACCATCACTGATTTTAACAAAACAAACGATCTTGGTAATCACAGATATTAAAAGTATGATGAAACTACTAAAGTTTTAGTTATTGCATCAACAGGCATTAGTTTTGTAACCCTTGAAGCTACAGGACCGCTAAAAGTTAAACGCAGACTTTACCCTTGAGCTATGGTACTCCAAAAAGGAAATGAAACCGAATAACACATAAGTAAACATAAATATGCTCGTAGAGTCATTAGTAATTTATACATCTACCAAGAAGGCATAAAATAACATACGTGCAAGACACCTCGTAATTCGCGGTTGCGTTTCATTTTTACATAGATTTTCTCATCTAAGCTTAGCCTGATGAGGTCCAGTGGCTCTTCCACAAGTACAGGTTGTTCTGTCTATTCAAAAATAGAATAACTTGATGTAACGGAGTACCTCATCGTCCTCCCGATGGTTGCCGCCTTCCATGTCCTTGGTTTGATCACTGCGCTCATTTAATATCAAATGTCTTAAGTCGGTCTAAAAAAACTCACACTCAAGCATTTTTACATAAAGAAGAAAAGGCTAGCTTAAAATGCGATTGTCCTTAACAACAAATCTCATGTATTGAGGTTGGAGCACCACTAGTGATTCAAGAGTTTGTAGTGGAACACTTTTACGAAGAAAACGCAATTGATGAAAAGAATTACCAATTTTGTTTAACTGTACTAAAAACACTTACTTACGTTCAACGTTCATTTTCGCGTTGCTGTTATCATTCTTAACTTGCGGCTCCTTATGTCGCCCACTTTCTCCTCCTAATATATTCTTTACCTTGGATTTTCTTATACTACATTGACAGGCTAGTAATCAGTAATTAGTACTTAGTTGTGATCATAGTCAGTCTCGACTCGGCCACCACTAAAAGTTAAAGAAGCATTCGCTCAAATAGCTCAGGTTTTAAGTCGCATAGAATCATTGCTGCATTCGGGTAGGGACATAGATACATAATACAAGCAGAAGAGAGGAAGTAACAAATTATATGGATATTTCGTCCTGGGTCGTTAAGGACATTTCAGGTGTATTGCTTAATAGTTATTTAAAGTCGCTTCGGTCTCTTCAGTCGGTAGCAAATCTTAATACTTGACTGCTAGTCAGGAGCAAGTTGCACCCTCACTGTGACATTGGTGTTCTGTGGCCCTAGTTTCTGATTATTGCCTTCAGATTCTGTGTTAGGACTGAGCTTCAATACGTAACTTAGAGAGTGCTATAGACAACTGAAAATCATCTCTGAGTCACTCATGATCTAGTGTGTGGAGATACAAATACCTAACATATTCTTCATAAGGCTTGTCCCCAAACTGATACACGCCAGATAAATGAAACTGTAACTAGAGTATATCTTTTCATGGAGCATTACTAGGATTGCAGTTCAATTGGTCTAAGGACCTTCACGGAGGTAGGAGCTTTTCATTATATAGTTATTATGCAATGCCTAGTCCTGACCTATGCAGTCACAACAAAACTGTTTAAATATTAGGAGAAAAGAATTATCCAGGGGATGGAAAGAATGCGCTTCAGTGCAACTTGTTTAAAGTTTACCTTAGCAGGACATTTAACACAGCATAAGGTTTTCTATCCTACGATACCGAGACAATTAGCATTTCTTGAGCTCATGATACTTCTACAGGAGGATTATTTAAGCTATACGGATGGTTTGTGCTGTTACATCAATACTACTTCGAAGTGCAATTAAGTGCCGCTTTATTTTTCAAACTATTAATTCTAGTCAGAATCTCCTGATTCATCATTATATCGATATAACTGTAAACTCTCCAAAACTTTATATAAATAAAGTGTAACATCTTAAAAAATAATTCCTGGGGTTATTAACTAAGAGGCGTAAGGGTTCCAGTATCAGATTTTTAGAACGTGCGATTTTTCCCGATCTGAAAAATCTGAATATTCAAACCTAAGCATTGCAATTTTGGACGTATTCGCCGTTAATTCTGTTGCTTTTTAAGAAGGTAGATCCTGCACCCCTCAGGATTCGGACCCAGGACCTAACCTCTGTACCAATGAGCCGGTATCTAACGGTGTTGATATGTCTAACTTCAGTCAATTCACAGTCTTGTGCAACTTCATATACTGTCTTCAGAGAGCACTGCTTCACAGGGTTGAACTCCACTGGTCACGACTTCTTACTAGAATATTTCGCACGGGGTTAGTCCCTAGTTTTACTTCATCAGGTCCTTCGTAATGATGTTGCAAGGAACGTCTAGCCGACTCAACCCGAACGAATACGAATTTGAATGCAACCAATGTTCGCCAACATGCTTTTTGGTGAGAAATTTCCAGGATGTCACCGGCTTCATATTTCTCATATGGGTTGTTGGACTTACACAGGGGGGTCAGTTTTTATAAACAAGGGAGATGACGAAAGTTTTGACGCCTCTTAGTTAGGCGACTGTGTAGATAACGTAGTTGTTTAGTTGCTTCAAAGATCTGCAATGTCTCAAGCGACGCAATGGTTAGCTAGAAACACAGAATGAACACATCCTGATTCCGGATTTCTGTAGTAAAAACGTCTCTGACTTTATGAGGTCCGACAGGTCGTTTCATCTGACATTTTAACTGAGAAATTATTCTGTCTGTTAAATCTCACCCATGCAGTAATTAATACAGCTTTTATCAGCGGAAGCAGATGAGCTGAATAATTGCTTATTTTAATTTATAATATACTTCCGGTTTTGCAACATTATCTGATAGATCGAAGACCTAGAGAGCTTCCAATATCCAATAGCTTCATCACGAGCTAGTGTAAACCAATTGATTTCTTTGCGTTCGATTCTTGTTCTTTTGGTACAGTTCCAGGTGTTCCGTAGTGTCCAATGAATGGGGGTCTAGCCACTCGACTGTCTAATTCTAGTCCGTTGGCAGTTGGTTGTGATTCTGCTTGTCTTGGGATTTGAATAAAAACGTTTGTTTCAGGGCAGTAGAGTTTTTAGATAACAGTAGCCATCACATTACTAGACCTGAGATCAGTTAATTTAATGTGAAGAGTAATAAGGATAATAAGGATAAAATTCTGACGTTAATGTGAGTAAAATTTCAGAACTAAGTAATATACAGACGATTTAGTTTATTAATTAGTAGTGAAGATTGTGAAAGAGGACGGAAGTGTAAACAAGGGAGAGTAAACAGAGATAATATGAGAGACAGATTAAGTAACTGATCTGATGAGATGGCAGTGATAACAACTAGCAGGTTTCGAGATATGCATCAGGCATAGCTTGTCCAAGAGCGAGATGATAATCTGTATGTGAGTACGTGATTATCAATTCTCTTCTTAAAGCAGTCCACTGAGGAGGCTGTGGTCACATTGGCTGGGAGAACATTCCAAGTTGCGACGACTCGCAATGAGAAAGTGTGCACAAACTTAAGCATTTGCTCTCTGATGTGAAATTTTTTGAGGATTGCCTTGAG
The DNA here is from genome assembly GCA_944470395.2 of Schistosoma turkestanicum. Lineage (NCBI taxonomy): Eukaryota > Metazoa > Platyhelminthes > Trematoda > Strigeidida > Schistosomatidae > Schistosoma > Schistosoma turkestanicum. The sequence goes on along the minus strand of OX103972.1, from coordinate 36,068,025 downwards.
GGGATTAGTGGTGATGCATCGGTAAGATGCTTACGTTGAGATGGTTTGGCGTGCATAATATGTGGCACGCCATAATCAGATCACCTAATTCTCCTGTAGTTCAGTGGAAATAATCCCAAGTACTGCAATCTATAATCGTAAGGCTTATTCTTCAACCTTATCACCTATTTGGTTGCTCGCCTCTGCACCCGATTTATGAGATTCATGTCTCTTTTAAACGGAGGGGGTGCGATGACGTTGTGAACCTCCAGGTGTGGGCGCGCATACGTCTTAAATAGTATTAAAAATAATTGTGGGGTGATAGCACCAAGTTGTCTTCGTATAAATTGAAGAGTCGCATTTGCCTTGGCTGCGTCCCCTACATAGTTTGGACTGGTGTGAAGGTTTTCTGTGGTTATTAAACCGAGATCGCACTCCGAGGAGACATTGGGAAGCGGACTTCCATTGAAGGTGTGGATCGTTTGCGTCGTGTGAGGCAGAATATGCACGTCGCGGCACTTAGTTTGGTTGAGTTTTAAACCGTTTTTCACTGTCCGTTCCTCAATCGATGTAAGGTTCTTTTTAAGCTCAGACGAATCATCTTCGCCTCTAATGGACCTCCAGATCTTCTCATCGTCTACGTAGGTCATTGCCGGTGAGCTAAATAAGCCTAACAAATATTACGTCTACCGCTAGTTTTCGGTCTCAGCAGGTTTAGATACGCACGACCTGTCTTTCCAAAACCCGTGTTGAGCTTCATGTAGTATTTTGTTCTTATCTGTGTACTCTCTAATTTGTTCGTCCCCTATCCCTTCCATTACCTTTGATAGTATTGGTAGTAATGCGACTGGTTTGTAACAGGCTGGGTCCTTTCTATGTACTCCATTGAAGATTGGAGAGAGTGATCATCTACTGTCAGCCTCCACCACTCTTGTGGCCATGGGGCATGTAGGTGGACCTCTCTCATGCGCGTATAATTTGCTGTAGTGTAACAAAGGAGGGCTCGTCTTCGACGTGCCTGAGTGTTTCGTTTATGGTCATGGTCACTACTACCTATAGGTGTTTGGGCGTGAACATAGTCAACCAGGAGCTAGTCATTTGTTGACAGATAATCTAGGTTTGAGGACTTTCCCTCTTTAGTCCATCTAGTGGCACTGCATACGTGCTCACTAAGTTCAGAGCTTTTACTGGCTGCTCAAAGTCGTCTTTGTAACCGACCAGTGGGAGTTGTATACTGATTGCTGAGATTTAGAGATGAGGTGTTGAAATCTCCAGCTAAGAGTATTTGATCAAATCACAGGATTGGCAGTTGCAGTATTATCTCAGTCAGTTTGCTTTTCTGGGCCTTAGTACCCGAGAGAGGTCGGTAAATCCCTCCAATCATGTAATTCATGCCATTTGTGTGGAAACAATTCCAACATGATTCTGTCACCTCAGTTTGTTGAGTGTCTTACAGCCGCTCAGATTTTAAGTGGCTGTTTATATATATATATATATAGTCACTCCGCCTCCTGTTTTGTGTACCCTACCACTACGAAAGTGTCATGCCTGGCAAACTCACTTCTTCGTCTGCAATGTCATAGGATAGCCGTGTTTTAGTTAGGATTATGATCTTCCGATCCATATATATATATATTCCTGATTTCTAACAGTTTAACCCTTAGTCTTCTTACGTTGCTGTAGAGGCACTCACAGATCTAGGTCGGCTTTCGCAACACCTAATGTGGCTAGACAGATCGTTCCTTGCACTGTACCAAGCTTGGAGTGCCTCAGTCAGGTCTTTCCGGTTCCTAAATGTCACAGCCATCAGACGTGGTGACTTGATGGACCTAAGGTGTGACGGGCGGGGCAACCTAGAAGTGCAAACAGCCATCGTGGTGTGGAGCGCTAGGCTACGTGGTAGCCATCACCACTGTCGCACATCGTGCACGTGAGTTTCCTCCAGGTTACCGTCAGCAAGTTCGGGTACGCCGTGAACTACCATGGTGGTCTGTTTTTGGGTGCCTGGCGCAGTTCTGGCTGCTGCACGTACCGACCACGGCTTGTCATGCCTGATGCGAATCAGCGAGGACAATTTGACCGATAGTCTTTGGGATGAATGGATGATGTCTTCAGCAAGTCATGCCGAGTCAAGAGTTAACCTCATTGGAGGGGGTTTTACTTTCGAGACATTTTGGCCTTTGAAAAGGCGGCGTATTTTCGCTGGGATGTTTCACATTCCGAGGGTTGTGCAGTATTTATCCCACAGCTCTTTGTCAAAAGCAGCCCTGCCTCCTAGCAAACTTCCTTCCGATACTGGGACATTAAATAAAATAAGTGAATTTAATCTATCGTCCCTGTCCTCAAGTAGTAGCCGCTTGTGAGTTGGGGTGTTGCTATTCCTCTTCTTCATGTTCACCCACTGTTCTGTATTTTTATCAGATACTGGGGGATCAACAACAACCGGCAGTTTTGTCGGTGTGTTAGTCAGGGTTTTGGTCGCCTTGGTCACCTGTTTCACTGGTTTAGTTCCAGGCAATTTATATTTGTCCGTTGGGACTTTTCAGCTTGTTTTGGGTGGGGCGTGTGCCTTTATCAACGCCTCAGAAGTACGGTAAGCAGATATACTAGAAACATGGGCAGGGTTGGCTCAACATGAATCCATAGAACTCTTTAGGTATTGTAGTGTCACAAAGACAATGGACCAATGTACTACAGAAGTTGCATTTGAAAGCACAGTCACTGATTTTGGCTGGCATCGAGCAGGCGAAACAGTCATCTTTATGCGGTTTCTGTAGGTCAGATTGTGTAGAATGACCCTTGGAACACATTTTTCTCCTATTCTTAACTACCATACTGGTCTTTTTAGGAATAGGAGGAGTGGTGTCTTGCTTCCTGTTTGGGACCTTGTGGTGTCTGAGTTGAGTGATCCAAAGTATGGACATTAAGAGGGATGCTATCAACTGACGCTTTGGGCTTTTTAACAACCCGTTTGCACGAGAGTGGGATTTTTGATTCACTATTAACCCCGGGGTTTATACCTCTACAGGTTTTCCTGTTCTTTGTCGTGTAAGGTGTGTTAGCAACCAGAGAGATTAAGAAGTGAAAACCGGGACAATCAAGATACGAGACACACAATAAAGGGATTAAGAAAGAAGAATTTAGTATTATTTAATATAACTACAAGGAATATAGTCTGAAATTACTCCAAAATTGCAAATTTACCTTTGATCGTATTACTAAGTAACTTTGCGTGCACCCAGTAGCTTGTCCACAAGTCCTGTGTTTGCGAGTGAGTTGTGTATGCTGTCGAAGCAACTAGGAAAAGAGCAGTTGAACGAGGCAGCTGGACCTACCGCCCGATATTTCTGACTTGGAATGATTCAGTTTGCCCGAAATTTTTTTCAGATTGTCAATCAATAGATGGAGAGCACTTTTTATAGCTTCGGGGGTGTTTAAGTATCTTGAAAATGGATTCTTTCCTGTAAATGGAAGAAAGTCAGAGAGGCCACATCAGATTCGAAGCCCGCTCAATGTCTCGCTTTTTCTGCTTTTAAAATATTGAGCTCCAAAAAATATTTTGAGGCTTCGAAAATATAAAAAAATCAATAATTATATCGGTATAAATGCCAGTGTTTGTGGATGAACTGGAAATTACAGTTTCAGGCAAAATTAAAGGGCGCACTGAATTTGTATCGAACCTGTAAAAGAACTTAATCGAAGTATAGCAAGAGCTAGGCTATTGATAGTATGCCATAAATCAGTACTATTTTGCTACACGAAGATTAATATACACTTATCAGGGCAGACGGTAGAGATAGAGCACTCAGAAAATGGAAGTTTATCAAACGTAAAAATATTCTCTCCTTTTTAAGAGAGGTTAATTGAAAGTTAATTATTGGATAGCGACCAAAAATACACTTCAGTGAATGAAAAATATTCTTCTGCGCGGTAGACGCGAATGACGAGAAAGGAAAATATATAAATCTGATAGTGTTAATGGAGAAAATTCCCTGAAGGAATATTGTAGCACTATTATTGTTCATTTGCGACGGAAACAAACAAACAATGTATATTGAATAAAAGTGTGATCCAGAAAATCTTCAGAAAGAGTCAAAAAGGACAACGTTTACTTTTTGGTTATAAAAATTAGTAAATGTGAATATCACTCCAGATCTTGTGCCACGTCTTACGGTCTTAACCAATGAGGTGCCCAAAGGTCAACCTTCAACTTTTAGCGCTGTTTTGAGAGCGGACAAATGGTCAAGTCAGATGTAGATATTGCAAGTGTTGAGCTTTATAACCTTCGCCCAACACTACTACATGGATATGTCTTTCCATTCATTCTTCTATATTCTATATGGATTGGATACTGGACCAATATTCTTGGTTTTCAGGAGTATATGGAATTTGGTCTCATAGTTGTTGCAGTCATTGGATTTGTGCAAATAATAACTTGTCTCTGCTGTCACTGGTTTGTTGGATTCAAGTGCTTTATGACTTGCAAAAAAGTTAGTATTAACATAAGAGATAAACATTTTTTTAGCAATCCAGCGTTGCGGCGTCTGAGTATGTCAAAGTAGTTCCAACTCCTAACACAGGTTATCCGATGATCGTTAAGATTGAAAAACAAGAGGTTAGAGTGTTGTATAGCTCTAAAAATTGAATTTAGGGTAGCTTCTCGGAACTAACTTATTCCTTCCACTTCCAACGGTCAAAGTACACTTTCAAGACTGATGAGAAAGACAGTTTTCAACCTATCCAATTTCCAGTCGATTGGAACATAAAAACGTACCTTAGTTGGAAAGGTCATGAGACGATTGATCAACAGATTGAGGCACAGCGTAAATATGGATTAAACGAGTAGCACTGTCTTATGCTTTGTAACTGTCAGACTTCATTTAGATGTACCATCCTTTGCTGAGCTGTTCAGAGAGCGTGCAACTGCTCCATTTTTTGTCTTCCAAGTATTCTCAGTTGGATTATGGTGCCTTGACGAATATTGGGTCTACCCACTGATGGCTCTGGGTATGCTGTGTCTCTTTGAGGCCAGTTTAGTACATCAGCAATTGAAAAATTTATCTGAAATACGCTCGATGTCCGAAAAGCCATACAACATCCATGTAAGTCTATTCGTTTCAATATCATCGTTTGGTACCACGGTAAAATTAAATAATTATAAGCATGTTACGAAGCATTGTGAACGTTCCAGTGTTGATGATTATCATTAGGTATTGAGCGATTTTTCCCATATTGACAAGATTATGTTCTGTATGCTTATACTAATTCATTTCGAATCTGTAATTAGCAACAAGGTTAGTGCTAGATTCTCATGACAATTCACACAAATTTGTCTGGTGTTTGGGATTTTATATTCCTCATATGCAGTCTTATATGCTATAGTTTGTCTAATAGTATGATAGTTTAGTGATTTAAGCACTAGGTAGTAGAGTCGTACTCTGTCCTATATATTGCGGTCTAGTCAGTTGTCTAACGTAGGTGCCAGTAAACAAAAAGTATATTTCAAAGCCCACTTTGTCAACGCGAACTATGTAAATAATTCTTTTCAACAGAGCATCATGTGACTCACAAACCTTGGGCGAAATTTACCGTTCATCTGTTTTGTATATGTATACATGTATGTATGTATGTATATAGATTTTGTATTAAAAAGTAGTAGATGGGCATTTTATAATTGAAATTTGTTCATTATTATGGTTTATAGACAGCTAGTCTAAATTTAATGTAATTATATTTCCGGAAATGAAATTTTAAAGGTTTATCGGCAAAAGAAGTGGGTACGTGTTCGGACGGACCAGTTAATAGCTGGAGACATTGTTTCTATATCTGAAAATGATCAAAAGTTCTGCATTCCTGCTGACTTACTACTTTTAAGAGGTACATGTATTGTGGATGAATCTATGCTTACTGGAGAATCAGTACCTGTTGGCAAAGTGAGTGAATATTATTTCTCTTTATTAATGTCAGAATCTTGCCTTAATTATTATTGTCGTCAATAAACTGGGTGTTTTGGTTGTTACCTGTTCCTACTCTATCTATTATACTAACTAGCTCAAAGGAAATCAAAGATGTGACCTACAGAAGAACTCTCAGACCCATTGAGTATTGGGCGCAGCTTTAATACAGCTAGATTAGGATAAGACGAATACTTTATCCTATAAGCCGCGGGTTTCATTGAACTATCAATCATAACTGTCGTAGAAATTGGTATGAGTGTGCTTTAGCTGAACTTCCCATACCACACAAAAATAATGGGCTATATCTCCTATGGCCATTCTGTCCTCCTCTCTCTCTCTATCTATATATATAAATATATATATATATATATATACACCTTTGTCTTTCTAACCTTATCTCATTGAATTATACTTCTTGAATAATATCTTCAAACCCTAGTCATCTTCATTACCATTAATACCTCTACTATCTTTATCACTATGGGATTTGATTTGACATTTGCGTCTCTGTGCTAATATGGTATGGCCACATGAACTGATGTACATACGTACGAAGTTCTACGTTGCAATTGACTGAATGACTGATATATATATATATATATATATATATATAACTAGATTGTATCATTTATGTTTTACTACATTCCCGTACGTAATCATTGAAGTTTTATTTTTTGACATATTTTCTGTGGGAACGTTTTTTCATTCAAAACATTGGTTCTTTTTCAAACGTTACTACTCTTAGGATCCTTGTGAGATTCTTAAAGCTGATGAACATTTCACGTTCGATGATGGTCACAAAACCCAGATTTTGTTTGGTGGAACCAAAGTAGTACAATTCACTCCACCTTCTAAATCTACAAATTCTTTAAAAGGTTCGTTACTTTTTTGGCTGTTTTATTATTCCATCTATATTTAATAAAATCTTATATAAGTTAGCTTCATATTCAAATTTAATTAATGCATAGAGATTTACACACAAAAGGGATCTCAGTGAGGAATAAACATTTAATATTAAGATTAATAATGTTATTTTCAACCATACAAAAAGAGTGATGTAAGAATTATTACTCATCAACAAGAAATAAAATAACTCAAATTACAGTATTCAGCTTTGAAAAAATACATTTTTAATGGACTCAGATGGCAAAAACAGTAAATACTTTCAAACAAAGACTTTTTAGCTTTTTACTCATCATAAAGTAAGAAAGATTTCATCTTCGGTGCAGGGTTATGTAGCTTGTCTAATTTCCTCTTAAAGTATGATGTTAAATGAAGTTAAATTCTTTTATATTAAAGGCAGCAAGTAGGTTAGTGACTTAGTCATCAAATAATTATACTTTCAACTACTGAGCTGCAGATTTAATCCTCATTCTGCTGCTGTTTAAACACCTTAGATAGTGTTGTTATTAGTCCTAGTCCTAAAAGTGTCACTTAGGAGTGGGGTACATGAACATTTTTCTTGGTAATAAGTTTCCATTAACAATAATGGTAGTAATGATAATAATAATAATAAAAATTTCAAGTGTATTCGAATTCTCGTTAAAGTGTATTTGTTTCATGTAATTAATTAATGTATTTTATAAATTTTAATCTTATTTGAATTTGTATTTTTGGCAATCCACTTTTAATTTTTTTTTTCTCAGCACCTGACAATGGTTGTATTTGTTTTGTACTTCGTACGGGTTTGAATACTTCACAAGGTCGTTTGCTGAAAACTATAATGTACAGTGTGAAGGCTGTTACAGCGAATAATGCTGAAAGTTTTCTTTTCATATCGTTTTTACTTATTTTTGCGTTGATTGCATCAGCCTATGTATGGATAGAAGGTAGGTTGTTTTTCTACATTTATAGGTTGTTATTTGGTTTTTTAAATTTTTCTTTTTCGATAGGCTTACATACATTGATTTTCCGTTGTACTCATTAAATCGTACGACGACATTTGCTAAATCCTCGTCTATTAAAATGATTTCATGAATCAGTAAATCAAGTATTTTTAAGTATTTGTTGATGTTCTACATGATATGGCAATTAACTTTTAATTATAATCTCCCATTAGATTCTCTGATCAGTGACTACGAGAGAGTTGGTCGTTTCATTACTGTTTCATATGATCATCCTTTTACTATTCATCCGTGATTTTCATTGAATCAATTCTTGACACTTATGTAAATACTTCAAATTTTCTATAATGATTACAAAATCTATATTATTAATTTCCGAATTCTATTCCATACCCCTTTATATTTCTTATATTTATTTTGAAATGACCATATGTTTCACAATATGTTTATATTGTTGATAATCTATCATTTCAAATTTTTGGTCGCCAGTGCTTAACACTTAGTATTATACTTTATTTCGGTACAGACATGCCTGTAGAGTTAGCTGATGAGAAACCAGCTGAACTAAAAATGAAACTATATTTTTTTTGTGTCAGTCGTTATACTTGCTTTATCTAAATTCATAAAGAAAGCACAAAAATCAGTGTATTAGCAGATAACTTTAAGGTTACTCGGACGAAGATACCTACAAGTCAGCCAGTCGGTCAGTTACAACGTACAACTTGGTACGTACGTACATCAGTTCAAGTTGCTCTCGGACCACCAACATCTGCAGCCATGCTGCCCTCTCACGACGGAAGGAAAGGGATTAGAAAAGGTCGGTCGTAAAAATATCACAGCTTACCTTACCTCACGGATTTCCGTCTAAACTGGTAAGGTCTTTTGAAGGGCGAAGCTAACAATTCAAGAACTAACCATGAAACAATGGTTCTTGACCAGCCCTAAGTAGTTGTCGCTTGGATTCTACGATCACGCTCTCATGTCGCTAAGACCAACACTAACTTAACTTTCTTCTCAGGTTCCTCAAGAAGCACCTACGTTGTGGGCATCTGGCAAGTAACACCTACTCTTAGACCTGTAGTAGCACACTAGATCAACTTGCTCACAATTAAGTCTTTCGCCCATCTCTTAAAAAGTCTCTTGTCTCTACGATTAACCCTTCTCACATTCCTTTACTAACTCGTACCGCTTGTGCAAACGATTTGGGTACACAAAATGTTATTCCTGATCTCCTCAAATCACGCTCTAAACTACACGTTGGAGCTTTTATTGTTCGAACGTCGTGGTAAATGGGAAAACAGGCTTCCTCAGCTAGTACTCTACAATCTCGCTCCATCGTTGCATGCGGCATTTCTGAAACGCACACACAGGATCCGAGTAGAGTCATTCATTTGACCTCACCTTGTCAAAATAAAGGACCGTCTCAATTTACGCTTCATGTACCCGAGGGCCCCATTACTACCACCCAAGATTTCGCTGGTGTAGGTATAACATTGAGTTCGAAAGCAGAACTAGCTTTCCTAGGCCGGATCCCAATGGATAATCGCTTGTGCATAGTTCAACAAAATGGGACGGTAAGAGCTCGGAGACACTCACTACTACCTCTTCATCGCCTCTGTCTACGCTCCGACTGATTTGCAGCTCAGATGAGGTAAAAGATGAATTTTTTACAGAAATCTTTCAAACAACCTCCGAAAGGTTAGGCGCTCTGATGTAGTAGTAATGGTTGGTGACTTTAGTACTCAAGTTGGTAGACTAAGCGAAAATGAAAGACACCTTATGGTATCGCGACTAATCAAACAGATGATTGTAATCGTCTGCTACAGCTATGCTCAGAGAACCGCCTATTTTTAGCAAATACTAACTTTAAGCACAATGAAAAACATCTTTTGACATGATGACCCTCTAATTCGTCCCGACGTTGGACCCAACTAGACATCGCTATCGGCCACTGAAGGAGGGGCTCAACAGAAGACTGTCGTTCGTTCTGGAGCACATGTTTAGATTGAGATTATGCTCTGGTACGAGTGTGTATTTGTTTGCGTCTTACTGGACGTCGGGACGACACTGCAAGACAACATTTTAGGGTTCGACTTAATAATGGAAAAGCTAAGAATATAGTTCAGCTATTCGTGTGATCGTATGAGATTTATTGTCTTCATATTTTATGAAGAAGAAATTTGAAGTAAAAATTTTTTGTTTCATGTTGGAGATCGGCTGTAGTAACTTATCCATCTGACTCGATATTCTCATTAAGTTGTTGGCATTTTTAAGCAAAGTTCGATGATGAATAGCAGTGGAATTCATCAAAATTTAAAAACAATTTATACCTTTACAACTGAGTGATAATTCATCCTCATTTTTCCAAACCAGTGGTATCTGAACTCAATAGCTAAGTGAATAGCGCATTGGGTATTAGGCGTGAAAGGCACTGTGTTGAGTTCTCTTGGCGAACATTGATACAAATGCAGTTGTACTCAGCTGAAATGTTTCAAATAGACTGTAGCACGTTTCCTGGATTATACTGTACACTGCTAGCCAACTTTATTAAAAATAATAAATAAATACTGACTGTTAATAATAGAAGTATCTTATTCCTTAAACTTATAGTATAAAAATATATTATATATACAATAATTCCAGAATATGTCTCAAATTAATCAGTATTATATTCAATTTAAATATATATTTTTTGTTGTTAAACAGGCACTGCTGATCCTCGTCGAAATCGATATAAACTATTTCTTGAATGTACTCTTATTCTGACATCTGTTATTCCACAGGAACTCCCGCTAGAATTATCTTTAGCTGTCAATTCATCATTAATTGCATTGTGTAAATTATGTAAGTGTTGTAATATTGTAACTGTTTAATCCATATAGTGTTTGACGATTACTTCTCTGTGCTGATCTGGTATGGCAACATGAACTGATGTACTTATGTACAAAGTTCTGCGTTGCATCTGACTGACTGACTGAAGTAAATCTCATACCTTTTTGGTTATTTAAATATTGTTTAATTTGTAATCTAAATAATAGATGAACTATTTTAGAAAAGATAAATATTTTCTCAAATGCTTTATTCTTTCCTCCTCTCTCCTACGTTAATTGTACCACCGAATAAAAGACACATAAAACAAGCACATCAAATCGAAAGCCAAAATCTACTCGTTCAATAGGCACTTAAGATCTCAAGGCTAATGATACTATTTAGTTGCTGAGACCTCAATAATTCGGACGAGATTCGAACTTAGGATCTTGCCAAATACCCTAACCACTAAGCCATTGCTTCACAGTCATCTAGGTTAGCTTTAGTAAAGTCAGTCAGATGCAACGTAGAACTTCGTACGTAAAAGTACATCAGTTCATGTTGCCATACCACATCAGCACAGAGACACAACTGTCAATTCAAATCCAATAGTAGTAGAGGTAGTAAGGGAATTAGAAGTAATCGGAGAGGTTAGGGTTAGAAGATACTATTCAAGAAGTATGATTCAGTGAGAAAAGTTTAGAGAGTCGAAACTAGAGGTGTTGAAGAATCCAGAAGGTTAGGATTTGAGAGAACACAAAGAATAAATGCACTGGCGCCATTGCGAACGATTTTGAGCCATGTCATTCAAGGTCTCTAACCATCGATTATTATGATCTCGCGGACCCCAACCAAGTAGTCGACAATCAGTTTCGAGTTTCAGGTTATTCTTATTGTGAATTCAATTCTGTCTTTGAGTTTAGATACCCAAGTAACAGTTTCAGTAGTTTTCACTTTAGATTACAATAAGGTATATGGGAGCTGTTGTGTAATTCTTTTAGCTAAATTTAAATATGTACATTTCACACGAACATAAACTTACGGGTGTCATTTGTTAAACAGTGATGTGTATAATCGAGAATTACATTAGTATCGTTGATGAGTTGTGTTTTGATCATTGTCTGATGCTGTTCTACAGTTATATTGATTAACTAATTTGTTTTTGCTTGATTGCATAATGTGTCACCCGTTAATTTGTTAGGATATTCATCCTATATCCTAAGAGAATTATTTGTAAGTCTAGTTCTATTGGTCGATTCCTATTGGTCAATTCCTACTGGTCAGTATTATGATCGTCCTAACTGTCAATGTTACAGACTTCAATTTTGCTTCCTATTTGATCTAAATGCATCGATACACATTATCTGTAACGTTTTATGACCTGTACCCGGACCCCTAGTCAAGGATCCTGATTCTTTTCTGGACTCGGACCGCGTACTTTCTGGATGCTTGTATAATGCATGTTCTACTTCATATCAAGTCTTCTTCTTTTACTCAGTGGGGGTGGGGTTGGGTCACCGGATCCTCGATCCTCGCTGTCGTTTTCCGACTAAAATAAACTCATAATAGTTGAAGCATATCAAATTGAGATGTTTACGTGCATGCGTAACATAATTTAACGCTGTTTACAACTTTTTTGAAAAACCTTATCCTTCATGTTTAAGTACATACACATACATAGTCAATGTGTGAACAATGTGGCATATAGGGATTGTCATTTCTCTTCATTGTAATTTCTTTTCTAGTGATTTATTGTACTGAACCTTTTCGAATTCCATTTGCTGGTAAAATTGATATTTGTGCCTTTGATAAAACTGGTACTTTGACAGAAGATACTGTTGTAGTTGAAGGAGTAACAGGTTTAAAGTAAGTCAATAGTTGGGGGAGGGGTTTGATGTTTAAATTTTATTATGTGTTATTTTTATAAATATGGTTACATTGTACAGGGAGCTGTTTGTCGTTTTAATACTCTTATATATAGACTACAGATAATTAGTTGATACTTAAATTTCTGAAGGGACTTCACATAGTTTAAGCCAATAACTTTGAAAATTCTATTCCATTTATCATACAGTATGCACATAGACATTAAGTTAAGAATCCTTTTCGGAAAGTAATAAATGCATTGTAAAAATGTACAACTTATTTCAATGATTGATAATTAGCCGGAGTTCATAGTCAATTTATGACGCTCAAAACCATGTACATTTGGTACAGAAATTCCTCACCATAAGTAATAATCAGTTTTCCTGTAGATTGTTTTTAAGTTTGAGAATTGTTACACATTAAAATCATCAATCAGTCATTGATGGATCACCATTAGAAACCTGAAAGCACTGGACGGCCGTTTCGTCCTGGTATGGGACTCATCAGCAGTGCGCATCCACGACTCCTGCATCTCACAAGATTCAAAATGACTCCATACAACCATTACGTTGTTTGTGTGCAGACTAGTCTCAGTAAATTAACGAATTATTATGTGTGGAAAATGATTTGGTTTTCCTGTTTGAAATTGAATAAATATTCTTACATCATAAAAGTATTTATTATCGTGTACATTACTCACAGGATAGTTTACTTGAAAATTTGAAGATGGTAAAGGAATTCAATCCTGACTAATTTACTATCTCTACATAATTTACATAAGAAGTAGGCATTTCAATGACCTTTACATTTATATGATGTTGTTTCTATTCTACGATGGTATGATAGACTCACCCTTATGAGTGTAACAAGTCTTAATTTTATTCAAATAGCCTTATTCTATTAAATAACAGCTACCATCGACTTTTCAATTTTTACACCTAAAAGTATGAGTTGTTATCTCGAGTTTGGATGGTTCAGTGATATAGTACTGTATGTGTTCCATTTACTATCAAGCATAACTCGTCGTTGATATCGTGGTATATAATGCTCCCTTTATAATCATGATTATAGAATAATCACTTTTGTTTTATTCATATATCAGTCACACAAACCATCAAACATAAAAGTTCTAGTCGGCTTCTCTGAGAAAAAAATGTCATTGATTAGTAATTCTTAAGTAAATCTTGTGAAATTATAGAACAATCTTTAGTTGAGCGGTGTCTCAGTGGTTAGATAAATAAACTTTCAACTGGTAAGTCTCCGGTTGCAAACCCATCTACCAACAATTAAATAGTGTCAACAGCCCTGACACTTAAAGTATAGATAGCTCAAAGCTAAGTACACGTATCTGTCTGTACATAGTAAATGGTAAAATACTATTTTATATTTTGAATCAATCTTGTCGTTGGAGGGTTATATATGCTAAATAGATAAAAAGTTATATAGTTTTTGCTTGCCTTTATGACGGATGTACAAGGAAATTACAAAGAAAATCTTCATTCAGCTTTTATTAGGAGCCATATTTAATAATTTCATACATAAGCTGTGCATCGTCTTTTGGATCTTTCACAAATACCGTCTGAATTATACCATCATGTGATATCGCGCTTACTACTTCTTTCGTCTAGGTCTTACTTACTTCTCCAGAATCTTGAGGAGACAGATAATATCGGGACATGTTTCGGTCATCGATTACTATCTGATTAGATCTTTTAACGTTGGTTCATTGGTTTGTCACTCAAACCTTTTTTTTTCTTCAAAGGTTCATGGATAATGATCTCCTAAGAAAATCATCTCTTCACAAATAACTATTATTACCAATAAAGCAGGTGATTCAACAGCTAGAATCATCCCAAACTACCCGTAATTAGTTATTTTACGTTTATACTTATATAATTTTTCTAGTAGATATAAACAGACAGACAGACAGATACAACGCAGAACTTCGTACGTAAGTACATCAGTTCAGGTTGCCATACCACATCAGCACAAAGACACAACTGTCAGTTCAAATCCAAGAGTGATAGCGATAGTAGAAGTGTTAGCAGTAATGGAGAAGATTAGGGTATAATTCAGTGAGATAGATTTAGAAAGAGAAAGACAGAGGTGATGAGGAATTCAGAAGGTGTTAGAATTAGAGGGCACACAAAGAGTGGATGCACTTGTACCATTGCAAATGATTCTGAGCCATGTCGTTCAAGGTCTCTAACTATTGGTGACTTCTGTTTCGCCGACCTCAACCAAGTAGCCTACATCTATCAACATGACTCAGTCAGTGACTTCATGGATTTGTGCTATGTTTTGTTCTGGTCAACCCTAGCTTTCTTTCAACCTACTCTTTCTAATAGATATTTATATTATTGTTTTTTTTTTTTTTAAGTGATCAACCATCAAATAAATTATTACAAGTGAAACAATGTCCATTATCAACTATTCAAGTATTAGCTAGTTGTCATTCATTGATTAATACTAATACGTCTGGTTTAATTGGTGATCCTATGGAGAAAGCTATGCTAGCATCAACTAGTTGGTCATTGAATGATCAAAATGAAGTTTATGGACGTACCATACCGCGTAGTTCTCCATTGAAAATATGTCAAAGGTAAATAAATATTTGACTATACACCACAATCTTTATATATATATATATATATATATATATATATATATATATATATATGCCTTGTAATCATATTAATGTTATAATGAAACATATCTATACTAAAACCTTGAGTAAGATGATAAATAAATTTGTCAGCTTCGTCATGTATATGCGTATTCATATATTTTTCATAATTTTGAATTTTGTCTATGGCATTTTCTCGTTTTACGCTTTCCTTTTGAAATAGATTCACTTCATAAAAATGTATGTAAATGATAAAATACCATATGATTACATCTTACTTACTTACGCCTGTTACCTCCAATGGAGCATAGGCCGCCCACCAGTTTTCTCCAACCAACTCTGTCCTGGGCTTCCCTCTCCAGTTCTGTCCAATGTTTGTTCATTCCTCTCATATCTTTCTCTATTTCTCGGCGTAATGTATTCTTTGGCCTTCCTCTTTTCCTTTTGCCTTGAGGGTTCCATGTGAGGGCTTGTTTCGTGACGCAGTTAGGTGTGTCCTATCCACTTCTACCGCTTCTTCCTGATTTCCTCTTCCACTGGAATTTGGTTTGTTCTCTCCCACAGTACGTTGTTGCTGATAGTGTCTGGCCAACAAATCCGAAGTATTTTGCGTAGACAGCTGTTAATAAACACTTGTATCTTCTGGATGATGGCTTTGGTAGTTCTTCAAGTTTCCATTCCATATAGTAGAACTGTACTCACATTTGTATTGAAAATCCTGACTTTGGTTTTGGTTGAAAGTTGTTTGGAGTTCCAGATACTTTTCAACTGTAGATATAATTACATCGGTTGTGTTTAATCCGAGCATTAGATTTAAATTGAACAACATGACTGAAAATGGTTTGCAATGGTACAGGTGCATCCATTATTTTGTTTTCACTCAACAAATTCTAATCTTCTCGATTCTTTATCACATTCATCGTTCTCTTTTTTTTCGAATTTATTTCACTGTATTATACTCTTTGAATAACATCTCCGAAAGCTAATCTTTTCGATTACTGTTTATACTTATATTACCTCTACTAATATGAGATTCGAATCGACAATCGCATTTCTGAGCTAATGTGGGGTATGGTAACTTGAACTCATGTACGTACGTACGAAGTTCTACATTTTCGTTGACCGACTGACAGATTTAAACCTATATGTTATGTCGAAAACTTGAAGTAGGTAAATAATGCCATTCATTTGCTTAAACTTACAGAACTTTCTTTGAATCATACTTCTGATCTCAAAATTAATGATAGCGCATAGCACTTGAATTGAATCGATTGAAGCCAACTTGGGATCTGTAACTTTTTTTATTGTAATTACAATGTTTTAGCCATTAGATCACAGTTAAATTTATTTTTATTAATCTAATAGATTAAATTGTTTTCTTTATAAAATAGTTTATCCTATAATCGAAAGTTGTTTTAATAAAGCAATTAGAGTATATTCTTTTTTTATGAAATGATTAAAATTCTTTTTGGTATAATAATGTACATCATACGGAATTTTTACGATGGATTAAACTGTAAAATCGTGCACGCAGGACTCGTTTGAGGTGAAGACCGGTGTCAGGCAACGTTGCTTACTCTTACCCTTTCTCTTTCTCCTGGTGATCGACTGGATTATGAAGACGTCAGCATCTTGAGGAAAGCACAGTATACAGTGGATAGCCAGGATGCAGCTGCACGATCTGGACTTCTCAGATGATCTGGCTGTTCTATCGCACACTCAACAACAAATGAAAGAGAAAAAGACCAGTGAAGCAGCAGCCTCAGTAGCAGCGGGTCTCAAAATGCATAAAGGGAAAAGCAAGATTCTCCGATACAACACAACATGCGCGAACCAAATCACTCTTGATGGAGATGCCTTGGAGGACGTTAAAACCGTTACATATCTGGGCAGCATCATCAACAATCAAGGTGGATCCGATGCAGATGTGAGGGCGCGGATCGGCAAAGCAAGGGTTGTATTTCTACAATTGAACAACATCTGGAACTCCAAACAATTGTCAAACAAAACCAAAATCACGATTTTCAATACAAATGTCAAGACAGTTCTACTGTACTGGGCTGAAACTTGGAGAACTACGTAAGCCACTATCCACAATATGCAAGCGTTCATTAACAGTTGTCTACTCAAGATACTACGGGCCGTTGCCTAGACATCATCAGCAGCAACCTACTGTGGGAGAGAACAAAGCAGACCCCAGCTGAAGAAGAAATGAGCAAGAAGTGGTGGAAGTGACTTGGACACTCATTGCGGAAAGCACCGAACTGTGTCACAGGACAAGGTTTAAGGAAAAGTGGAATACCAAGCCCGAGAAATAGAGAAAGACATGAGAAAAGTGAACAAAAATTGGAAAGAACTAGAAAGGGAAACCGAGGACAGAGTAGGTTGGAGAATACTGGTGGGCCGGCCTATGAGGGTAACAGGCATAAGCAAGTAAGTAATGTACAATAATATTTAAAAAATCTAGAACACAACTTAATGAATATTTGATAATTTTCCTAAAAATCAAAATAATCGCATATCTATTTATTATTATTATTATTATTATTATTATTATTATTATTATTTTTAGATTTCGATTCGATAGTTCACTACGTCGTATGTCTGTTATTGTTAGTCATTATCTACCGTCTAGTGTAGAACAAACTTATTTAGTTTGTGTTAAAGGATCACCAGAAACAATTCGTCCTATGCTTGTTGATGCACCACCAGATTATGAAGAAGCTTATTTAACTATGGCTAGACGAGGTGCACGTGTTCTAGCTTTGGGACAAAAGTCATTAGGTCAACTAACACATGATCAGGTGTGTTTTTGTTTGTTTGTTGAATTTTTGTTGAATAATAAATATCGACTATTGTAGCTTTAATGTTTTTCCTAAATCGATTTGAAATTATGAATCGACCAATGTTAGACTACCATTAGAAACCTAAAGGGACTGGACCACCGTTTCGTCCTGTCGTTAGGAAACGAGTACTAGGTAAGGATGGCAGATCAATAGGTGAAGCGGTGAAACTTCATCAGTTGAGGTGGTTGGGACATGTCTTGCGTATGCCGAACCACCGACTGCCTCGATGAACTTTGTTTTGTAGTGTAGGAGTAGGTTAGAAGAAAGTTAGGGGCGGCCAAACCAAAACATGACAGAAATCCATGAAGTCATTGACTAGTGGACTGAGCCATGTCGGTAATTGTCGACTACCTGGTTGGGGTCCGCGAGATGATAATAATCGATGGTTAGAGACCTTGAATGACATGGCTCAAAATCGTTCGCAATGGCGCCGGTGCATTTATTCTCTGTGTTCTCTCAAATCCTAATCTTCTGGATTCTTCAACACCTCTAGTTTTGACTCTCTAAACTTATCTCACTGAATCATACTTCTTGAATAATATCTTCTAATCCTAAACTCTCCGATTACTTCTAATTCCCTTACTATCTCTACTACTATTGGATTTGAATTGACAGTTGTGTCTCTGTGCTGATGTGGTATGGCGACATGAACTGATGTACTTACGTACGAAGTTCTACGTTGCATCTGACTGACTGACTGACTTCGTCCTGGTATGAGAGTTATCAGTAATGTGCATCGACGACTCCTGTACATAGCGGCGTTCGAATTGAGAACCTTCGGTTTGGCGTGCGAACACTTAACCTTTGAACTATTGAGCAGGTATCAAACGGTGTTACTGTTTAACTTCGATCAATTCACGGTCTTGCGCAACCTTATACACTGTCTTCGGTGAGCATTGCTTCATACACGTGGATGCGCACTGCTGATGAGTCCTATACCAGAACGAAACGGCCGTCCAATGCTTCCAAGTTTCTAATGGTAGTCTAACATTGATCGATTCATGATTTCAATGAGTAACTTAACAATCTCCACAACCCCTAATGCATATATGTATATATATCGCTCGATCTTTGTAATAAAGTAACTGTATAGGTTGTGTGTGTGTGTGTATACTTTAATAGCTTTTTACTAGTTAATACTGGTATACTATTTTGTTGTTGAGTACGTGTTAGGTGTTGGCTGATACGATGTTCAATCATAAGGCCTAACAGTTAAGTTGTAACTGATTAACGGGTGACTGGCGTACAAATAAATTCCCAGCAATCATTTATGATGTTTTATCATGCTTATTTCTTCACTTTGTTATGTTGAAAACTTATTTTTCTGGCTAGTGGTTGTGCTTTTGATTTCAATTCATTCGAGGGCCTAAATCAATGGTTCGTTCTCGTGTGTGTAGTCATCACTCAGTCACATTGTATCATTTCACTTCATCTGTTGGTTAACATTCTTTCTGTTCATTTTAGTAATCCAAGATTCGTTCATCAAAACAATTAGTTGTCTTCTATAACATATAAGTCACAACTTTGGCCCTACAGTATCTCATTACCAAAAATAGTATAGTCGTACTATCGGTGTTAATATTGAGGTCAGGCGATGAAACTTATTTTTGAGGTACATTCTGATATATTCTACTTATGGACCGAAATATTTGAGTAAGCGGTTATAATGGTACTCATCTTACTGAACATAACTGAGTTGTATAGGGTACTAAAATGTCCCACCTAATTATTGAAACATATTGATACATCTGATACACCTGAACTTAGGTAGGTATGTACATACGAAGTTCTACGTTTTAACTGACTGACTGATTGAATGAGTCTCAATTCGAGTAAAACAATGGAAGTTCTTCATAACTGACAAACATCCCAAAACTACTGAATTCAGTTCTTAATCAATATTAGATAAGTAAATACAAATCTCTCTCTACAGTACTTTTGTTGATTGTAGACTATTTAGAATATATGACTTAGTGAATAATTTCTTTCTTTCACTTGTTTTCATTTAGGTCAGAGATTTAACTCGTGAATCTGTTGAATCAAATATACACTTTTGTGGTTTTGTCATTATTTCTTGTCCATTAAAACCGGATTCATTGACTGTGATAAAGAATCTTAGTTATTCCAGTCATCATATTAGCATGATTACAGGTGATAATCCACTGACAGCATGTCATGTAAGCAGTATTGTAGGAATAGTTCGATCGAATGTTCCTGTACTTGTATTAAGCCCACCGAATTCATTGAGTAAGTATGGTGTTTTTTTTTTTAAAAAAAAAATGCTTTTATAATGCTTATACTGTATATCTAATATATTTTACCATAAACAATAGGATTATTGATGTTAATACACGTCTCTCGTGCTGATTTGCTGTGCTAACTAGGGTTGATTCAAATTTGTACCAGATTCAGTGATGTATATTATTTCAAGTTTTGATATTTGTTGATTACATTATTGTTCGAACATTTACGGTTTTTGCAGATTTTGAAAATTATTCATTACTTACTTAAATCTGTTATCCCTAATGGAACCTTGGCCACCAATCAGCATTCTCCACCTTATTCTGTCATGAGCTTTCCTTTATATCTCTGTCCAATTTTTGTTCATTCTTCTCATGTCTATCTCCATGATATGATGCAGTTGAGTGCTTTCCTCAATGTGTGTGTCCTAGTCACTTCCAACGCTTCTTCCTGATTTCCTCTTCAACTGGGGTCTGCTTTGTTCTCTTTCACAGTAGTTTGTTGCCGATGGTGTCTAGGTAACGAGCTCGAAGTATTTTGAGTAGACAATTGTTAATGAACACTTGTATATTGTGGATATTGGCTTACGTAGTTCTCCAAGTTTCCGCCCAAACTTATTTTATGCGGCAAGAATATTTTACAGGAGTTTTATGAAAGATTTTGTTAGGTTATCTAGTGTGAAAGTTATTAAGCAGTAGAATAAATTTATGAAAATAATAATCTGTTGTTTTACTTTACACTTATCAGTTTTTTTATTTCGTTTTTAACTATGATTATTGGAAGCTAGTTCTTTATTATAAGAGAAATTCAGTTCTAAGTGTAACTAGCAGTGCAAAGCATCTGAATTATCTTTTATTAATTCTCTATTTTAGTCTTGAGTGAAATTAAACTCAAGAATTGAACATTATTTATCAGTCTTCTATTTGTGATGACTAGTGAAGCATTTGAGTGCATCGACCACTTCAGTTATTTGTGAGTAAGCAGCGGTGAGGTTAAACACACACGATGCGAAGTAAGGATAAGAAATTGGTAGATGAAGTTGTAAACGTTCTTCGATTGAGTTAGTTGGAGCATATATGATATTTACTTAGCCACTGCTTACTTCGACGGGGAATGATCGCTAGTGTAAAAGTAGGTTAAAAGGTAGATATGGACTTGTGAGCCAAAACATTACATCAGTTTATAAAGTCACTGTGTCAGACTGAGCTATGCAAGTGCAGGCTATCTGGTTTAAGGTCCATGTGATTATCGTAATCACTGTTTAAAGACGGTTGATATGGCTCAGAATCTTTTGCAGTAGCACAACTCCACTGATTCTTCACTTAGATCCTAAGTTCCGTAATTATCTTCTTTCTCTGTTCCATGAATCTATGTTTTGTCAAATTACATGTTTCATGCCTAATCATCTCTATTACCGCTAATACTATTACTAAACACAGCTATTATTTTCGGGTAGGGTTTTGGAGATTTGTGTTTTTTACACATTTGAAATCGTCAATCAATCATTGTTAGACCACACCATTAGAAACCTGGAAGTACTGGACGGCCGTTTCATCCTGGTATGGGACTTATTATTATTGTTAATATTTGTTAATCGTATTTGTCTTCCATCTTGCGGTTTTTTTAAATCTTAGATGAACAATGGCATTGGCAATCAGTTGATGAATCTATTATTCTACCTGTACAAGATAATAATAATAATAATAATACAAAGCGCACAATTGCACAATTTATTCAAAATTATGATATTTGTTTAACCGGTGAAGGAATTGATTATCTTTCACAAACCAATTGTAATTTATTACAACAATTAATTCCAAAAGCTAAAATCTATGCTCGTGTTGCACCGAAACAAAAAGAATCTATATTAGTTCAATTGAAACGTATGAATTATATTACATTAATGTGTGGTGATGGTACAAATGATGTTGGTGCATTGAAACAAGCTCATGTTGGTTAGTTGATTGTATTTTGATGTTGTTTGTGTTTTTTTTTCTTTCTTTCTTTAAGAGACATAGTGATATACTGGGGTTTGAGTCACTTTTTTTTTCTAATCATTCAACTAGTTTGTGAACAAATAATTAAGCAATGCTGTCGTTAGGAAACGAGTACTAGGCAAGGATGGCAGATCAATCGATGAAGTTGTGAAACTTCATCAGTTGAGGTGGTTGGGACATGTGTTGCGTATGCCGAACCACCGACTGCCCCGACGAACTTTGTTTTGTAGTGTAGGATTTGTGTTCTCTCAAACTCTAATCTTCTGGATTCTTCAACACCTCTAGCTTTTACTTTCTAAACTTTTCTCATTTAATCATACTTCTTGAATAATATCTTCTAATCCTAACCTCTCCGATTACTTCTAATTCCCTTACTACCTCTACTACTAGTATAGGATTTGAATTGACAATTACTTCTCTGTGCTGATGTGGTATGGCGACATGAACTGATGTACTTACGTACGAAGTTCTACGTTGCATCAGACTGACTGACTGACTGAACAAATAATTAACTTTGGTATACTACTTCTTGCATACTTTATTGTATTCGCATACATGAGCACGTAGGTGTCATGTTAGTTAGTTAGTTACAACGTAGAACATCGTAAGTAAGTATATCAGTTCAGGTTGCCATACCACAATAGCGCAGAGACGTAATTGCCAATTCAAATCCCATAGTGGTAGAGATTATAGAAGTAATACCGGTAAAGGAAAAGATTAGGTTTCGAAGATATTATTCAAGAAGTATAATTTAGTGAGATAAGGTTAGAAAGACAAAGGTAGGAATGATGATGGATTCTGAAGGTTAGAATTTTATAGAAAACAAAGAGTGGATGCACCTACACCATTGGAAACGATTTTGAGTCATGTCATTCAAGGTCTATAACCATCGATTACTATCGTCTTGCGGACTCCAACCTGATTCAGTCCACTTGTCAGTGACTTCATGAATTTGTGCCATGTTTTGGTTTGGCCACTTCCCCTAGTTTTCTTCCAACTTACTCATGCACCATAAAACATTGCTCATCGAGGCAGTTGGTGGTCGGGCATACGTAGCATATGTCCCAACCTACTCAACTGATATTTCAATAGTTCATCTATTGATTTGCTATCCCTACCTAGTACTCGATCCCTAACGACAGGATTTCCCACTCGGTTATCCCAGGATACACCAGCAATGCTTCGAAGACATCTATAATCAAATACTAATAACTTACGAATGTCTTCTACTCTTACCGGCCGTGTTTCGCAACCATATAGTAGGACGGAAGCAGTTAATATATATATATATATATATATATATATATATATGTTAAACCTGCTACCTAATTCTCCAAACCGAAGCAAAGAGCGAAGGGCTTGAAACTAATGTGGTTTTGTTTGTCAATTTACATATAAAATTCATTTATTTCCATGTTTTTTGTTTTATTCTAGGTGTTGCATTGCTTAACGAAACCAACACATCTATTTCTCCTGTGGAATCAACTGAAACTAAACAATCAAGCATTTTATCTAAGAATATACGTCAGAAAAATCATACGAATACTTTAAGTCGTTCTAATCGTGGTGATATTCACTCTGTGAATAATCATAATAATAATAACATTAACAATGCTAATCCAACTGTACGTCCTTCATTCAATTTATCTGCACTAGATACTGATCAAGAAGTATCAGTAGTTCGTCTTGGTAATGCTAGTATCGCAGCTCCATTCACAGCTAAAATGTCTTCTCCAATTGGAGGTAAATAAAATATGTATTTTTTTTAATTTTCTGTTTAATCGATAAAATCCACCTAACATTTCAATGATATTTATTACTTTTGTACATAAAAAATATATATATATATATATATATATATATAGTCGAAATTTCATCTGTATATGATTGATTGAATTAGTTGTTGATTTAAGACAGAACACCAACACTTGCATAGAAGAGTAGTAAGATGATATTTTTCGTTTCGCGACTTTCAATTTGCAAATCTATAGTCATCATCGTTATCATCATCAACAGCAACGTAGAACTTTGCACGTAAGTACAGCAGTTCAAGTTGTCATACAAAGAAGGGTTGGTCGAGGAGATAAGACAGTTATTAAGAGATGTAGAAAGGATTTGATTGTGACCAGTATGGTCTTGTTTGCTTTTATGGGTATGAGGGTGGATGTTAC
Source organism: Schistosoma turkestanicum (assembly GCA_944470395.2). Taxonomy (NCBI): domain Eukaryota; kingdom Metazoa; phylum Platyhelminthes; class Trematoda; order Strigeidida; family Schistosomatidae; genus Schistosoma; species Schistosoma turkestanicum. Next base: position 36,043,690 of record OX103972.1, on the reverse strand, counting down.
TTCTCGGCTGCCCATACCGTGAAAGGGAAATCTATAGCAATAAAAACATATAGGTTTGTTTATTCAATGATAAGCAATAAACTTATTATTGCATAGACTAGTGACATTATCGAGTACCTAGTGCGCTGGTATTCAAATGAGTCTATTGTTAAGTAGTGAAATTGCCCAAGTAATTTTTTTTTATCTCACTGTTCATGTGATTTGTGCAACAACAATCAGCCAGATATCTAACCAGAAAATTACACACATTCCACCGAAGTAGCTTTGAATCTTTTTAGTGTTTATCAAATTCATAATTGTAAGAAAAATTATCTTATTTTATACATAGATTGTTATGATTTCGACAATTATTCTTGCTATGCTTAGGTTGAGTCGTTTTTCATTATTGACTAGTCTAAATTAATTTTGATTTAATACGAATTAACATTCAGCATTAAACAATAATTATTTGAAATATTTCCTGATTATCCTTGAATTGTTTTGATTTTGACTTGTATGCCCAACCACCTACTACCATGACGAGCTATATTTTGTTGTGTAGTAGGAGTAGGTTGAGATAAAGATACGGGCGGTCAAACCAAAAACATGACAGAAATCCATCCAGTCACTGACAAATGGATTGAGCTACCTGATTGGAGTCCACGAAATGTTAGTAACCGATAGTTAGAGACCCTGAATGACTCGGCTGAAAATAGTTTGCGTTGGCGCAGGTACATTCATTCTTTCTGTTCTCCTAAATGCCAATCCTCTGAATTCTTCATCATCTCTATATATATCTCTTCTCAAATTTATTTCACTGGATGATATTCCTTGAATGAACATCTTCAAACCGCAATCTTTTCCATTATGCGCTGATACTTCCGCTACCTCTACCACTATGGGATTTGAATTGACAATCGGGTCTCAGTGCTAATGTTGTATTGCAACTTGAACTGATGTACGTACGTACGTACGTGCTAAGTCCTACGTCGTAGCTGACGAACTGACTGACTGACTGATTGACTGACTCTTTTGTTAACTTTATTCTACTAGCCATGTTTGTTGTATACAATTAAAAATCGTTTAAATTATCTTTATATTGTATTTCAGTTTGTCATATTGTTATGCAAGGACGTTGTACATTGGTGACTACATTGCAAATGTATAAAATTCTAGCTATCAATGCTTTGATCATTGCTTATAGTTCATCAGTTTTATATCTTAAAGGTTTTAAAATATCTGATACTCAAGCAACTATACGTGCATTGATTTTATCAGCTTGTTTTTTATTTATTTCACGATCTAAGGTAAATGTTGTTTTGGTTAATGATTTCATTTTTGTGAATTGTGTGTGTGTCTTTGTAAATAATAATCCTATTGGTAGTTTGTAGTGTGAAAAGAAAACACACAGAACATTGAAAATGTCAATCAAAAAACATGAGAAAGCAAGATGAAAAAACACATTGTGAAATAACACTCTAAGCTTGAAATTTAAATGGAGATGAATTAGTGAGAATATATGTAGATGAATATATAGTTTTGAATCTGTTACGCATGCATGTAAACATGTCATTTTGATATGCTTGGATTATTATGAGTTGTTTACCTTAGTTGTATCCGGCGACACTATCTGTTACTCTAATCCGATTGTTACAACCCTCCCCCCCATGGAGTAAAAGAAGGAGACTTGATATGACATAGAACATGTATTCTATAAGCATCTAGGAAGTACGTGGTCCGAGTTCAGAAGAGAATCAGGATCTCGAAATAGAAATCCATGTCCGGGTCATAAAACGTTACAGTTAGTGCGTATTTATACATTTGGGTCGAATGGGAAACAGCATCGAAGTCTGTGACATTGACAGTTAAGGTGACCAATAGGAAATAATATTTGAAGTGACAATCATAGTCAGGAAGACCAATAAGAAACAACATTGAAGTACGTGACTTTGATAGCTAGGATGACCAAAATATTGACCAATAGAATTTACACTAGTTCTTCGTAGGTTATTTGGTTAATATCGTAACACGGTATTCTTTTTTTTTATTGTAATTTAATGCACCTCAAATTGTGTTTATTATAGTTTTTTATACAATTGATTGAATAGTAACCGATTTCATATTTATCGATCATTTGTACGTATCTCAGTCTCAATGTTGACACGGGTTTTCAATCCTCAATGGAGCAATTCTTGCCCCCCTTCCCCCTAAGGATTCTAGGTATACTTTGTCAACTAGCACAAAACTTGCGTTTGGGTTTTTTTCTGATTTCATGCGTCGCTTATGGTGTAGGCGAGATATCCGTTTGATAACTAAAGGACGGGTATACTGGGTAGCAGTTCGTTCCGTCCTACTATATGGATACGAAACATGTCCGGTAAGAGTAGAGGACATTCGTAGGTTATTAGTATTCGATTATAGATGTCTTCAAAGCATTGCTCGTATATCCCGGAACAACCGACTAAGCAATTCTGTCGTTAAGAATCGTGTACCATGTAAAGATGGTAAATCGATAGATGAGATAATTAACAATATTAAAGATCCCCATTGTGAAAATTAGAGCAACACATATAAAAGCGAACAATATTGTTTTCGATTAGATCGTCATCGTTCTTTACTCTCTAATATCCATGAATATTTATATGAAAATGTTAAACCAATCAAGACAATATAAGAGTCAGTAATCACAATGAAATGAAATGAAATAGATTACGTCACTCTACACATAATAGGCAAAAGTACAAGTTGATAGTAGGAAGACAGGTGTACTGATAGTTAGTAAGATAAATAAAATACGATCACAAAAGTGTTGATCACCAGTAGGTCAGACGTCGATAAATAAACTTAAAATAATCATTACAAAACATTAAAACCATTACGTTAATGAGAAGTGTGTACATAATTAGATAGTAAAGAAGAATATAAACGGAAAGTGGCAGAAAATTACCAACAAATACAGAGTGTGATAATCATTTGTAAATATCCTAGTCTCATTGTTGACACGCTCCTCAAGGGAGCGATTCTTCACCCCTTGTCAACTGGCGCAAAACTTGAGTTTATGGTTTTCTGCTTACTTCATCCAACCAAACCAAGATTTTTTCGTTGTTGTTGCTTTATTGAAGAACTAGAATGTTTTCTTATGCAAGTGACACTTTTTCTCTTATGTATTATTCAGCAATCTATTTTACTGTTTTAATTTTCGTTTTTGTGTATGTATGCATTTTTTTCTTATCTATAGCCTCTGAAAACATTATCTAAAGAACGTCCTATACCAAATATATTCAATATTTATACACTACTTACAGTGTCTTTACAATTTCTTGTTCATTTCTATGTGCTTTATTTATTAACTATGGAAGCGGAATTACGAATGCCTAAAGTGTAAGTTATTTTATTTCAGTTGCAATAGTTTTGATGAAATTTTCAGCGAGATGTTAGGATTTGTGCATGCGTACTACTGCCACTGATATGAGTCCTATACCCAGGACGAAACGTCCATCCAGTGCTTCCAGTTTTTTTAATATGGTGGTCTAATAATGATTGATTGATAATTTCAAATGTTATGTATTACATAAAAGTGTATGCATATATATTTCGGATAATTATTTTCAATATCTTGTTAATATTAATCTCGATAATTCTTTAAACTGATCAAATCCAATCAGTTTTTTTCTGTTGATGACGACTTTTGGCCAAATAAAATTACTGTTTCATTGAAATCATGAACTGATTAATATTAGATCAGTATTGGAAACCTATCAGCACTGGACAACCGTTTCACTCCCAATAGAGAACTCATTGTTATTTCATTTGCAGTTCAACAATCTTCACAACTCTATATTATAAAATTACTGTAATGTCTATTAAACAAATGCATGAAAGTTGACTTCGTTATTGATTATTAATTGCAGTAAGAATAAAGTTGTGTTGTGCCGAATCAAGGATGAGATTTGTTCATAAAGACCGTTGATCACAAAGGTTAATCATAATCAACCATCGTGTTCTCTAGCTCATTGGATTTATTGTTTTTTTCTTAAGACAAAGTTTTCAGCGAATCATTTCCGTTTGTGTAGAAACACTTTTGAAATATTCTATTATCATCCTTTTCGTTATCGAGATCCTTTCTCTTCTAATTAGTTGTTTTTCACTCTTATATTCAACGAAATTGTTGGGGACGTTAGATCCCCAGAACTCACTTCATAAAGGTCCTAATTTTGGATTGTATGTCTGTGAGCATGGACTGATCAGTTGACAGTCAGATTACATTTCCCTCCCGGAAAATCCTTGACTGTTATCGGTTGATGCATCATTTTAGTACGCTATTTTTGTGACCCTCCCCCCCAAGGACGTTTCTATCATGTATACATAAACTCAATTTGTGTGCTTGTCAACCTCATACTTTCTGGATGCTTGTAGAATACACTTTCTACTTCTTGTCAAGACTTCTTCATCTACTTAGTGGGGCCTTGGGACTCTCGGATTAGAATAGCCTATCATGTCAGTTGATCATTTGTCTTCGCTCTTGTTTACCGACTAAGGTGGACTGAAATCTTGAACGAATCATTGTTAGACTACTATTATAAACCTGGAAGCACTGAACTACCATTTCGTCCTGGTATGGGACTCATCGGCAGTGCGCATCCACGAATCCTGCTACCCGCAAGATTCGAACCCAGGACATCCGGTCTTGCGCGCAAACGCCTAAATTCTGGATCATTAAGTTATAAAATTCTTCAGATTCTGGAAAACAATGATCTAAAATATTTCCACTTATTATTTATTAAATCAATATTGGTCTTAACGTATACACTGTGTATCGCTAAAACTTTGTAAATCGTATCAGTCTAGGAGATATAATTGATGATGTTTCTGTACTGGAGGTTACATTATATCATAAACTACAATTTACTATTGTGATCAAAAAAGATAGCTACAGTTTTTTATCAAAGTTTTTGGATTATTCTCATAGTTATTTTGCAAAATGGTTTTGTATGATATTCGCAGTAATTGTACTATCATAGTGATTTTTATCATCAGATTCATTACGCTTACTGTAGAATAGCAGTATCTCACGCACATGAAAAGTTCAACGAAAACAAACAATATCACTAAAACTAGAAGAAATGAAAACCATTTTTATGAAAATCGAAAATTAAACAGTTAACTCGCTTGTTGCGGACATTCTGATAATGTCAGTACCTTAAAATAGATATTTAAATGACGGTGTACACTTCCAGCCAAGGCTGAATCCTTTTTATATCGTTTTAGGTGTTTAGAAAGATAATAGAAGAAATCGTTCAACTTAGGAAACTCAATCTCGTTCGAAAAGTGTCTGAATATTTGAAATAACATTCATATTACTTATTATTAGCAAGTAGTATAGTGTAAAACAATAAAAAAAATACCGTCTGGGTAGAATGAAGTCCAAAATTCACAGTTTAAATTCACATCTGTTTACGCAACATGTTTAGTTGTTATAGGCTATATTTCAATATTCAATAACTTCATTGGTTAATGATGTGAATATTTTACTTCATGTGTTATATATATTATTGTGAAGAATATTAGTTTGATGTACTGTCGGAATTCATTGTTAATATATTTTTTTTTCGCCTTTCTTAAAATTGTTTTTTTTTTCAGGGATGATGATTTTATCGATTTACATGCTGAATTTAAACCGTCACTTTTGAACACTTTAGTTTATCTTATTTCAACTGGAATGGAAGTAAGTGACTTGTAAACGTTTAGTAGTATGCTCAGTAATACTTTTTTTAATATTAGTCAATTGTAACTAATGTTATATATACATAGAGTATTTATTTTATCTTAAAAATATTGGTGACATTTATTAATTGGCTAAAAACTAAAATTGTTATTTTCTCAAGTCGTAAAATTTTTGTCCACAAATATGTATTCAATATTGTTGAAAGTTGGATCTGTTTATTGTGAGATGACTGGCAGATTATAATATATCAGTTCACTGGTAACTAAATGTGTGTTAAAAAATTACACTTTTACAAAGTGATTTTCCCGGAAATGAAGAGAAAAAAAATCATTTGCATCATGTTTCTTCAGTTCAAATCAATCATCAATCAACAGCATTGTAGAACTTTGTACGTATGTACATCAGTTCAAGTTGCTATACCACATTAGTACAGAGAGGTTGAATTGTCAATTGAAATCCCATAGTAGTAGATGTAGTAAAAGTATTGGCAATAAGCGGACAGATTAGGGTTCAAAGTTGCTATTCAAGAAGTAGAATGTAGTGAAATAAACTTTGCAAGCGGTTTCCAGACATGTCATTCAGGGTACATTCAGGATACACGAGCAATGCTTCGGAAACACCTTTAATTGATCATTAATTTATATGTTTAAGACTTTTATTGGTAAGTATCATGTGTAAGCTATATAAATGTAAAATATCAACTTTCTCCATGTTACTCAGTTCTGTTAATTAATTTATTTGAATTGTGCAATATTCCACTAAGTAAATTTAGCACAAAGTATACATTTATCTATCGTCAGTTTTTGGACGTTATTGAAGTTAGACTTGAAGTCAAGCTTTAAAGCAAATGCCTCTTAGTGAATTTCGTTTTGTATCTAAAAGCATAACCTATTAAATGTTTACATTTTGATGAAAACTTCATATGTTAGTCACAACTGATTGGATGACCTAATAAGTCAGTTATAAATAATATAGGACCGCAATCGAATTTTCAGATCGATCACTAATCGTGATTACCACTTGGATCCTAATTAGGAAGTCTACACTCAAGTCGGTTCAAACTAACAGTTAATAACTTCATGAAATACCTTTAGTGCGTTTAAACTTTTCTGTACCTGTGAAACCGAGTTGTTCACGGATCTCAAGCTAAGTGAATGGGGGAACATGATGATTTTCCACATCAATGGACATGATCAGGCGAATTGGTTGCGTTTAATTATCTACATTCAGGTTCCAGACACATAACATGTTTTAACAACATGAGATCGAGTTTGACACATTGTTCAAACAGTATCAATTCGAATGTACATTTTGAAGTGTTGTTTCAGTAGACCTAAAATAGCATTCTATAAACTCGAATCGTTAGCGTCGATAATACATGCAGACAGAATTAATGCCAAATTCGAAAAGTTACTAACATTAATAGATAAAATAAATGAGTAAGCTTAAAAAAATTCCTTTATCAGCATGATTAACTGGTGCACTATTGTAGATATGTAGTTGAATGAAACTTTTTAGTTACTCATACTGTGACCATGTAAATTTTTTTCAAGGAATCTGGATTAGTAACGAAGTCTGGATCATTCTGAAAGCGCAGCTACAGAGCTCAAGTGACAACTATTTTAGACTATAGTTCTTGATATAGAAGCTACTTACTTTTCACAGAATCACGGACGCTGGGACTTTGTAAATTCTAACACGAGACTCACTCTTCGTTTTTGAAGGTCAACTCCTTTTTCACTAGGAAAAATTCATTAACACTGGAGTTGACGTTTATACATGAACAAAACACCTTACTGCCAAAATATATCTGACCTAGTCAGCAATGTAACTTTACCCCATGGTCCGTAAATTTGCTTTGTTCTGTCTTACCATTGTCCAATCTGCTTGGTTAGTATATTTGGTTTTTGATTATTTGTATTAGAAATTGTAAAACTTTATTAAATTGTTATGATCAGCTAGGATCCTAACCACCCACTGCCTCGAAGAGCTTTGTTTTGCAATGTAGGAATAAGTTGGAAGAAAGTTAGGGGCGGCCAAACCAAAACATGGCAGAAATCCATGAAGTTATTGAAGAGTGGACTGAGCCATGTCGGTAATTGTCGACTACCTGGTTGGGGTCCGCGAGACGATAATAATCGATGGTTAGAGACCTTGAATGACATGGCTCAAAACTGTTTGCAATGGCGCCGGTGCATTTATTCTCTGTGTTCTCTCAAATCCTAATCTTCTGGATTCTTCAACATCTCTAGTTTTTACTTTCTAAACTTATCTCACTGAATCATACTTCTTGAATAATATCTTCTAATCCTAACCTCTCCGATTACTTCTAATACCTTTACTACCTCTACTACTATGGGATTTGAATTGACAATTATATCTCTGTGCTGATGTGGTATGGCAACATGAACTGATGTACTTACGTACGAAGTTCTACGTTGCATCTGACTGACTGACTGATCAGCTAGGATGTATTGTATTATGGCTAAAGTGACATCTATCACTCAAATCAAATCTACAGCGTATAATATGATAATATATGATAAAAACAGCACTAATGTTAACTTACAACTTGATACACTCCTCTATAGTACACCTGCTCAAAGGTGTTTTTTTTATAAATGTACACAATCACCGGGATTATTGATAATCAATTAACAATATTAAACATATTTTATATGATGTGTATTTACCCTATTTCAAGACTGGTCTGTATCATTACGTAGCCCAGATCATAGGAAGTGAAGTAATTGAGTTTGTTAACTAGTTTATATATATATATATATATATATATATATATTTTGGACGTTTCATCAGTCCTAGTAGGTTGATTGGTGTCTCAACAGAGATTTAGAGAGTTTGTACTTCAGTTTTTGCCAATTTTTATCAGTTATGACGTAGAGTAAGTAAGGTGTTTTTTATTTTATGTATAAACGTCAACTCCAATATTACTAACTAATATTTGATAGTGAAAAATAGTGTTAGAAAAAGGTGAGCTTCAAAAACGAAGAGTGCGCATCATGTCGGTGTGTATATGAAAAGTAGGTAGCTTCTATGCCCAGGAACTGTAGTAAAAAAGTAGTTTTCACTTGAGCTCTCTCTATAGCTGCGCGCTGTCAGAATGATACAACTCTCATTACTACTAATCGAGATTCCTTGAAAAAAAAAAATTACATGGTCACAGAATATGAGAAACTAGGAAGTTTCATTCAACTATATATATCTACAATAGCGTGCCAGTTAATCTTGTTGATAAACATTGTTGTAACATGTATCAAAAGTCTTCTTCTTCTTTTAATGGTAATAACAATTGGCTTACAGTTTCTTTAAGTATATTAATCTTTTAACATTACGTCATTACATCTTGTAATTATGTATTTGTTTTTTTTTCAATGTCATATTCATTAATAATCATAATAATAGACTGTTACATTGGCCGTCAATTATACTGGTCATCCATTTATGGAATCATTAATTGAGAATAGACCAATGTTGATTTCATTGATAGTTGCTGTCATTGGTATTATTATTCTACCATTTGGTCCATTCGCTGATACATTACAGTTGGTTAGTTTAGATTATGATGTAAGTGGTTGTTGATGTTTGTTTTTTTTGACCAGTTGGCATCTTTTTTTTAAAATTGTTCGGCTTTTCATCTTGAATAAGAAAAAAAGAAATGCTTTGGCTCTTTTGTAATTTCTATATAGTACTACCTACACATACATTAAATCGATAATGATGATGTTAGTTTTCGTTTGATGAAAGAGACCTAGAACATTGTTGAATAGAAAATCAAAGTGATTAACCGAAGAAATTATTCTTTTCAATGATTTCATTTACTTAAAGGTTGTGTAATCGTATTTGATAATAGTTAATTTTATTTGTTAAAAAACAGTTGTCTACAGTAAAACAGAATAGTATGAAATATCAGTGATAAGAAATAATCAATCAGTCATTTAGTCAACAAGAACATAAAACTTCGTACGTACGTACATCGGTTCAAGTTGCCATACCACATTAGTAAAGAGATCCAATTGTCACTTCAAACCCCATAGTAGTAGAGGAAGTAGAAGTATGAGTAGTAATCGGTCCGAAGATATTATTCAAGACGTATGATCTAGTGAAATAAACTTACAAACAAAAAGATGGAGATGATGAGGAATTTAGAAGATTAGCATTTGAGAGAACATAGCGAATGGATGCACATGCGCCATTGCAAACGATTCTGAGCCATTTCGTTCAAGGTCTCTAACTATTGGTCTCGCGGACCCCAACCAGGTAGTTGACAACTACCGACATGGATTTCTGCCATGTTTTGGTCTGGCCGTCTCTAAATTTCTTCCAGCCTAAACCTACACCACAAAATATTGCTTGTACAGGCAGTCGGTGGTTGAGCATGCGTAACACATGTCCCAATCACCTCAACTGATGAAGTTTCACCACTTCATCTGTTGATATGCCATTCTTACCTGGTAGTTGTTTCCTAACGACAGCATTGCTTACTCGGTTGTCCCACGATATACGAGAAATGCTTTTAAGACATCAATAAAGGACAATATTCATTGAATATGAACTAGATGATTGCCCTTCTGTAAAGTAAAATTTATTGCATACAGATAGTAGACTATTCCAACATCGTGAAACTTTCGATCATTGTTCTCTCTTGTTTCTTCTTCTTCTTTTTTTTTTTAAAAAAAATTTTACTCCTAGCTTCGTATATTCTTTTTCAAAGTATTGGCATTCGATTTTATTGCATCATTTCTGATTGATCGTCTGTTAGTATTCATCTTTGGTCGTGTCAAACAAAAATCTCTTTAATATATATATATATATATATATATATATATATTTCTCAACAGAAACTCATCCATTCAACTAACGACAACAACTTTGTATTCAAAACAAAAGTCAACTGTGTGCGTGTGTATGTGCGGTGAATGTGCATGTGTGTGTGTTTCATGCATGAACAGTTAGTTGGTTCCGCGGTATGATGATGATGATTGCAATGTTATCATTAATGTGTCTAACAGAGGAGATATGTAGGTTTGTGTAATTTTTTTTAAGTTGTTGTTGTTGTTAATATTTTCAATGGTTTGTACCAAATTAATACGTGCACACATACTACTACTCATATTATATAAGTAAGCATCGATAATACTTCAATGTTATACGATGTGTAATATATTTTTATGTTTTGTTATTGTTGTATCACTTCACTATTCACTATTCACAGTGAAGTTTCTATGCAAAGTAGGAAGTATTCTTCTACATGGTTTATTTATTGTTTCTATTATTTCTATGATTCATGATTGTTGACATGGTTGTATTTTTTTTAATCATTGTCATCCTACATACAATCTTTCATTCATTCCGCCTTGATATTATTATTAATATTACGTCATGTGTGTATATTTTTTTTCTATCTTGTCTTTGGCTTTATTGTTCGCTGTTGTTTTATTATTGTCTTACCTTTATTTCTTTCATTGTTTCTATTTCTCAATATTGTTCTGTAAGTATTTGTATTGTGGTGTGGTGTTGTATATACATATACATATATATAGTGTGTGCGTGTGTGCGTGTACATTGAACTCTTATTTCATTGTTTATTGAAAAATTATTTGATTGTCGGATAAATTTAATTATTGGATATTATAATATATAAATCTTAATGTATTGTGTTTGTTTGTGTTTTTTTAAGCCACCTATTTCTTACTTACTTCATACATGTATTATGGTCTTTTTTTTCTTTGTACAAGTGTCGGCTTTTTTTAGTTATAAGTATTACTACTAACAGGGATTAGTAGTAGTAATTGCTCGATGACAAAAAAAAGAAAGAAAATTACACATTTGTTTCAGTGATGTAATTCATTTCCTTTTCCATGTGAAACACCGATATATATATATGAATATTTGTAAATTAATTAAAGTTTTCTATTCATTGGTATGTGCTTATATGTGTGTGTGTTTGTGTGTGTGTGTGTGTGAAAAGAAGACTGTGCTACATTGATTCCTATTTTCGTTTTTGTCATGTTTATTTTATGTTAATCCTTAATTAATAAATAGTTTTATATGATAATTACTGATTTCTTTTAATGATAGTACACTGTTAAGTTCGTCACTGGGTGGTACGCTTGAAGCTATTACGAGTTCACCTTAGGTCGATAAACACGAACGAGACAATGATGACCTAGCGTCCAGGTAGGCTACCTTAGTCTCCAAACTGCAAAACAGAAGTCTTGATAAGCGTAGAAAGTATATTCTACAAACACCCAGCAAGTACAATACAATCAATCACACAACTCTCGTTTATTTATACATCATAGAAACGTCCTTTGGTCAGTTACAAAAATAGCACACTAAAATACACAGCAGTCAATCACAGGTAAGGATTTTCCTGGTGGGAAATGGAATCTCAAGGTCAACTGATCAGCCTATGTTCGCTAATGTGAAATCCAAGATAAGGCACTTATCAAGCGAGTACTGGGGATCTAACATCTCTAACACATACACACAGTTTTATGAAACAATTTTATAGGGTAGTGTATATACTGTGGTTATCTCCATTAAAAAAATGTATGATGGTTTTTGATGTTTGTTTAGTAAGTTATTGGCAAAGGAATCATCATTTTAGGTATTGAAAGTTTATTAGTTGAGTTGGTTTGGACACGTGTTACATACGCCTAACCACCGACTGCTTCGATGAGCGATGTTTTGTGGTGTAGGTGTAGGTTGGAAGAAAGCTAGGGGCGGACAAACCAAAACATGGCACATATCTATGAAATCACTGACAAGTTGTCTGAGTCATGTTGGTAGGTGTCAACTACCTGGTTGAGGTCGTCGAGACGAAAGTCACTGATGGTTAGAGATGCTGAATGGAATAGCTCAAAACCGTTTGCAATGGCGCACGTTCATCCAGTCGTTGTATTCTCTCAAATCCTAAACTTGTTAATTCCTTATCACCTCTATCTTTCTCTTTCTACAGTTATCTCATCGAATTACACTTCTTGAATAATATCTTCGAACCGTAATCTTCTACATTACCGGTAATATTTCTACTATCTCTACCACCATTGGATTTGAACTGACAGTTGCGTCTCTGTGTTAATGCGTTACGGCAACCTGAACGGATGTACGTACGTACGAAGTTCTGCGTTGTATCTGTCTGTATTTTAGGTATCTAACTAGTAGAAGTAGTCTTTTGAAAAATCGAGAGAGGATTATATAATTTCAAGGTGTTAAATGACAATTACGTGGTTATATAGACGTTAGCACAACATGCTAAGATGAAACTAAATGTTTCAAAAATGAGTACCAATTTGATGCGAATAAGAAACGTTGAGAATTTATTCAAAAAGTGTTAGTGATAATAAATTTCAAACGTCGAATCACTAGTACCTCTTCAGTCATTAATTTTTGTCCATATTAACCCAATGGTTTGACCGCTTACAGAATTCTGGGTGAGGAGTGTGTGGTCAGAGTTTGTTTTAAATTCTTTTTAATATCCGATCAGGTTAGTTCTCGGAGACAACTTTAACAAGCACTCGATAAGTGCACTCAATGTAACTTGCTCCACAAGAACACGTAAACTTATTCGAACATTAATGTAGCCTTAAGCGCGTGGTTGAATAAGCCAATATGAAGCTTGATAGAATAAGATATTTCCATAGATTTCATAAGCTGATTTATCGAATTTCGTTACTGCATCTGCTTTAAACGATATACATGAAGAGAATTTTCTTTCCGATCTTTCAAGTTGTAATTTTAACTATTGTTTACAAATAGAATCACATAAGGAATGAATTTTTTTCAGTTTGCGGAATATTTTTGTACAATACAGTCACATGTAGTGACATCAAGTTCTGTGCGGCCATAATGATGTCTCTAATTGATTCATCAAAATCGAATGATTTAAGTTTGCGGTATTTATTGAAATGATTGATAGTAGGTATCAATTCCGCTAGTTATTATTAGTAGTCATGCTTAGTATGATCTTCAAAGAGGTATTGGTATGTACATATTATATTCGGATGGCATCACTAGATAGTCTAAGTTATTCGTCAAGGTCACCATTAATGAATGTGTCATGTTACTTCTTATGGACTTTAATTAATTTCTGATTAGGTAATGTCTTTTTTTGGATAGACTCTCTAGAAAACTTGCCATTATTCGCTACATGGTAGATTGCTTTATAATCCAATCCTGTCAATTCATCAGCACATTTATCTGGACAGCTGAGAACTAAGTCTTTAATATAGATCAAGAGATCAAGTATTTGTGATTATTATTAGCGTATTGATTACAAGAGTTTACTAGTGGTTGTTTTGATTTGTTCAACTGCATTATTAAAAACAAGAATAAGGTCTATATTGACACACTAGACTTTGGAAATGTATTCTAGTGTTGGTTTCATAAACCGAATGAGAGCAATTTATCAATTAAATGAAGATGTTAACATTTATGATGATAAGCAGTTGAATAGTCATGTGAAGTAAAATTTCTAGTTTGTTTTTGTAATAAATTCCAATCATTTCATTGGTTGGTCCACTGAGTAGTAACTTATATCATGTTTGTCTATTCTCAAAGGACAAGTCGGATTCTATCGTGTTCGAATATTACCACTAGTGAAATCATATCATCAACCAAACACGAAATCTATGTTAAGTACCTCTTGATGCTTTCCTTCAAGCACATACTGTTATTTCCTAAGTATGTATATCTATATTTTTCAAATGACTTGCTAATTATTTCCAATTGTATAAACTAAATACTACTTGATAGTAGTGTAGTGTAAATTTCTAAAAATTCTTTTAGAATTGACCACTTGATTTTTTTCACGTAATTGGTAATTTTGAATTCTCATTTTTATAATTGTGTTGGTTAAAGTTTAGACTATTTTATTATTTCTTTACTGAAAAAATAGCTCTCTGTTTTATTTCCTCTACAATTTTCGGAATAAATCTTTTATTTTATTCTTCTTTTGAAGTTTTACACTGAACTTTGGTTTTCAAAAGTCAATTTGCTCTAATTTATATCTAAATTACTTACTTGCACCTGTTACCCCCAATGGAGTATAGGTTGCCGACCAGTATTCTACAACTGAATATGTGCTGGGCCTTCTTCAGTTTTATCAAATCGTTGTTCATTCTTTTCATGTGTATCTCCATTTCTCGAAGTAATTTGTTTTTTGGTGTTCCTATTTTTCTTTGTCCTTGAGGATTCCAGTTTACAGCTTGTCTTGTGACACAGTTGGGTGATTTCTGCATTGTTTATCGTATTTACACCCAGCACCTCTTCCTGTTTTCTCTCTCTGTTAGAATCCGGTTTGTTCTCTCTCCCACAGCAGATTGTTACTGATGGTGTCTGGCCAACGGATCTGAAGTATTTTGCGTAGACAACTGTTAATAAACACTTTTATCTTGTGGATGTTAGCTTTCGTGGTTCTCCAAGAATCCGCTTCATACAGTATAACTGTCTTGGCATTTTTATCGAAACTTCTGACTTTGGTGTAGGTTTATAACCAAACGATTGTTCATATATCAAGCCGAACGTTTTTAATCACTCAGAAATAATTTATTTATTTCGTTCACAAATATTTTTTGTTAGGAACTTGTTAATGAGTAAAGGAAATGTAGTCCAGATTTATTCACAAAAATTTATTTTAATAATGCTTGTAATAATGAGAATAATAGTATTATATCAATCAAATAACAATAGTTAATAACAGATGACGTCCTTTACCAAATCTAACGGGAAAATAAAAATAATTCTAATTCTTTAATAATCATAGAAATAATTAGAATCGTGAATCAATTAATCCTAGATAACTATTCGAAACTTGGAAGCACTGGCCAGCAGTTTCGTCCTGGTATGGGACACTTCAGCAGTGTGCATCCACTACTTCCGCTCTAGGGAACTGAAGCTTGGGCTTCTTATGCGAATGTTTAACACAGTCGGATACCGACTCAGTGGTCTAAAGGTTAACTGTTCGCCCGCAAAACCGAGTCTCCCGAGTTCGATTCCCGCTAGTGGGTGCAAGCTGCTGAAGAATCCCATACTGGGACGAAACTGCTGGCAAGTTTTTCCAAGTTTCTAATGGTGGTCTAACGGTGTTTGATGTAAAACAACAATCTCCATAACTCTATAATAAAAAATATAGGTAATAATGACACTTTATCCGCTGAAAACAAATATTCTCTATCGTGTGTCCAGATTATTTAAAAAAGCGATCTAATAAAGTTTATCAATAAATATTAAGCTAAAACTTCTAGTATTTGATAGAATTAAACTACGCCGAAACTCCACTGCATAATTATCCATTTGAAATACAAATTTTTTCCACCATTTGTAGTACGCTTATTTATTTATTCAGCTTATGTGTATTTACCTGCACTCACACACACATATATATATGTAACGTGTTGTGGTGAGTGCTTCTATGTCTAGCCTAAAGCGCTCTCTTAATTTTTGGACAAAATAATAATTAGCACACTAGTCTTTTGACCTTCTCAGTCATTCGCTCATATCTTCGTTGCTTTAATTCGTGTTTGTGCACGCCTGCCTTGTATATTACATATCTGGCTTACTTTGTGTCTGACTATAAATGCTTACTCAAGCTTCATCGAATTGAGTTGGCTCACTCACCTTCTCCACTTCACTTCGCCTCGCTTTGCTTGTATACTTTTCGTTCTCATGTCTGAAATAAACTCATCCAACCGAATCCATATATAGCTTCTTATTACCACCGTCGCACAAACGATGTTCGACCAAGTATAGTTATACGGAAACTAATGGGGGCAGATTTATTTCATAGTATACTCGATCAGTCATAAATATTACAGCTAGATTATAGGCCATAAATAACCATTTGAACTACAAATTTTCTTCACCTTTTTTTAGTACGTTCATCTGTTTATTCAGCCTTACCTACACACACACACACACACACACACACACGAATTTATGTGTAATATAATTCTGAAGTAGGTAGACGAAAGAAAATTTGATTGAATTAAAACAAAAAAGATAAATCGTTTTATTTTAATTTAGAATTCATCCAAGACAAATTGTATAACACTGTGTCATTTTCAATTTGTTTTATCATTATTGTATACTGACTGATTGAATAAAATTGAAAGATGATTTATTCTCGAAATCATTTCAATGTTCAATTTGATGAATATTATGATTGGTGAAAAAACAAACAAACAAAGAAGATGGAAATAAATTAAGCAATATGTTTGAATGATAATTAGTGTTATAAAGTAGTATATGAATTTATATCAAAAAAAAATTTTTTTTGCAATCCTCTATTACTTGATAATAATTTCGTCCATCATCATTTCATAATATGTGGGTGTTTTTTTTTTTATGTTTAGTGAATGAATATTCATTTGTCATTCCAGATTGAACAATTGAACAGTTTTATTTTTGAAATTCATTACTGCGTTACATTCATTTTACAATGCTTTGGAATAGACAGTAGTTAACTGTGTACACGAAGTATAACATTCAATATTGCTTTTAGGAAGCTTAGAATTTTTCTAATAATTATCTGATAAATAAGAGAATGAGACAAGTATGAATTTCATATGGTACGACGTGTTTCTAGTTATTTGTTATTGATGTTAAGCAGTGCAATCACTGAGTCTTTGTTAGGATATGTGCATTCTGGGTTGATTTTCGCGATATTAACATTTAGTCATAAATTTTTAGTCAAGTTAGGTAGTGGTCAACAGGACCTCGATGCCCACCTCCTCCGGTTCGTCCTGTCTGGAACTCGTCCGATGAGTGATCGTGTATTGTAGTACGAAATAAATAATTTTACTGAGACAATCCGCTCAGAATTCCAAAATATCCTAATAGGTAAGTTATAAGTCAGATAGACTTTATATTGTCGTATATTATGTTAGAATATTTCGACTTAAAAAATGAACTAATCATCAGTATGAATAATAAGGTCAAAGAAGTACGTATTCATTGAATCAATGTAGTAATATGAGCTAATATTTACTGAAAGAGGCAATGATTTGAATTTCCTAACATTCGTTGAACAATAAAACTGAATTTTAAATAAAATGAAAAATGATTTCGAGACATAATAACGAACATTTGATTAGTTAAAAATTACTGTTTAAAAGTTGATTCCAAAATAAATTTCCTTCATAAAGCAATGAAATGAAATGAAGTGATGCATTTCAAATAATGTCGTGAATTTATTGAAATCAATAATGGTCAAATGAATACATAGCATACAAGAAACAGTTTGAAATACAAAGTTTGAAAGAGAACCATAAGAGTAAGACTGTAAACTAACTAAAATCGGATATCAATTGGTAACCATATTAATTGTTAATGAGTTCAAGGTTTAACTATTTGATCAATAAAATTTCAATTGTTAAAATGCTTACAAATAATTGATTGACTGATGATTTCAAAAATGTATAAAAACACTAATCTCCGCAAATCCAATTGAAAATATCGTAAAATGTGCTCACTAGTGACTAGCTTCATGAGGAAATTCTTGGAGTTCTAGTGACCAGTGGAGTTCAACCCTGTCGGGTATAGGTAGTAACTACTAAAGACAAAATCCCTTGATCAATCAGAGTTAGATATTAACACCGTTGGATGCCGGCCCAGTGGTTTGGTGGTTAGGCGTTCGCGCACAATACCGAAGGTCCTGGGTTTGAATGTTGCGACGTGCAGGAGTCGTGGATGCATACAGTTGATGAGTCTCATACTAGGATGAGGCGGCCGTCCAGTGCTCCTAGGTTTTTAATGGCGGTCTAACAATGATTGATTGATGATTTCAAAAATGTGTAAAAACAATAATTTCCATAACTCTCATTGATAATATAAATAAATAAATAAATGAAAACGAATTATTGACTTTTAAGTCTCTCTTAATGAATGGAAATCAAAGACAAACTACTGTCTAAGAAAGTAAGTTTCCTATTAGCACAAAGTAAACTAACATTGTGTGATGTTGTATTCTACTACAACAGCTTATTTTTCAAGATATGATAATCACACGTTCGCAACAACTTAAAAGCCTTAAATTGATGAGGAACTAGTTGTATTTTAAATTTTCAGTACTTTATTTATATTTTTAAACTTCTTTATGATAGATTGATGGAGCTAGATGATGGGAAGTTCCGGGTTAGTGATTTTTGTTAGTTGGCATTTGTTAGCGAGAAATCCTTGTGAGTATCAGGGAGCTCGTTCTTTTCATAGATTTCATGTCACTCAGAGCCACAATAAGGGAAGTACTGAATCTCTGTGTCCGATTTGCTTATACTAATCGATCATCAAGTAATGAACAGTGTTGTGTCTAATAGTTAAGGCTGATAAGATTCCTTACATCAATTTGTTGTGTTACAAGCGGTTTCATTGACTCGACTCTTGGATCTCGTAAAAATAATCTTTTCTGGTGAGATGGGACAAGTAGTTCAAAGTGCAAGGAATTCTGTTAAGTATATCTACTTACTTAACATTATGTAATGTTTCGAATCATTAGACAACTGTTCACATTAATACCTGACCAGTAACACTTATGACAGACTAATTGGTTATTATTACATTGAATATTATTCTAATCATTTTCACTCATCAGTCAATGATCACAAAAAGTTAATTATAATTTTCGGTAAAGCAAACAACTTTGTTTTTAAGACGGTTACTAAAATATTCAAAAAAAAGATAACTGAAAAATAACTAACTTTCAAGTGGCCTTTTCATGTTAAATTATTTATAGGGAGAGAGAGAGAGGGGGAAGTTAATAAAACTAGTCATAATTAAGCGCTGAGCATTATTATATAAGTGAAATATTTTAGCATTGAATGTTAACAGCTAAAAACGTTACTTGCGCCTGTTACCCCCAACGGAGTATAAGCTGTCGACCAGAATTCTCCGACCTACTCTGTCCTGGGCCTCCCCTCCCAAATTATTTTTCTCATGTCTTTTTCCATCATTCGGCATAATGTGTTCCTTGGATTACCTCTTTTCCTTTGACTTTCAGGGTTCCAAGTGAGGGCTTATGACTCAGTTTGATGCCTTCCTCAATGTGTGCCCTTTCATTTCCTGCGCTTCTTCCTGATTTCCTCCTCCATTGGAATCCAGTTTGTTGTTGATATTGTCTGGCCATTGAATCCGAAGTATTCTGCGTAGACAACTGTTAATAAATACTTTAGTTTTCTTCTTATTTCTCTGGTTCAGATATTTGTGATTAGTGTAAAACAAAGTGAGTCTATCGAATACTTAATATTTGAAAACACTGTATAAAGCTGCTTCTTCCAAGATGAACCTATTTATTTCAGTTATTCAGATTTATTGTTAAATTGTTAAAATGACAGTGACCTTCAAACGTCATGATGAATGTATATTCTAGGTGCTCTAAACGAAGAAGAAACATCTTTTCTATACTTCTTGATTTAGAAATATTTTCCTGCTTGGAACTGTTATGCATGAACGTAAACATGTCATTTTGATATGCTTAAATTATTACTAGTTACGCTGATCGGAAAACGAGAATGAGTATCGAGGATCTGGCGACACGATATGCTACTCTAATCGGAGTGTCCCAACCCCCATAGCGTAAAAAAAGAAGACTTGAGATGAAGTAGAACCTGTATCCTACAAGCATCCAGATAAGTACCAGGTTCGAGTCCAGAAGAGAATCAGGATCCCAAACTGGGGATCCTGGTCCGGATCATAAAAAGTAACAGATGATGCGTATTTATACATTTAGGTCGAATAGGAAACAACATCGAAGTCTGTGACTTTGACAGTTAAGGCGACCAATAGGAAAAAACATTGAAGTATATGACATTGATATCTAGGTCGACCATAATATTGACCAATAGGAATCGACTAATAGAATTTACACTTACAAATTGATTCTTCGTAACATGTTTGGTGAATATCCTAACAGTAACACCAGATAACTCACTGTTATACATGTTTCTGCAATAGTCAATATATCGGATAGAAAAAATACAAATTTAGTGGAAGTTGGAGCTAGAAATGAAATATTTTATTGAAATTAAACTCTACACTGCATTAATTATTCACTGAATGATTGAAATCAATATTTGACAGTACTGATGTCAACATGAATAAATTGTGGATTACTTTATTCCATGCATGAAATCAAGAAATATAAATTCCTTTTTCTATCCATCAAAACATACTATTGAGATATTTGAATTAAATTTTTTGTCATACCTTTAAAGATTATACAAAAGGGTTATACAATTCTTCTTTCATTGACAATGTAAAAGTATAAACATGAACTTGGTATTCTATTTACTAGTTAAACCTAATCATTAGATGTCAGTTTAATAGAGAATTCTTCTCATGAGTGTTATTATTATTATTACACATTTGAAATCCCTAGATCAATCAGAGTTAGACATTAACACCGTTGGATGCCGGACAGCACAGTGGGCCGATGGTAAGGCGTTCGCCTACAATGCCGAAGGTTCCAGGTTCGAATCCTGCGAGGAGCAGGAGTCGTGGATGCGCACTGCCACTGATGAGTCCCATACTAGGACGAAACGGCCGTCCAGTGCTTCCAGGTTTCTAATGGTGTGGTCTAACAATGATTGATTGATTGATGATTTCAAATGTGTAAAACCGCAAACCTCAAAACTCTGCCCCAAAATTATTATTATTCTCGATAGTTTTGTTCAATTTCAATTTATTGAAACAATAAAACAATAAAATTTTATTAGTCAAATAAAATTTATTTGATTTTTTATGCATACACACTTTAATTAGTTCATGATCTTACAGACATAGATAATAGATATTTCAATTACAAACTAATCTAATTCAAAGTAGAAATAAACGTTAAGAATTTTTAAGTTACATTGGTTTTTTGTTTTCAATGTGTTCAAGAAGTTTGTTTTTGGCGGCATTGAACATTGACAAAAAGAAAAATTCAATTTTTTACGTTTAACTAAGTATTTTCAATCGTTAAATAGATCTTATTAATCTATGAAGAAAGAATCTACATTGTTCTTTGTAAAGGATAATATTTTCATTCAATAGTGTGTAAAGTAATTTCTGTTGAGATTAATCATTTTGTATAAATTACACTTTTTGATATGAAATATCTACACAAAAAGCACTAAACTTATTATTCCATTAAGTAAAGCTTACGAAATTAATATATTGCGTGAATAATAATTTTTGCGCCAGACAAAATATTCAATGCAAATGAGTCTCGATTATCTCCAAAAAAAGAAATGAGAGACATACAGAGAGAGAGAGAGAGAATAGTGGGAGTGAGAAAGTTACAGCATAAGAAAAGAGATTAAGACAGAGTTTGCTTGAGAAAAAAATAAAAGGATATCTATCTATCTATCTAAAACGATGATGAGAATAACAATGTTAATAACAAAAAACAGGACAACATAATAAATTTGTTCTCATTGTGTTTCATTGAACATTGAACATCACTATATCATTCTTCCATAACTACTAGGTAAAAACATCTTAGTATTGTTTCACTAATTGCGTCATAAGTAGTTAGTCTTTGATCAACATTGATTTCTTCACTGAATCCGGTTTTTCTTTCTGTCCCCTAAATATATTCATATCATTGTAGATGAATATGTACTAATGATTTTTTATTCCTTAATTCTGATTTATCCTCAAATTATGTCATATCTTGGGACAGAGTTTTGGAGGTTTGTGTTTTTTACACATTTAAAATCATCAATCAATCAATCATTTTTAGACTACTATTAGAAACCTGGAAACACTGGAAGACCGTCAAGTCCTGATATGGGACTCATCAGTGGCAGTGCGCATCCACGACCCCCGCTCCTCGCAGGTTTCGAACCCGTGACCTACGATATTGTGCGCGAACGCCTAACCATCAGACCACTGTGCTGGCCGGCATCCAACGGTTTTAATATCTAACTCTGACTGATCTAAGGATTTTGCGCGACCTCACCTATTTGTCTTTGGTATTAGTTACTGCCTACCTACACTCGACAGGGTTGAACTCCATTGGACGCGTCGTCTCCCTAGCTAGAACTGCGCAAATTTCCTCACGAAGCTAGTGGTCACTAGTGAGCACTGTTACAATAGTTTGGGGCAGAGTTTTTCAGAGGTTTGCGTTTTTTTTCACATTTGAAATCATATCTGCTTAGTGAAAAATTTGTTTTAATTTATTCATTCTTATTTTAATTTTTTGGTATGAATTACAATGGACACTTACTTTGGTTTGTAAATTCTAACTAGGTTAAAAAATAATTGCTTGTTGAAAACTTAATTACTGATGTAAATCCTATAACAACAAAATAAAAAAACAAACGGACCGATGAATTTTTTTTCAGAGATAAAATAACTGAAATGTAAAACAATATTTGATAAATAAATATTTGCTTGGTGAAATTCTACAAAATTTATATGCAGTTTAAAAAAAAAATTAAAAAAAATGAACAGTAATTAGTAGATATTGAAAAAAATGTATGTATGTATGATTTTTCTAATATCAGTCAATGATTTTTTATCGCTTCGTATACCGCGTTATGTAACAAAATGAATTCATTCTGTTTTTAGTATAAGGAAAGCGAGAGTCATCGAAGAAAAAGGAATATTGTTCACATGTTCATACATTAGATTGTTAATTTAGACATAACGAACTACTAGAAATTGTTTTGAGAAGTGCGCTTCCTCGACTCCTGCTACCCACAGTATTTGAACCCGGGACCTTCTGTCTTGTGCAAGAACGCCTAACGTCTGGACAACTAATATGCTAGCTGGTGACTAGCTTCGTGAGGAACTTCTCATTGTTCTACTAGAAAGATGTGATCAATAGAGTTCAGCCTTATCAGGTGTAGGCAGTAACCACCGGTGAAAAATAAATATGTTTCCGCAAAATCCTTAGATCGATTAGTATAAGACGTTAACTCCGGTAGATGCCAGTACAGTGGTCCAGAAGTTAGGCGTTCGCGCGCAAGACCGATGGTCTCGGGTTCGATTCCTACAAGTAGTGGGAGTAGTGGATTAGTCGCATACTAGGATGAAAAGCCTGTCCAGTGCTTCCAGGTGTTCTAATGGTGATCTAACGAGGATTGATTCAGTGTATAAACAAATAACGATCCTCATAACTGAAAACGAAGAAAATTCTTTCGTTACGACATATCATTGAATTTAAGCATTAAACTTATGCTTGTTGAACCTCGGCCTAATGCAATCAAATATTTATCGATTTTTTCGCTGTTCCCACAATGCTTTTTTTCTAAACGATTAAATAAACAAGTGACAGGAGAAAATATACTTCGATTGTGTTCATACTTTGATCGCAACTTTGAGTGCATAGATTACGTAATCCTTAAAAAAGCTTTTCTTTCAAATCTATTCATTAATTCAAAGGAGAATAACCACAATGAACAAAACTCACTCAAAATATAACAATAACCTATAACTGTCTTTGTCAATTTATTTACATATTAACAATAAAGGAACTAATTCTATCGGGTAAACTAAATACAAAATTTATTTCATATATATATATATATATATATATATATGAGACAACCGAATTGTATCTTTCATAATCAAAGGCGGAAAGTAAAACATAACTAGAACGGAATTTCGCTTCGAGCAATATTTGATAAAACATAAAACCACCAAGTTAGTACGTTTAACAACATCCAAGCAATGAAGTCTTGATGGATCGATAAAATTGTACAATCGTTAACGTCTCTTTGTTATAAACCGATCAGATATTTTCTGTTATCGCTAACTTATTGAAACTTTATCCGGTTTATTGATTGAATAGCAAACAGTTTTATGAAATCTCAAATATGATTAATTGTTCTACTCGTCAACTGATATGCTTGAAACTATTAAAAGTCCACCTTAGTCGGTAAAAACCAGAGCGAAGACAAATTATCCAGTGACACGATAGGCTACTGTAATCCGAGTGTCTCAAGGCCCCACTAAGTAGAGGAAGAAGTCTTGACAAGATGTAGAAAGTGTATTCTACAAGCAACCAGAAAATATGATCATCTAAAACGCACAAATCGAGTTTGTTTGTGCATGATATAAATGTCCTTGAGAGAGCCACAAAAGTAGCTTACTAAAATAATACATCAACCAATAACGGTCAAGGATTTTCCGAGTGTGAAATGTAATCTCAAGGTCAACTGAGCAACTTATGCTCAAAATAATTGAAAAAATCCAAACTTAGGACCTTTATGAAGTGAGTTCTGAGGATTTAACGTCTCCGACATTAAAACAAATGATTCCTTTCTATTATTCCTTCAAACACGTAAACGATATTTTAAAAAATTAATTTTTCTATAAAGATAGAAGAGATTTTGATGGAAATATTTCATTTTACAAACGAAACAGATTGTCATTGGTATTTTTCGTTTTTTTTTATAATGATCAAATGAAACTGTACACTTTAGAAATAAATAATTTATAACTGAATTGTGATTATCGATAATTAATTTTGATATTTGAAATGTTAACCTAGAATTTAATATATGAACGTTTTTTATGTACATTAAATAAAATTATTTTTGTTTATCATCTTCAATCATATCAATTTCCATTTTTGAAATATTTTCAAATAAACTGAAATAAAAACATTTGAAAACAGACAGCTACATTCTTCGAAAAAAAAAGATGGTCACCAACAATGATAGTAATAATTACAACAATAACATCCAACATTCTTTTCTGGCATTAAACCAAAATATATAGAGATATAGTTGTATGACCAGTTTATTTACATACTAAAAGTAATTTTAGGTCAAGGATGAATTCCAACGTAAGCTGTTGGAAGCGACAACAAGTTGGAACGATAACAAGTGATTATCTCATTATTATTTTTAAAAAAAATATATTTCAAAATAATTACACTAAAGAAATGTATTCTTCTTGTGATTTTTTTCATCTGATAAACTGACAAATTGGAATAAAATGCTGAATTCAATTTGCATTTGAAAAAAAAACGTTTATATTACTCATTACAACATTATTCATTATTCATTTGTGAGATTGAAATTTGAATAGTTAGATTGAGCAAAGAATAATTGATCGAAAATCGGAGTCATTTGATACTACAGTGTTCTTTTGTATATAAAAAGAATGAATAGAACGTGGACGTTTAGAATGATGGGCGCTAAATTCGATTTTCAGCCTAAACACCTTTACTGGAATGAAGGTAATGTGCAACTGATGAGTGTCAAATTGGAAAATATTCATAATCTCAACTTCGATGTTAATTGCAGTGTGTATATGCTAACGATTATACTGTCTTTAAACGGAGTTGATCGATAGCCAGCAGGAGAGTCCAGGACATGTGTACAGGACTCACCAGTTTGATATAACTACATCTCAGAGTTAGTATTTACTGCACTCAAGTTTTGAGTTCAGATAGTCACTGGCTTATTAACTATTCAAAATATTAACATTTTATTCATTTGTATTGGTTGTTAGAATCTTCCTTTTTGATTTTATAGGCTGTGCAATCGATTACTCTCTTTTCAGTAGACATTCATTCTGTGTGTAGACTGTTCGATACTGAAAGTAAGTTAGTTAGTCTTGTTCTGTTTAAGTATAATGAAAGCGAGATTCATTGAAGAAAAGGGATTATTGTTCACATGTTCGTACATTAGATCGTTAATTTAGACATAATGAACTACTGGAAATTTTTTTGAGAAGTGTGCATCCTCGTCTTCTGATACCCACAGGATTTGAACCCGGGACCTTCTGTCTTGTGCAAGAACGCCTAACTTCTGGACCACTAATGTGCTAGCTGGTGACTAGCTATGTGAGGAAATTCTCGGAGTTCTAGTAGGGAGGCATGATCAATGTAGTTCAGCCCTATCGGCTGTAGGCAGTAACCACCGGAGACAACTGAATGTGGTTGTGCAAAATCCTCAGATTAATCAGAATTATACTGCAATTGAACACTATTTTTTATAATAGACATTCATTGTGTATGTAGACTGTTCGATATTGACAGTAAGTGTTATGCTCGTCACTTGATATGCTTGAAACTAGTACAAGTTCATCTTAGTCGATAAACGAAAACGAGACAATGAACCAGTGACACAGTATGCTACTCTCATCGGTTACCCTAAAGGAAATGACGAAGAAGTCTTGATATAGCGTAGAAAGTGTATTCTACAAACACACAGCAAACACAATAATCATAAGTACACAAATCGCGTTTATTTATACACCATAGAAATGTCCTTGGGAGAGTCACGAAAATAGCACAGTAAAATAACACAGTAAGCAATCATAGCCAATGATTTTCTTAGTGAGAAATGAAATCTCAAGGTCAACTGATCAGCACATGAATCTAAATCAAGTGAGTTCTGGGGATCTAACCTCCCCAACAGTAAGTCCCAAGCATTTCATGCAAATGTAAATATTGAAATATTCACTTCAGTTCTGTTTTATCACTTTAACTGTCCGTTATTTGATAACGCAAATCACCAACCACTTTCTAACCGATGAATTCATTGGTAATTGATTTAAAATCATTAGTACATTGTACTCTTTTTTTTAACAACTGGTCTACAATGATTACAATGTCGTATTCTAATCTAATACAAAAAGACACGTTTTATACAATTCACTGATTATTATTTTTTTCTAATGTGGTTGATTAGTGTAAATGAAATTTTTAAATTTTTATTCAACTGAAAATTTATTATTAGTTTTATGATTACACCAATTGTTTTTTACTTCAATGATTTTATGAATATTTTTTTCGTTCGTGTTTGTATGTATGTGTGTGTGTGTGTGTGCGCGCACTCACACACAAAATACATAAATTTTGCATTTGTGTTCATCCAATAATTTCTAATTGAATTTACAATTCCATCATTGAGAAATAGACTGGTTGTTTTTTGGCTGTGGATTTTTTTTTTAGTGAGGCATATTATTCTAGGAGCAGATAAATCAGTTATCATAAATAAATGTTTGTATATAAAATAAAAACCAGACATAAAATTACGGGATGACAAAAAATGTACCGTAACATCTATAGGTACTGATTAAAATTGAAATTATCATTGAATAATTTTTAGACCATCATCATTAGAAACCTGGAAGCACTGGACAGTTGTTTCATCTTGGTATGGGATCCATCAGCAGTGAGCATCCATGGTTTGCTTCACCTTGCTGGAGTCGAACCTGGGACCTTCGGTCTGGCGCGTGAACATCTAACCGCTAGACCAGAGCGATTATTTCATTGTGTACAAACACTGATGTCCATAACTCTTATGGAGGGAAAAACTGATTGAAATGTTTAATTTTACATATTTGAGGGCATTCTTTATTTTCGAGTTAATTTAACTTTAAGAAATACAGAAAATCTATTTATATAAGGTATACCCATTAGGTCTTGAATATATTTTTACGTAACAGAAGGATCTCAGTTTGCGAACTAGTAAAGAACAAGTATTGATGGATAATTATTTATTTCATTACGGGGTTGTGAAGATTGTTCAGTTACGCATTTTTGAAACCATGAATCGATCAATGTTAGACCAGCACCATTATAAACCTGGAAGCAATAATGGACGACCGTTTTATCCTGGTGTAGTGAAGGAGAACACAGGTGAGGGCAACCGAATTGTATTTAACGGAAATTACAGAGTTACTCAGTAAAATAGGAAAACCATATCGTAAACGGTTAATTTGCAAATCTTCAATCCATCATCAATCCATGGTCTGACATTTCACTATTCATTCACTATTCCATTGTGTTCCCACTCTTCTTTTCTTGATCTTCCCCCATCTTCTGCTGCCAGACATTACACACGCGTCATATACTACTTCTAAGTAGCGCGCACCACACTGGTATGGGACCCAAAGGAAGTACGCATCCTCAATTCCTGAACCCCGCGGGATTGTGCGCGAACGCCTAACCTCTGGACCACTGAGCCGGTGTCTTATAGTGTTAATGTCTAACATGATCAATTTACGGAGTTTCGCAACCTTATACACAGTCTTCGGTAGTTACTGTCTACACCCGAACAGGTTGGACTTCACTGGTCACGATTTCCCACTAAAACTTGTGAGCACAAGTAATTGCATTACGAGGTTGTGAAGATGTTAAGTTACTTGTGGATGCGCACTGCTGATGAGTGCCAAACCAGGACGAAACGGCAGTCCAGTGCTTCCAGGTTTCTAATAGTGTGGTCTAACATTGATTGATTCATGGTTTCAAAACTAGTAATTATTTATTTCTTATACAATGACACTCACCAATAGGGAATTATGATTAGCAACATAAAAAGATTAAATTTATGTTCTTTGAGATTTATCAGGTAGGTGTGTTTAGATTATTCAACTATAATCTAAAGGTTTATGTTTTTAAATTTAAATCAGGTATTTAAATTTTGTTGAATTGTTATGCAATAAATAATTTTAGGTGAACTATTCACTAAGCGCTAGAAAAACAGAAAATATTTCCATAAACAATCGTTTAAATACATATATATTGTTGGGGACATTAAATCCCCAGAACTCACTTCATAAAGGTCCTAAGTTTGGATTTTATATCTGCGAATATGGGCTGATCAGCTGACCTTGAGATAACATTTCCCACCTGGAAAATCCTTGACTGTTATTGGTAAATGTATTATTTTAGTACGCTATTTTTGTGGCTCTCTCAAGGACATTTATATCATGCACAAACAAACTCGATTTGTGCGTTTTAGATGATCATATTTTCTGGTTGCTTGTAGAATACACTTTCTACAACTTGTCAAGACTTTTTCCTCCACTTAGTGGGTCGTTGGGACGCTCGGATTAGAGTAGGCTATCGTGTCACTGGGTCATTTGTCTTCGCTCTCGTTTTTACCGACTAAGGTGAACTCATAATAGTTTCAAGCATATCAACCGATGAGCATAACATATATACCCCTAACGGAGTACACGCCACCGATTAGCATTCTCCCAACAACTCCATTCTAAGTACATTACGAACAAACTTACTAAATCTAATCAAAAATCAATAAACTACAAGTCCTATCGCGTAGATGATAAATAGCAAAAATGAAAAAAACTACACAATTCACTGAAGATAAAATTTCAAAATGAAATATTTTCAAATAATTTACCTGGAAAAAAAAGGGAAAATGAAAGAAACTACAACATCATGCAATTCATAAAATTAATTGTTATTTGTACAAGAAAATAAAATAGTAGTAACTATTTGAATTGTACAAAAAATAACTAATACTCATTAAAATCATGAACATCAATCATTTATTTATGTCCATAAGATAGGCAATATTTTAGATAAACTATGATCATGTGTTTTCCCTCTCTCTCTCACACACACACATTTTGAAATATATATATATATACTGTCAAAATCTATTCGATACTACTTCCATATGCTTTCTAGTAAGTAGTATGTGTTTGTATAATGAACAAATTAATTGGTACAGACAATAATTAACTAAGGTATTTGCATTTACTTTCTATGAAAATTATTTGGATAGATTATGTTGTATAGGAAAAAAAATACTCATAAGTTTATTGGTAAAACTTTTAAGCTTAGTAGTGTAAACTTTATTCGTTTTTCTATCGATTAGTATTATTATTTTTATTGCATAATAAATAAATCAATAATGAAAGCTGATTTGATATTTTACATAATTAAATATTTATGTTTCCTGAGAGATATTCTTATTAATCTTTTTTTTCGTTATAGAGTTATGGAAATTGTTGCTGATTACTGCAGTCGTACAATATGCTGGCTGGTGACTAACTTCGTGAGGAAATTCTCGGAGTTCTAATGAGAGGGCGTGACCAGTGGAGTTCAGTACTATCGGGTGTAGGCGGTAACTACCGAAGACATAAGGGTGTCAGCCCAGTGGTTCATAGCGTAGGCGTTCGCGCGTAAGACTGAAGGTCCTGGGTTTCAAACCTACAAGTAGCTGGAGTGGTGAATGCTCACTGCTCATGAGTCCCATAAAATAGGATGAAACGGTCGTTCAGTGCTTTCAGGTTCCTAATGGTGGTCTTGTAATACTTCACCGTTTGTTCATTAAACTAACTTCAATGATTAGTCGTTTGAATTATTCGATAATAGTATCAACCATTTTTTATATGTGTAATAATTCGATAACAGTATCGACTGTTGCACCAACCAAATCACTCTTGATGGACACGCCTTGGAGGATGTTAACACCATTACATATCTTGGCAGCATCATCGACAATCAAGGTGGATCCGATGCAGATGTGAGAGCGCGGATTGGCAAAGCAAAGGCTGCATTTCTACAGTTGAAAAATATCTGAAACTCCAAAGAACTATCAAACAACGTTAAAATCAGGATTTTCAATACAAATGTCAAGACAGTTCTATTGTATGAAGCGGAAACTTCGAGAACTACCAAAGCCATCATCCACAAGATATAAGTATTCATTAACAGTTTTCTACACAGAGTACTTCGGATTCGTTGACCAGACACCATCAGCAACGACGTACTGTGGGAGAGAACAAACAAGATTCCAATAGAGGAGGAAATCAAGAAGAAGCGGTGGAAGTGGATAAGACGCAAACTACGAAAAGCACCCAACTGGGTCACAAGACAAGCCCTTATATGGAACCCTCAAGGCAAAAGGAAAAGAGCAAGGCCAAGGAACACATTACGCCCGAGAAATAGAGAAAGACATGAGAAAAATGAACAAAAACTGGACATAACTGGAGATGGAAGCTCAGGACAGAGTTGGTTGGAGAAAACTGGTTGGCGGCCTATTTTCGATTGGAGTAACATGCGTAAGTAAGTAAGTATCGACTTTTGTATATTTGATTGTCTGTATGTGCATGCCTACTCGCCCTATTACATGTCTAGTCTATTATTTCCGGACTATAAATGCTTAGTCGTGCTTCGGAGCATTAGCTTACTCACCTTCTCCAATCCACTTCTCTCTGCTAGTAAGCTCTTCATTATCATGCCTGTCTGCATAAATGAACGCATGAAATAAATTCATCCGCAAAATCATATTCAGCGTCTTATTACTACCGTCGCTCATATGGAATTTGTCTATTCATAATATACGGAAATGGAAAGGAAGATTAACTTCACTGCAAACTCGATTATTCGTCCAAACTTGAATCAAGTCACAGGCCACTGAATCGATGAGCCTTATTTCAAACATAACACCAGCCACTAAACTTTTACTAACAATGATTAATTCATGATTTCAGTAATTCTTTCTTTATGTTCAATAAAACATTTTCATTATTCTTATTATCTTTTACTAAAATATTTTCATTTCGTACTTTTTAACTTTTTGTGAAGCAAAACTTTTTTATTTGATTGAGAATAGTATTCAGTTGATCAAATTATTATACTAGTTATTTTGTAAGATTTATTTTTTGAAGGCTTTGTTTGTGAAAATCCCTCCCTTTATACATTTGTAATATGTCCTTATTGATTATTCCTTCAGTTGTACATTTTGTTAATCTGTTCGATTTCATTTTGTGAGATCATAATATTTGCATTTTATTATAGATTCTATTTCTTTTGCTTTTACTGATTTTCTATGTTTCTTTCTGAATTGATAATTAGTGAGGGCGACAGCCATTTTGATTTGTTCCTCTTTTGATTGTGAATTGAAGCGCTCTTCCAGAATAAGAAGCACTCTGTTTTATAAAGCAATCAAATATTATCTGTCGAACGAAGCTGATCTATCCAGGGAGAATAGAATAACATTTATTTGTTGCTGTTGATTTGAATAATTGAACAATTGTCGGTGGAATAACTGAGTCGTAATATTTATTTAGGTAATGATTCATACTTATATTTATGATGAATATTCGAACCGTCAATTACCCAATCACCTTGTTTTGATATCAACTGGGCAATAGTGCATATCTAAAACTACCTAGACAGTTGTAACACGTGTAATCAGTAGTCACTGAAGGGCAGATAAGATCTAATGTCAAAACACACAAGGTTAGCTTAACCCCTTCACACCAAGAGAGAACATGAAGTTGGTAGCCACAGTACTCTTTTATTTAAAATTAAATAACGCGGGTTTTTTTTACAGAAAAAGGATTGCTTGTTTACCAAAGTCTTATGAGTCATCCTGTAAGTTCAGAGCACGCAGGGCGCTTGTTCTTCATCTTCCAAAGCGTTTATATTTGATTGCCATGCAATAGAAAAAAAAAGCAGAACGGGTTAACAACATCATATATGGTGATTTTAAATCCGTTACACAGTTATCCCTCTGTTCAAACCTTAGTTTGAATCCTACAATTTTTTATTCCAGTAATTTCATAAAATTTATGAGTTACATAACACATCCTCATTACCCAATCTCAATTACTTACTTACTTTCGCCTGTTACCCCTAACGGAGCATAGGCCTCCCGCCAGTTTCCTCCAACCAACTCTGTCCTGGGCTTCCCTTTCCAGTTCTGTCCAATGTTTGTTCATTCCTCTCATATCTTTCTCTATTTCTCGGCGTAATGTATTCTTTGGCCTTCCTCTTTTCCTTTCACCTTGAGGGTTCCATGTGTGGGCTTGTCTTGTGACTCAGTTCGGTGCTTTTCGTAATGTGTGTCCTATCCACTTCCACCACTTCTTCCTGATTTCCTCCTCCAGTGGAATCTGGTTTGTTCTCTCCCACAGTACGTTGTTGCTGATCGCGTCTGGCAATCTCGATTACAATTCAATTAATTATTATTACTATTATTATTAAACAATCTTTCATTTAATTCCATGAAATCCAATCTAATTTATTATGATTTATTTATACGTTGTTTTTTTTGTTCTATCTTTCCTTATTACTTCAATACAACAACAACAACAACCTTCCATTTAATCTCAATGTATTTCAAAGAACATTTTTTTTAATGATCCTCTGATTGTGTTGTATTGCCTACAGCGAAATCTTACACATTAACAGAGAAGAGAAATTACAAAAGACACATCATAAAAGAGATTGAGCAAGAGAGTGAGACTGAGAGACACGAAGGAAAATCAAATAGAATTGGTTCCACTTCGCTTTTTTGTGATGGATGTTTGCTTGTTTTTATTCTTTATTGTCTTCAAGTGATTTTTTGGCATTTTCGCATTGTCGCTTATTTGATTTGATTGATTTTTTTTCATTTATTTAAATGTTGATTTTTCTTCCAAATGAAAAGTTATTTATTTATATTCAATCTTTTTTCTGAAAAAAAAAACTATAATTTGACAGGATGATCGATACAGTTAAAAAAATTAAACAAGGAAATTTACAGTGAATCATGAAAAAAAGAGAGTAGAAGTTGGATGGAGATTCCCTCCCCCGATCGATCGACCGATCAATGAATAGACTGTTGTTTTTTTTATTATTGAAAATGTAATGAGAACAGAAAAGACAGTGAGAATTCATTATCATGAATGGATTAGTGTTGTCGTCATCATTAAAAACCTGTAAGCACTGGATAGCTATTTCATCCGAAGATTGGACTCATCAGTGGGGTACATTCGTGACTGCGTGAGTGGGTATCGACTTGACCACTTGACCACTGAGTAGATATACAACAATGTTATTATCTAACTCCAGTGAACCCACGAAACTGCATGAGCATATCTACTGTCTTAATGAATAACTGTCTCACACTCGAAATGTTCGAACTTCATTGGTCACAGCTTCTTACTAGCAGTCGGAGAATTTCCCCAAGAAGCTAGTCACTAATAGTAACATAATAATTTTCATTACAGGGTTGTGGAGATTGGTCATATTGTAATGTTAACAAAAGTTCATGAAAATTATTATGCTCGTCACTTGAGATGCTTGAAACTATTACTGGTTCATCTTGGTCGATAAACGAGAACGAGACAATGAAACAGTGACAAAGTATGCTACTCTGATCCGTTGTCCCAAAGGAACTGATAAAAAGTCTACAAACGCACAGCCAGCACACAATGATCTCAAGCACACAAATCTCGTTTATTTATACACCATAGAGACGTCCTTGAGAAAGTTACAGAAATAGCACATTAAAGTAACACATCAATCAATCACAGTCAAGGATTTCTCTGGTGAAAAATGTGATCTCAAGGTTAAATGATCAGCCTATGAATAGAATCCAAAATTAAGACATTTATCAAGTGAGTTGTGGGGATCTAACGTTCCCAACAAAAATAATTTCAGAAATAAAAACTGTCGTCAGTCGCGAACTATGAAATTTGTCACAATGGCTTAAAAATTACAGGTATAGTAATTTATTTTAACTTTGTTTACACTTCAAATATCAGTAATATTAAGGTATGTATGTGAAAATAAACTCATCTAAACTATTTTCAAGATTAACTTAGAAATCGAGATGTAATTAATCCAACAAAACCATTCAAACGTTTTAAATTCATTTTTCAAAATGTAAATTTTCATCGTATACATTTATGGTTGGAATTTGAAGACGGTTAAGTAAATTTTTGTGAATGATTATTTAACAGAAAGAAAATTCACTCTTATTTCGCAATATCATTATTATTGGAGACTGTCGATAAAAAAATCTCAGAATACTTGTAATCTTGAAGAAACTAATGTTCAGCGGCGTGTTCAATCTCACATTCTCCAACTTCACACTTCTTGGACTGAGCTATTCGAGTGACAATCAACCTCCTATGGAACTAAGGTGTATTTACAATTTTAAACCACACATTAGTAATTAATGCAACCTATGTGAAACTTTTATTAAGTCCACATTGATATTGTCCTAACAGTGTTTACATTTAGAGATAGAACCAAATAAAATCAGAAAACCAATTCTCATATATTAATAATAATCATAAAATTATTTTTATATCATAAGCCTAAACAGCAATTACATTCTACAGATTTTAAAGCAACTTGACTATCAGTAATTTAGAACAACACTGATTAGCGAACAATATTGTATTCGATTAAGATCGTCATCCGACTTTACTGTCTAATAAACACATGAATATATTTATATGGAAATGTTCCCAATGGAGTTCAATTCCGTCTCCTACACATAGCAGAAGCTATACGACTTCGTACATTCAACTCCAATTCGTAACACACTTATCTCTTCCGTGGCCGGATATGACGTAACTAACGTTTTAAAATATTTTTTGATTTCAATTTTATTTTGTTATTATAAGTATCATTTTCACATCCTGTATTTGTTAGTAATTTTCTGTCTCTTCCCATTTATATTCTTCTTCACTATCTAATTATTTTTACACATTTGCCTTTTACACAATGGTTTATAAGTTTTGTGATGGTTATTTTTGAGTCTATTTATCCACGTTTGACCTACTATTGACAAAATACTTTTGTTATCGTATTTTATAATTTTCTCACTACTATCAGTACACCTGTCTTCCTACTATCAACTTGTACTTTTACCTATTATGTGTACTCATATTATCTATTTCATTTCATTGTGATGATTAACTCTTAAATTGCCTTGATTAGTTTGACATTTTCATATAAATAGTCAAGTATAGTAGAATTGAGCTTGATGACGATCTAATCGAAAACAGTTATATTGTTCGCTTATATGTGTTGTTCTAATATTCACAATGGGAATCTTTAATATTCTTAAATAAATTATTTTATCAAGATTTTTGAAAAACAATCTCAAAGCTTTACTTTAAAATTATTAGTTTAGCTAAGAGCAAAGCTCCTTTGTATGTCAGTGTATACTATTCAGATAATGTATCTATATTGGTTACGTACAACATTGAAATTTGTTTTGAATGAATTAAAAAGAATTGATCAATGTCTTATTGGCACAAAATGCCTCTCTTCAAAACTTGACTCAAAAACAAGATGATGATAGCGATTTTTTCTTAGAGAACTTGATATCTGATATCATTACTTTGTAAGATATAAATTGAATCGGTAATTTGCGTTTTTCTCATGCTTAAAAATAATTAGCTTTCATCCAGTTAGTTGTAAAAAATAAGAGCTTTCAATAAATACGAATACAATTATCTTGGCCATCATTGTATACAGATAAGGAAATAAAGGAATGGAACGGAAAATATTCTGACTGAAAATCTGATAATCTGTATTAGAATATTAGATATTATCTGCGGATGAATATTTATTTATACAATAGTATGTTAGAGAACCAGTTTAGGTATTATTATTATTGTATATAACTTTAGTTTATAAATATTAAGTTGAACCCTGTCACATGTGAATCACTGGCACAATCTAAGACAGTGCTTAGGGTTGTGCAAGAGTGTGGATTGACTGAAATTAGGTATTAACACTGTTGGATGCTGGCTCAGTGGTCAAGGGGGTAAGAGTTCTAGCTTGAGACGGAAGACGCTGAGTTCTATTTCCTCTAGCGGCTGTCGTGGAAGCGCATTGATAATGCTAGGAACAAACAACTATAAAATGCTTCCAGGTTTCTAATGGTAGTCGAACATCTATCAATTCATGATTTCAATAAAATATTAAGCTCTGGATCTTAGACTAGTGATTCATCAGTCTTGTGCTCTTCCTCTGAGTTCGAGGCTATTTAGTATTAGGTCAACCGTCAGGCAAAGAGTATCACTTCTCTCGTCCTCCTCGCTCATCTGTAGTTCAAAAGTTATCTCTACGTTTTGGTCAGTGTAAGTGTTGGATCCAAACTGATGTTTGAACTGAGGAATAACTGTCTAGGTAGTTTAGATACTCGCTTTGCCTAGTTTAAGACCGAAATAAGTGATTTCGATGAATGTTCTGATATTCATCATAAATATAAATGTACATCATTAACTAAACAAATATTACCACTCAGTTGTTCCACCAACAATTGTTCAATTATTCAAATCATCAGCGACAGATAACTGATATTCTATCTGTCCTGGATAAATCAGATTCGTTCGACATATAATATTTGGTTGCTTTATAACACAGAGTGCTTCTTATTCTGGAAGAGTCCCTCAATTCAGAAACAAAATGCACAATTCCAGTCAAAGCAAGCAACGCAATCTAATGAAAAGAGAAACAAATCAATATGGCTGTTGCCATGACTAAGTATCAGCTTAAACAACATACTGCAGTTAAGAAAGAAACATAGAAACTCATTGAATGCAAAAGAACTGTAATATAATACAAATATTATCATCATCTTAAAATAAAATCGAACAGATTAACAAAATGTACAACTGGATGATAATCAATAAGGACAATGTGTACGAATGTATACATGGAGAGATTTTCACAAACATTGCCTTCAAAAAATGGATCTTACAGTTAGGCCAAAACATCATCATCTCATCATGCATTCAATATTTACGTATACCTAAGCATTCTTTATGTAGGTATTGACAGTCAGTATTAGAGACGAAGATAAAATCATTGTGATTATTTCCTGAGCAATATCAAGCATACAACATCAACTCATTCACTGTATGAAACAGTCACTTTTTCGTCTTTATTAAAAATTGCACTGTGTTATTACAAAAGGTCACTTGTTTTTACAATAATTTATGACTAAAGTTTCTTAGATCAGTCCAAGTTAGACGTTAACACCGTCGGATACCGGCCCAATGGTCCAGTGGTCAGGCGTTCGCGCACAATACCGAATATCCCGGGTTCGAATCGTGCTAGGTGTAGGAGTTGTGGATGCGCTCTGACACTGATGAGTTGCACACCAAGGCAAAACGGCCCGTCCAGTGCTTCCATGTTTCTAATGGTGTGGTCTAACAATGATTGATTGATGATTTCAAAAACTGTGTAAAAACACTAATCTCTATAACTCTCATTGAAAATAAAGTTTCTCCATTGATAGATAACTTTCATTTCACATTTTGCTATAAAAATCCCAAGGGCAATCAATGTCTTCTAAAGATTTTTAAAAATAATAACTCACTGAAAAGACTTCAAACATATGCTTATAGTCGAACTGTCGACTT
>OX103972.1:35834927-36005057 GCA_944470395.2 Schistosoma turkestanicum | reverse complement strand
GTATAAAGAAGCATTATTTTTTAATATTTTATGACCCGGATCCATAGTGCGGGATCCTTTGCCTCCTCTGGACTCGGACTTCGTACATTATGGATGCTAGTAGAATACCGGTTCTACTTCACATCAAGTCTTCTTCTATTCAATGGGGTTTAGGACGCTTGGGTTAGAGTAGCCTATCGTGTCATTGGATCATGACGTGTTTACATGCATGCGTAACACAGTGTTAATGCATCAAACTTATATGTTCAAGGAGAATAAAGTTAAATCTTAACGATGACCTTTATTTCAAAGTTACTAAATAATGAAGCAGATTGTAGACAAGATATTCTTGCTTGTGTTATTATTTAGGATATCTAAATTGTCGAATCTATGACTTCAGTTTCACCTCCCCTGCTCTGTGTATGAGAATTGCCAGTTGGATGTATCTGCAAACATTATAAATCGGACAGAGAACCTTCCTCTTCAAGCATCTGACTTCAGATATGCCACTATCATATTTTCAACACTGGTGACATTTATACTGTTTTTATAGTTTAGGTTTGAATCAGACTTTCGTTGATATCCAGAGATGAACTCTGATGATTCATTTTAGTGTGTGTTTCGATATACACTCAGATGATGTACATATATCAAAGAAACCGATGAATATTCAGTTTTAAAAATAAAACATTCGGGTAACTCATAACCCAACTAGTAGTGAGATTTTCATGCCATTGTTTTTACTGACAAGAATTTATGAAACTAATCAGTATTAATCACCAAAAAAAACATATTATTATTCATATCCTGATATACTGTATTGTATAATTGTTACGCATGCACTTGAACACTTCAATTGATGTGCTTGAACTATTACAAGTTTACCTTAGTCGGAAAACGAGAGCGAGGATCGAGGATGAAGAGACATGACAAGCTACTCTAATCCGATTGTCCCAACAGCCCCCCATTGACTGAAAGAATGAAGTAGAACCTGTGCTGTACAAGCATCCAGAAAGTATAAGTTTCGAGTCCAGAAGAGGATAAGGATCCTGGACTAGGGATCCAGGTCCAGGTCATATAACGTTACAGATAATGCATACTTATACAGTTAGGTGGAATAGGAACCAACATTGAAGTCTATGACATTGATAGTTTAGGACGACCCTAAATATTGACCAATAGGAACTGACCAATAGAATTAGACTTACCATAAAGTATTCTCTTAGGATATTTGATAAATATCATAATTATTCAAATTAGTTTACCTGAATTTTCAGCCAACAAATCATTTACAACCATTGTATGTCGCCCAATTTTTGAACGATTCTCATTTGCTGCTTCATGTATTAAATCATAGTTGTATAGTATAATGATGGTTTTTCCCAAAACTCGAAATGATACAATATCACCATAAATTTTATTCATACATTGAATTTTATAGAAAGCATTAGTACCTATGAAATAAGAAGAAAAATGGAAAGTAATGAATCGATTTAGACAATCCGATTTTTTTTTCTATTTAAAGTGAGTTTTCATCATGAAGTGAAGTGAGCTAGCCGGTGAAATGTTTCGTCTAAGTTTAAAAACGTTCTTAACCACTTGACAACATCAATTTTAGATAGAACTATCGTTGCATTATGGGGTTGTGAAGATTGTTAAGTTATACATTTGAAATCATGAACCGATTAATCTTAGACCATCACTGGAAACCTGGAAGCACTGGACGCAGCCTTTTCGTCCCAGTATGGGACTCATCAGCAGTGTGCATCCATGACTCCTGTACCTCACGGGATTCGAGCCCAGAACCTTCAGTCTTGTGCGCGAATGCCTAACTTCTGGACCACTGAGCCAGTATCTAACTGCGTTAATGTCGAACTTCAGTCACAGCGGTACTCTGAGCTACAGCTTAAAAACAGGTTGAAACGATTAAACTTAAATATATGGGACATGGCGATCATAAAATAGTCAGAAAGCCAAAGATCGAATCCCATATAATGTTATGAGTATTTGTAATGGATGAGTTTAAAACTATAGCTTCCTAATTGTCATTTAAAGATTCTGTAATTTGTTAGCTTAGTTTACAGTTCAAAAACCACTAATTTTCAATTTATAAATCGAGCTTCCTATGAAATAAAAAAATGTCATCACATATAAGTGATAAAAGGCATTAGATCACAATCTGATGAATAGGTGTTGAGAGAATATTAAATTTTAATTACATTTCACTTAACAAGTGTTTTGTTTGTCCTACCGTTTCGTTAACAACCAATGCTTCAACAAGAAATGCAAATATTTTGTCTCAATAAATATATCTAAAAAATTAAAAATATTGTTGTGGACGTTGAATCCCCAGAACTCGCTTGATAAATGCCTTAATTGTGGATTTCATGTTTGCGAGCATGGACTGATCAGTTGACCTTGAGATCTCATTTCTCACCAGTAAAATCTTTGGCTGTGTGTTATTTTTGTGACTGTCCCAAAGACGTTTCTATAATGTATAAATGAATGAGATTTGTGTGCTTGAATGCATTGTGTTTGCTGGGTATTTGTAGAATATACTTTCAACGCTACATCAAGATTTTTCATTAGTCAACTATTCAGGGTAGCCTACCTGGACACTAGTCCATTGTCTCATCCTAGTTTATTGACTAAAGTGAACCCGTAATAGTTTCAAGCATACTTGGTGACGAACCTAACAAAGATATATAATTGACTATACGACGATGCTATCTAATACAAATTCTTGTACATTGTTTCTTATAAATATCGGCTTACTGAAATAGTGGGTTGATGATCTCCCTATATATCGAAACATGTTCAGTTTCATTCACTAAACACACTCTCAACAAATTCAACCTATTAATGAATGGAAGTTACAAATTATTTATGCAAAAATTAATCTAATTCAAAACAATAAATGCTTACTAGTTCCACTGAAATTTGTTTGTCACGATGATTTGTTTATCTTGGGAAAATTGTTCAGAGGAATAAATAAAAATTCCTGGCATGAAAATGATATTTACGATAGATAGTATGATGTAGAGAGTCATACGTCACTGACAACCGCTGAAAACTCAGGGATCATTAAACAACTGTTTTGTTGTAGACTTCTCGACAGTTTGTATACATACAGATACCAGAGATAAAACTCAGAAATTCAAGAGCTCGACGCAAATGTAAACAAATCCTTCAAACCACTGAGTTGAAATTTGATGATCCAACTTTCTAAGTTCAGTCAATTCACTAGGTCACGTGATTATCATCTATTTCAGTCAGGGGTACCTATCTTAAGGCAGGTATGGTTGGACTTCACTGAGTACTACTATCTAGGACTTTGTTTACATAGTTGGTAATCAGTGAGGGAATGGTTTTAGAGTGAAATATATGTCTGGTGTTTTCTAGTTTTAACTGTTGTCTGGATTACATCAGTTTGTACAATACATTACATAAACTAAAACCTACAAGATTAAAACATATTCTACAAAAAGCCAGCAAATTAATGCTGATATTAGAAGAAAGTTTTAAACAAGGTACGGTTTAAGGCGATATATAAATTAAATCATGTTGCTTTTATAAAAAGATCTTTTCAGTTAGAATTATGGAGATATATATATGCATTAAGGGGTTGTGGAGATTGTTAAGTTACATATTTTTGAAACCTAGTGGGAAGACGAGACCAGTGAAGTTCAACCTGTTGGTGTGTAGACAGTAACTACAGAAGACTGTGTATGAGGTTGCGCAACTCCGTGAATTGATCAAATTAGACATTAACACCGTTAGATAGCGGCTCAGTGGTCCGAAGGTTAGGCGT
The DNA here is from genome assembly GCA_944470395.2 of Schistosoma turkestanicum. Lineage (NCBI taxonomy): Eukaryota > Metazoa > Platyhelminthes > Trematoda > Strigeidida > Schistosomatidae > Schistosoma > Schistosoma turkestanicum. The sequence goes on along the minus strand of OX103972.1, from coordinate 36,001,267 downwards.
TCGCCTACAATACCAAAGGTTCCGAGTTCGAATCCTGTGAGGTGCAGGAGTCATGGATGCGCACTGCCACTGATGAGTGCATACCAGGACTTGATGGCCGTCCAGTGCTTCTAGGTTTCTAATGGTGGTCTAACATTGATCGATTAATGGTTTCAAAATATCTGTGTGTATACTTATCCATAATCCACCCCGAATAATCGACATTAGTTTATTTATGTTTATTTATGCCAAAACTGTTTAGAATGTTGACATTGAAAGGTCAACAATATGCATGTATTGAACTATGAATTTAGTACTTTTTTTAATTCACATGATTACCTGAGTTGAATACAATTTTTAGTGTGTGTGTGAATGATTGCACAGAATGTAAACAGAAAAATCACAGTTTTAAGCTATAACCATAATATAATAATAATAATAATATCACTGAATTTGGTCGAGTTATGAAATCTATGCCAGAATGTGTGTATATACATATGATTTAAATTCAAATAATATTATGTAGACGAAGGAAAATCCCCAATATTGATTGAATTATTTCGATTTTTTATAGGCTTGTAATGCCTCGTTTTGCACGTCATCATAAGTTTCCTAGTCATTGAGTAAACCTGCATACACATTGTGTGATTTTCTAAATAATTTAACTAGATTTCTTTTCGAAAATGTTCAATGATTATATATATATATATATATATATATATATATATATATATATATATATATATATATATATATATATATATATATATAGACATGGTTAACCAATAAGCCTGCTGCACATGCACATCGTTGCTTTTTAGGCAACGCAAGGATTCTCACTGTAGCCAACAGTAATCACCCCTGCCCCAGTCGGGAACATACATGTTGTTCAGTTTGGTCTGCAGACAGGTGGACGTCCAAATAGAACGCACACGAACAGTGGCACCCACTCGGGCACTTATGAATCAACAAGATCCCTCCAAGCAGACCACTACTCACAATCCCCACTCGGCAAGGGCGGCAAGGCGGGCTTACTCGGCTGGATCTGGCACCGCGAAGCGGGTTACCGAGCCACCCAAACAGTGTGCACTAGCCAGAAGCTGTTCCAAACGTCTGGCCTCCAACTGCCTTGCGCTGATACAATCGATCGGAGTCTCGAAGGCCCCACATAAATCTAAAGATCGAGTTTGTCCCACAAGGTCAGCCGGAACGTACACCTTTCCATGAGGAAGATGTCATGAGCTTGACCAAGCGCAAGCGCCCAGCCAAGACGTCAAATGAAAACCCTGGAAAAAAATATTATTCACACATTTCATGTTATTTCATCTATTTTCGAAGAATTTTATGGGAATATTGGAGTCTTAATGCATAAATGTCAGAAACTAGAGTTCATTTATGACTTACTCACTCACTCACTCACTCACTCACTCACTCACTCACTCACTCACTCACTCACTCACTCACTCACTCACTCACTCACTCACTCACTCACTCACTTACTTACTTACTTACTTACTTACTTACTTACTTACTTACTTACTTACTTACTTACTTACCCAAACATGATATATATCCGATTAAAGGCCAACCAACTGGTCCAGGTGGTAATTTACTTGATCTTTGCATATACAACAAATAGATGATGAAACTGAGCAATAAAGCTACAACTAGTGTAATACTAACAGTTGAGAAAAGAATTGTCCACATGAATAAGAAGATTTGTGCATAAATTGAGTTGTGAAAAAACAAAACAAAGATCTGTAATTAAAACAAAGAGTAAGAATTAAAATGTATTAATGTATTTATGGTCATATCAGTGTAAAATGATACAGAATTCAAGATTTTCTTTCTCAGGTACTTATTGTTTATGTGAAACAAATTCATACACCACGAAACGTTAATTCATTTCAGAAACTACCAATCAAAGAACCAGTGAAAAATTAGATAGATATAGCCAGCACTTGCCCCATAGTATTGTGACTTCAAAAAGTTATGTAAGTAGACATATATGAAATACAAAAGGATAACCTACTATAAATAACATGTGTGTAAAAAATGTTGGGGAATTTGAAATAGCATTCAGTGAAAACAGATTCATAGTTAATTCATGATAACTTATGTACGATTCTCGTTGTTCGAATTAACGATACTTCATATCATAGAGCTGTAAAACATTATATTATGAAATCAAATGATGGACAGTCATATCAATAATTTTGTGAACTATTTAACAGGAATACTTGGATTTTATTCAAAATGCTTAGAAATTGTTCTGTGAGAGTGAACAAACCAGATTCCAGTCGATGAAGAAATCAGGAAGAAGCGTTGGGAGTGGATAGAACATACATTGAGGAAACCACCGAACTCCGTCACAAGACAGGCCCTCACATGGAATCTTTAAGGACAAAGGAAACGAGGAAGCCAAAGGAATACATTACGCTAAGAAATGGACACAGATATGACAAGATTGAACTAGAAAGGAAGGCTCAGGAGAGAATAAGGTTAGAGAATACTGGTCGACGGCCTATGCTTATTTGAGATAACAAGCGTAAGTAAATAAATAAGTTAGTTAGTAATGTTTGTTTTAAATATTCTGTTAATAACTTACTAGCAAGTAGTTTTACTGATGAATTTATCATCTTAAAAATTAATAAATTGCCAGATATCCTTACAAACGAATTTATGACTGACTGTAAAGTGTGTTAGAAATGCTATGCATGAAGACTACCTGACCCAAAATCCTTGTAATCAAAGTTGCATAACTATGTGAATCATTGTTGCGGCAGCATCCGTAAATATTGTTTCTGAGTTATTACAATCAAAATTTGAATTAAAACGACATCGTTAAACAACATCTCATATTTTGTAAAAAAAAAAACAATTTACCACTCTAACCAAATGTATCTTATCTTAAGCAAATCGACTGTTTTATTCATATCAGAGTTTTAGCTTCAAAGCATCCTGGTTTATATGCATTTCATTCATTCATTTTTTGAGAATCAAGCACATTGTGACTCATATTCAAACTAGATTAAATCAATATTCTATGCCCCGAAATTTATCAGATTACATGTAATCCATATTGATGAGTAGTAGATCGTGGTGTTATTTTGACTAGAACCATTTGAACGTATTGATTAGGACTTTTCATATTGATCATTACTCAGAAATTAATCAAAAATGGTCACTTTCATATTAGGTGTGTTGAAATACATAATAATAATAATAATAATAATAATAATAATAATAATAATAATAATAATAATGTTGTGTGATGATTTGTTTCTAAATATATTGTTAATAAGTCTACCTATATAATTAGGTCAAAAGTACCTCATTCAAATTCATATATTTTTTTTACATTAAACATTTCAATTCTGACAAATTTATGCAACAAAACGCCGTATTGATTGATTTAAATCAAAATATTATTATTAAACATGGATGAATATTGTCTAAATCTTATTACACATTTGAAATCATCAATCAATCATTACAAAACATTAACACCATTACGTAATAAGAAGTGTGTACATAAATTAGATAGTGAAGAATAATATAAACGGGAAGAGGCACAAAATCACAAACAAATTTAAACCAACAGATATTTTAAAACGTTAGTTACGTCATATCCAGCCACGGAAGAGATAAGGGTGTTACGAATTTCTTCTGAGCATATAAATTGGGGTTGAATGTTCAAATTCCTATGACTTCTGCTATGTATAGGAGACGGGATCACTACTACTCACAGATATTATTCATCTCAGTGTGGAATTTCAAACAACCGATAGACAATTACAAACTCTGAATAATGACATCAAGAGTCGATTAATTGTTCGTCCTTTTAATTTCATATTAGAATTACTGTTTTACTGTTCACAAATTTTTCTAAATACAAGTCATCAAGTAAGTCACAATCATTTGTTTATCTGAAGGAACTTTTTCAGCGGGATAAATGAAAATTCCAGGCATGAAAATGACATTTACGATAGATAGTATGATGCAGAGAGTGATACGTCACTGACAACTGCTGAAAACCAGGGATGTGTTGAACAATTGTTTTGATGTAGACGGCTCGACAATCGAGAAACTAAAGAGCTCGAGGAAAATGTAAACAAATCCTTCAAACCACTGAGTTGCAATTAATGGTTCACCTTTCTTACTTTAGTCAACTCACCACGTCACGTGATTATCATCTATTTCAGTCAGGGATACCTGTCTCCAAGCTCATATAATTGGATTTCACTGATTACTACTATCTAGGACTTTATTGTCATAGTTAGTAATCAGTGAGGGAATGGTTTTAGAGTGAAATATATGTCTGGTGTTTTCTAGTTTTAACTGTTATCTGGATTAAATCAGTTTGTACAATACATTATATAAACTAAAAGCCTACAAGATTAAAACATATTCTACAAAAAGCTAACTGATAATAAAAGAAAGTTTTAAACAACATGCGGGTTAAGGCGATATATAAATTAAATCATGTTGCTTTTATTAAAAGATCTTTTCAACTAGAATTATGGAGATCAGTGTTTTTACATATTTTTAAAATCATCAATCAATCACTGTCAGACCACACCATTAGAAACCTAGAAGCACGGAAAGACAGCCGTTTCTTCCTGGTATGGGACTCATCAGTGACAGTGCGCATCCACGAATCCTGACACCCGAAGTACTCGAACCTGTGACCTTCGTTATTGTGCGCGAACGCCTGAGCTTTGGACCACAGGGCCGTCATCCAACGGTGTTCATGTCTACTGGTGGTCTAACAATGATTGATTGACGATATCAAAAATGTATTAAAAAGATTCTTTTTTTCTCCGAGCTCATTTTTTTAAAATATTTTAAACTACAGTAAAGTCCTGTTACAAACTTACTTTTGAATAGTAAATAATTATGACTATAACACTTTATAAAATTTCACTGGATAACAAAAAATATAATTTATTTCAAACAAATTCAAATTTTGAATGATGATTACTTAGAATTTTTATAAATTGCTTACTTCACAAAATTATAATTTCCAAAAGTTTTGTTAAAAATAAATCTATGATTCAAATAGTCAAATGAATAAAAAGAAAAACTGTTACATTGTACCGCGCGCACCTGATTAAATAATTAAATTTCGTGATGAAGTGATCAAAATGTCTTCGACTCACTGAAGTGAAATGAATACATATGATTGGTTAGTCGATATTAGACTAACATTAATTTTGATATCCAAAACATCATGAAATGAGATTAAATGAATGAAGTTATCTATTTCACATTAAAAGATATTGTAAATGAGATAGATGTAAGGGTTGTGAGTGACCTCTAATAAGATTATGATATTTAAAATAATTAATCTTTTGGAAAGAATCGATGTCATGTTACCTGAGTTGTTAATGATATTAAAACCATCATCATTTGGACTTGTCAAGAGATTGGAACTTGAATGACAAACTGTGATCAATATTACTTATTTATTTTCTTGGGCCTGTTACCCCCACTCTAGCATAGGCCGCTCACCAGTTTTCTCCAACCAACTCTGTCCTGGGCTTCCCTTTCCAATTCTGTCCGATGTTTGTTCATTCTTCTCATATGTTTCTCTGTTTCTCGGAGTAATGTGTTCATTGGCCTTTCTCTTTTCCATTTGCCTTGAGAGTTCCAAGTGAATGATTGTCTTGTGACACAGTTGGGTGCTTTTCGTAGTGTGTGTCCTCCTCGACTGGAATCTGGTTTGTCCTCTCCTACAGTACGTTGTTGCTGATCGTGTCTGGCCAACGAATCCGAAGTATTTTGCGAAGACAACTGTTAATAAACACTTGTATCTTATGGATGATGGCTTTGGTAGTTCTCCAAGTTTCCACTCCATACAGTGGTACTGTCTAGATATTTGTATTGAAAATCCTGACTTTGGTGTTGGTTGAAAGTTGTTTGGAGTTCGAGATATTTTTCAACTGTAGAAATGCAGCCCTTGCTTTGCCAATCCGCGCCTTCACATCTGCATCGGATCCACATTGGTTGTCGATTATGCTGCCTAGATATGTAAAGTCGTTTACGTCCTCCAAGGCATCTCCATCAAGAGTGATTTGTTTGGTGCATGTTGTGTTGCATTGGAGAATTTTGCTTTTTCCTTTATGTATGTTGAGACCTACTGCTGCAGAGGCTGCTACTACACTGGTCGTCTTCTCTTGCATTTGTTGTTGCAGTGATCAGTATTAAGGATTCAATAATACAAAAATAAGTAATGACACGATTTGCCAATCATCAGTTAGTCAGTGTAAACTGAACTACATTAAAAGTTAGCTTTGTTAAATGATTCATCAGTACAATAAGTTCATACAAGAATTGGCAACAAGTTCTGACGTATTTGAATTACAAAATAATTCATTCTTATTTCAAAAATTATAATTTAATCATGATTTTTCTTAAATTACAAATGTAGTAAATTGACTTACTTGAAGCTCTGAAGGATGATATGCGATATGCATAAAATAAGAATCTGTAATCTGAATTGTGAATATATATATAAGGATTTTATTTATGGTTCATGGTTATTTGACTACAACTATTGGCTTGTCGTATACAATTTGAGAGCTGGTTCAATGTATTATTATATTATATCCAAATGAAGGTCAAACAAACACACACAGACATAACCAATCATAGTCAAGTGTGTAAATACATTTAGTAAACCAGTGATAAGAGTTCAGTGGGCTAATTTGCAATTGAAATATATATTTGAGAAATTTATGTTCCTAGTATTCATTTCATCGATGGGATGGTTTAAGTCCAGAATGTTTTTTGTTTTTAACATTCCAGCGTTGAATTTTACTTTGAACTTCATTGTGTCATTAAAATTAATGCCAAAAATAGACTAGAGGGATCGATGAATTCTGTAGGTATTAAGTTCGGACAATATCTTCATTTTTGCAGTGATGAACTATAACTGACCAAACTAAATTCGAAAGGTAGATTGTATGATTTTCACAGTCAAAATCAGGAACAGACCTTAGTTAACCCACCATTGAAAACCCAGGACAACCAGACTACTGACTCATCTATGTGTGGGAGCCCTCAGAAATGCGCAACCACGAGTCCGCACTAGTGGATCAAATCCAGGTGTGAGAAATTTATCCGTCGTAGGCAGTGTATAAAAAATTGCGTAGAATGATGGATTAATTGAAAATATTCAGTTACACTTTTGGATGCCCACCCAGTGGTCTATGGGATAAAGATTAGAATTCAAGTGACTCTGGTTCGGTTCTCAAGCTTTAGGTCGCGGATGAGCACTGTTGAGTAATCGCACATTAACATGGGATGATCGTTTAGTGCGTCCAGGTATTCACTAATGCTTAAACTAAGATCACTCCTTGATTCTAACTATCAAGCCAAATTTGTCAAACAGTACCTTCACAAAATATCGATTGTCTAGGAGTAGGGATGACAAATATAGAAGGTAAATTATATAATCGTTCTCCATTCTATACCATTTTCGTTTACCAACTTGTGGGTCGATTTCTTCACATCGTGTATTCATAATCTTATTCATCTAATCAGTTCCACTTGCCAAAAAATAGTTTTCACAAGAACCTCTAGTTATTTTATATTATTTCTTTACAAAGGTCATCAATTCATTTAGATAAATTAGGTGGTGTTTATTATATAATTCCAATATTTCATTAAGTGTAACTGAAAGAATGAATGTTACAAAAATATTTTGATGAAAAGAATCCTTTAAATAAGCGTTTAACTAATTAGACAAAAGTAAATAGTAAACATACATATCACATAGTATACACTATTTGATTACCATTTAACTCTTGAATTATCACAAATTCTCTACGTATTGTATACAATTCAGCGATTGATTTTATCGATAATATTTTACAGTGAAGTCCAAAGTGCGTCACAAGACAAGCCCTCACTTGAAGTCCTCAAGGTCAAAGGAAAAGAGAAAAGCCAAAAACCGCACCACTCTGAGAAATAGTGAAAGTTATGAGAAGAATGGTGAAAAATTGAACAGAATTGGAAAAGGAAACCGAAGACAGAGTAGGTTGGAGAACACTGGTTGGCGGCCTATGCTCCATTGTGGGTGACAGACGTGAGTAAGTAAACAAGTACTTTAGAGGAATTCTCTGATACTTTTAATGATGGATTTTGTCCATTTGACATCTGATGAGTTTGTGTGTATGAGTATGCTTGTTATCATATCAAGTATCATTATTAATGAATGAGTGTTTGTTTTGTTTACTTTGCAACATTTTCGAATAAAGTTTTGTCCTGTTGAACAAAGACATACCATTGGTCAACAAATGACTTCATCTTCTACTTCTACCTTTACATTCAAGTAGTCGATTTGGCAGGTTAGTTCGTGTTGTGATCAGATCTCTGAACTGGCCCAACATATCAACAACATAACTTAATATGCTCTGAAACTGAATGATACATAAATTTAGCCTTTTTTTAAAGTTTCATGCCTAGATTAATTGACAAAAATATTCCGACATGACTTCTTCTTCTTAGTTATAAACTTGTTAGATTTTTGTTATTCTACATAGAATATAATTATATGAAATGTTTTAGAAATTTCACTTGAAACCCTCATAAAACTCTATTATAACACTGACTTCTAACAGCATTTATTTTCCAGACATCTTATGGTCATTATTATTACTGTTCAGGTCACTATTTCAGATTCTAACTTATATGAATATATTTCAAACGAACCAGACTAATTAGTTTGTATGCAACCAAAAGAAACTGTTGACAAAATGTGGTAATTTCGTCATAAATCAACAAATAAAGGTTGTTTTTGTTGTTTTTAAGTTTTGCAGATAAGGAACTGTTTGTATGAAATATACACATCAACAAATATGGAGTTAAAATGAACTAGATATTAACTATATGAACGTTATCAGTTTTGTAGATAATGCCTGATCTTTGGATTAATTAATATTTAAAATATATATATGTTATCAGAGATGTAATCGAATGATAACCAAGATGGTTGTTTACAAATAATGATCATATGTGTTTTTGGTCTTTGAACAGTCGGGAATCGGTCAGTCGCAATGTACTAATTAGTTGTAATGAATATGTATCTTTATTACAAACTAATGAGTATTAAAAGTATATTTCACTTAATGGCGCGACATTTGGCTTTTTTCTTCACATCTGTTCTTAGCCATTATATGAAAAAAAAAAGAATCTAAATATCCTTTATGTGTCAGTTTTAGTATTGATACGCAAATCTCAGAAGAAGGCAGTGTCCGGTTAATTTATGACAGAGTCTTCATATGAAAGGATATTTTAAGCTTTTCGATTAACTTTGAGAAGGATGCATATGTTAGTAGTGAATAGTTCCTAACTGAAAACGAATGTGTGATTATCAACCACCTACTACTAGACTGACCAACATGATCATTACCAAGTATGATAAAAACAGCGAAAATCAAAGACACTGAAAATTCTTAGGAAGTGTAAATAAGCTTTTTATGTTGGGCCAGTCCAGAGATCTGATCACAACACGAACTAACCTGCCAAATCGACTACTTGAATGAAAAGGTAGAAGAAGAAGATGAAGTCATTTGTTGACCAATGGTATGTCTTTGTTCAACAAGACAAAACTTTATTCGAAAATGTTGCAAAGTAAACAAAACAAACACTCATTCATTAATAATGATACTTGATATGATAACAAGCATACTCATACACATATACTCATCAGATGTCAAACAGACAAAATCCATCATTAAAAGTATAAGAGAATTCTTCTGAAGTAATTGCTTACTTACACGCGTTTGTCACTCACAAGGGAGCATAGGACGCCAACCAGTGTTCTCCAACCTTCTCTGTCTTCAGTTTCCTTTTCCAATTCTGTTCAATTTTTCACCATTCTTCTCATATCTTTCTTTTTTTTTCAGAGTGATGCGTTTTTTGGCTTTCCTCTTTTCCTTTGACCTTGAGAATTCTATGTGAGGGCTTGTCTCGTGACGCACTTTGGACTTTACTGTAAAATATTATCGATAATATAAATAGCAGAATTGTATACAATACGTAGATAATTTCTGATAACTGAATTATATAAGAAACACCACCTAATTTATCTAAATGAATTGGTAATCTTTGTAAAGAAATAATATAAAATAACTAGAGGTTCATGTGAAAACTAGTTTTTGGAAGTGGAACTGATTAGATGAATAAGATTATGAATACACGATAGGGAAGAAAGCGACCCACAAGATGGTAAACGAAAATGGTATAGAATGAAGAACTATGACATAATTTGTCTTGTATATTTGTCATCCCTACGACTAGACAATTGACATTTGGTGAAGGTACTTTATGACAAATTTGGCTTGATATTTGGAAACAAGGAATGATCTTAGTTTAAGCATTATTGAAGACATGAAAGCACTAAACGACCGTCCAGTCGTAGTATGTTACTACTAAATAGCATGAATTCGCAACCTAAAGCATGAGAACCGAACCGGAGCTACTCGAATTCGAACCTTTAACCCATAGATTACTGAGCATCATCGAATTTCGGAGCATATTATTTCAATAATTCAAAATTAGACAACATTATTCTAGACGTATTTTTATGACTTCAACTTCTAAACCTACATACGCATTGATAACAAAGTAAATTTAATCTTTTTTTAAGTTTCGTACCTCGATTAATTGAAGAAAACATTCCGACATGACTTCTTCTTCTTAGTTATAAACTTGTTAGATTTCTGTTATTCTACATAGAATATAATTATATGAAATGTTCTAGAAATTTCACTTGACTCATTCATAAAACGCCATTATAACACTGACTTCTAACAGCATTTATTTTCCAGACATCTTATGGTCATTATTATTACTGTTCAGGTCACTATTTCACATTCTAACTTATATGAATATATTTCAAACGAACCAGACTAATTAGTTTGTATGCAACCAAAAGAAACTGTTGACAAAATGTGGTAATTTCGTCATAAATCAACAAATAAAGGTTGTTTTTGTTGTTTTTAAGTTTTGCAGATAAGGAACTGTTTGTATGAAATATACACATCAACAAATATGGAGTTAAAATGAACTAGATATTAACTATATGAACGTTATCAGTTTTGTAGATAATACCTGATCTTTGGATTAATTAATATTTAAAATATATATATGTTATCAGAGATGTAATCGAATGATAACCAAGATGGTTGTTTACAAATAATGATCATATGTGTTTTTGGTCTTTGAACATTCGGGAATCGGTCAGTCGCAATATATTTTATCAATTTGATACTAATTAGTTGTAATGAATATGTATCTTTATTACAAACTAATGAGTATTAAAAGTATATTTCACTTAATGGCGTGATATTTGGCTTTTTTCTTTACATCTGTTATTAGCCATTATATAAGAAAAATAAAAGAATCTAAATATCCTTTATGCTTCAGTTTTAGTATTGATACGAAAATCTCAGAAGAAGGCAGTGTCCGGTTAATTTATGACAGAGTCGTCATATGAAAGGATATTTTAAGCTTTTCGAGAAGGATGCATATGTTAGTAATTGAGTAATTCCTAACTAAAAATGAATATGTGATTATCAACCACCTACTACTAGACGGACCAACATGATCATCACCAAGTATGATAAAAACAGCGAAAACCAAAGACACTGAAAATTCTTAGGAAGTGTAAATAAGCTTGTTATGTTGGGCCAGTTCAGAGATCTGATCACAACTCGAGCTAACCTGCCAAATCGACTACTTGAATGAAAAGGTAGAAGTAGAAGATGAAGTCATTTGTTGACCAATGGTATGTCTTTGTTCAACAAGACAAAACTTTATTCGAAAATGTTGCAAAGTAAACAAAACAAACACTCATTCATTAATAATGATACTTGATATGCTAACAAGCATACTCATACACATATACTCATCAGATGTCAAATAGACAAAATCCATCACTAAAAGTATCAGAGAATTCCTCTAAAGTACTTGTTTACTTACTCACGTCTGTCACCCACAATGGAGTATAGGCCGCCAACCAGTATTCTCCAACCTTCTCTGTCTTCGGTTTCCTTTTCCAGTTCTATTCAATTTTTCACCATTCTTCTCATAACTTTCTCTATTTTTCAGAGTGGTGCGTTTTTTGGCTTTTCTCTTTTCCTTTGACCTTGAGGACTTCAAGTGAGGGCTTGTCTTGTGACGCACTTTGGACTTCACTGTAAAATATTATCGATAAAATCAATAGCTGAATTGTATACAATACGTAGATAATTTGTGATAATTCAAGAGTCAAGTGGTAATCAATTAGTATATACTATGTGATATGTATGTTTACTATTTACTTTTGTCTAATTAGTTAAACGCTTATTTAAAGGATTCTTTTCATCAAAATATTTTTGTAACATTCATTCTTTCAGTTACACTTAATGAAATATTGAAATTATATAATAAACACCACCTAATTTATCTAAATGAATTGATGACCTTTGTAAAGAAATAATTTAAAATAACTAGAGGTTCTTGTGTTAACTAGTTTTTGGCAAGTGGAACTGATTAGATGAATATGATTATCAATACACGATGTGAAGAAATCGACCCACAAGATGGTAAACGAAAATGGTATAGAATGGAGAACGATTACATAATTTGCCTTGTATATTTGTCATCCCTACTTCTAGACAATTGACATTTGGTGAAGGTACTGTTTGACAAATTTGGCTTGATAGTTAGAATCATGGAATGATCTTAGTTTAAGCATTATTGAAGACCTGGAAGCACTGAACGATCATCCCATGTTAATGTGCGATTACTCAACAGTGCGCATCCGTGACCTAAAGCTTGAGAACCGAACCAGAGTCACTCGAATTGGAACCTTTCTCCCATAGACCACTGAGCATCATCGAATTTCGGAGCATATTATTTCAATAATTCAATATTAGACAACATTATTTGAGACGTATTTTCATGAATTCAACCTGTAAACCAACATACGCATTGATAACAAAATTAATTTAACCTTTTTTAAAAGTTTCATGCCTAGATTAATTGACACAAACATTCCGACATGACTTTTTCTTATTTCTAAACTTGTTAGATTTTTGTTATGTTACATAGAATATAATTATCTTAAACGTTCTAGAAATTTCACTTGACTCATTCCTAAAACTTGGAAGTGGAACTGATTAGATGAATGAGATTATGAATACACGATGTGAAGAAATCGACCCACAAGATAGTAAACGAAAATAGTATAGAATGGAGAACGATTACATAATTTGCCTTGTATATTTGTCATCCCTACGACTAGACAATTGACATTTGGTGAAGTTTCTGTCTGACGAATTTGGCTTGATATTTAAAATTATTAAATGATCTTAGTTCAAACATTAGTTAAGACCTGGAAGCACTAAACGGCCGTCTAGTCCTAGTGTGCGATTACTCAAAAGTGAGCATCCGCAACCTGGAGCTTAGAAACCGAACCAGAGCCACTCGAATTGGAACATTTAACCCGTAGACCACTGAGCCAGCATCCAACAGAGTAAGTGAATAATTTCAATCAATCCATCATGCTACGCAGCTGTGTATAGGATGCCCATGATGGATAAATTTCTCACATCTGGATTCTTTTTCTTACTTGTAAACTTGTTAGATTTTTGTTATGTTACATAGAATATAATTATCTTAATTGTTCTAGAAATTTCACTTGACACATTTATAAAACGCCATTATAACACTAAATTCTAACAGCATTTATTTTCCAGACACATTATTATTATTATTATTATTATTATTGTGCAGGTCAATCTTTCACATTCTAAATTATATGAATATCTCAAAAGAACCAGACTAATTAGTTTGAATGTAGTCAAAAGAACCTGTTGACGAAAAATGGTGATTTCGTCGTAAATCGACAATTAATGGTTCATTCTGCTATTTTTAAATTTTTAAAAAGGAACTATTTGTATGAAATGTGCATATCCACAAAGTGGAGCTAGAATGAAGAGACTTTCAACTTACGCTCTTCCTGCTTGACAATAGAGAGGCTTGGTTTTGCTATGCAGTGGCTGACTTCTACGAGCATGACGTGACAGACCCACATACGCAGTGGCGCACTGTGTCAAAGGCACTACCGGGTCAGTTCAACAGGTAGGTTACATTTAGTGTGTTTACTAGTAATGTTGTCGAACTTTAAAACACCCTAAAAAAGCGATCCCCAAAATATGGAGACTTAACCGATCGACGAGGATAAGAACAACTTTTTCACAACATGGAACTGTAAAACGGCTTGGAGACAAAAGTGTAGATCCGCATTGGACAAAGAATTTTCGGCCAAGAACTTGAGATGAATTTTTGATCGAAACTTAACTAACAAACACAAGCAGTGGGTATATACACCGATTGGATTCTGGAGGTCAGGATAAAACCCTTCTCCGAGGTTTATTCTTTTGAACAAACATAGATCCCTGTAATAATATAATCTGTTCACTTACCCTTTGTCATTACCATGGACGCTTCAAAACTTCTCAAAGAAGCGCGTTAATTAAAAAATCTGTTCCTGGTATCATAACGCTCTTGGTAGATCTTATAAAAAATGCAGGAGACCTTGCAGATTTACCAACCCCATATCTTCCGTCACAACGAAAATTTCAGAAAACCCTTCTGCAAATACTCACTGATTGTGACCGCAGCCAGTGTACACATGAGTCCGTTATACATCTACATGACTGACATTATCTGTAAAATCACGAATAACTGACAGCGTCGAAATTCGTAAACATTCCGATTACTTAAATTGATTTGCCATTAAAGATGACTGGAGATCGTGGGTAACCGAAGTGTTGCTGAAGGTCAGTTGAACTGATCCCTGAAGTGTTCTGCACATCGATCCGTTCTCCTGGATTGAGAATAAATGATATAGCCATCATTTTCTGAGATAATCTTGCTAAAATCATCATCGCCATCACTGTCATCATCCTTTTGTCGTGACTGACTGGATATTTGGTTCGCGTTCGTGAAACGAAAGTCAGGTGCTGAAACACAGACACAATTTTAGGCGTCCGATAATAGTCTTCTTCATGGACCTTAAAGCAGCATTCGACTCAGTGGATTGTGAGGTTCTGTGACTGCGTCTGTCATTGAAAGGTGTACCAAAGAAGTACATTAAACTTATAGGAGTCTCTACTCGAACACCACTGATCGAGTGACAGCTTATGACGAACGGTCACCTGAATTTTTCACTTCGAGCGGTGTCCGTCAGGGATGTCCACTTTCTCCATTCTTGTTTAATTTTATCATAGACATGCTCCTAGATATAACATTATCCTCGTCTGAATTTTCAGAAGTAGACCTTTTACCAGGAGGCTCGCTTACTGACTTAGAATATGCCGATGACATAGTCCTAATTGGTGAAGACGCTGAGAAAATGCAGAGTTTTCTGAATACCCTAATCAACAATTCAAGCATGTTCGGGATGCGGTTTTCCCCTTCAAAATGCAGAACTTTGCCTCAAGATCGGGTTGTATCGGCACCTGAATTAGTGATGGGGAGTAAAGTTGTCTAGCACGTAGGCCGCTTGACTTATCTCGGGAGTCTCATCAGTGCTGATGGCCTGGTGACTGATGAAATCTCAGCTGGGATTCAGAGGGCTCGATTGCATTTTGCCAAGTTGCGTCGATTATTGCGGAAGCGAGATATCCGTTTGCTGACTTAAGGATGAGTTTACTGCGCAGTAGTTCGTTCCGTCCTCCATTGTGGCTGTGAAACATGGCCGGTGAGAGTAGAACATATTCGTAGGTTATATGTTTTCTTTCGTAGGTGCCTCCGAAGCATTACTCGTGTATCATGGGACAGCCGAGTAAGCAACACTGTTTTTAGAAAACGAGTACTAGATAAGGATGGAAAATCAATAGATGAAGTAGTGAAATTTCATCAGTTGAGGTGGTTGAGACATGTGTTACGTATGCCCAAACACCGACTGTCTCGTCTAGCTCTGTTTTGTAGTGTAGGAGTGGGTTGGAAGAAAGAAAGACCGAAATATGACTCAAATCCATGAAGTCACTAACCAGTAGATTGAGTCATGTCGGTAGGTGTCGACTACCTGGTTGGGGTACGCAAGATGTTAGTAATCGACGGTTAGAGACCCTGAATGACATGGCTCAAAACAGTTTGTAATGGCGCAGGTGAGTTCATTCTTTGTGTTCTCCCAAATCCTAACCTTCTGAGTTCCTCATCACTTTATCTTTTTCCTTTTTAAGTTTACTTCACCAGATTCTACTTCTTGAATAATATCTTCCAACCCTAATCTCTCTGATTACTGCTAATACCTTTACTATCTCTACTACTATTGAAGCTGAATTGACAATTACATTTCTGTGCTAATGTGGTATGGCGACATGAACTGATGTACGTAAGTACGATGTTCTACGTTGCTATTGATTTATTGATCGACTTGACTTGGATAATGGTGAGAAGAAAGCATTTTCCACAGCAGTGTAACACATCAGTGGGATTTGACCATTTTGAACTCGCTGAGCCTCAAGAAGAAGATACTCAACGTACAAATCAGACAGATAGGAACAGGCAAGTAAACTTTGTGATACATCTGCAGTTATGGGTAGTACAATCGTGGAGAAGCATAATAGATGCGATGTCTTCAGTATGTTACACAAACTTTCTCATACCGGTGTTTGAGCAATCTTCAAGCTGATAGCATGATGAATGTACTGGCCGGGTATGAACAAAGACGTGGAGGGGTGAGCATGTTTCTGTGAAAACTAACAGAAATCCAAGGTAATCAGGAATAACAAATGTCCCTTAGGTACTTTCTCAACTCCATACCTTTGCTTCACTCACGAATTTATTGACTAGATAGTACCATTACTGAATTCGAATAGATACCCTTGCCTCCTGATGTTGTAGATCGTTTCACACAATTGCTGGAAGCAGTAGTTATCAAGGATATTACTGATGAAACAGTTATCGACGCCTTCATTGAACTATATTCAGCAAACCTCCACCACCCTTTAACTTTTACTGCAAACAGCAGACGCCAGTTTCATTCTGAACTTAGCACTATACGACTGATATGAATGGAAGTAGAAACAACAACGTAGAAGGAAACACCTTCTCTGACGAATTCTCTAACACACAGATGAACGATATGCTCCTCTAAACTGCAATAAGTTCTCCGATGATAAAGGATCACGACGAAATTTCGTTGGTTTCTGAAGAGTGATTAAGAACGATGCAATTTAAAAGATCCATGATATCCCCTGACTGTCTAAATGACTACTATGTGTAGGATAACAAAAACGTTTATCTTTTTTACCTCCTTTCCCATGTCCTATGACCCTTCGTTTGCGTTTTCAATTTTAGTTTTGTCAAAGACCAAATGTTTTTGAATGATTATTTTGAAGTGAGTCCACTTTTATGAAGTGAACGCGATTAGTTTAATGGAAACATTTATTACTATAACCAATTGTGCCCGTGATTTTTTTACTGTACTCTTTGTGTAATTGAACCGGACACACGCCCTTTCCGTTCAAGTGGCCTTTATCTCGCTTATTGTACTCATGGTAGTCTCGCCAATACCCTTTGCAACGATCTTCGTATCATTGCGATACCACGAGATCGTCAATAGATTTAGATTCCATCATACATCCCACCTTCTTGTTTTGGTTTTAAGGACGGATTTTACTTGTTAACTGAAACATAATTGGCCTTTGGTGGTGATCGTAGTCAACCGGGATTCGTCCTACTAAAATGTATTTGGTTAAAACAAGACAAATTGAGGTATTTTAATATGCTTTTGTGTATATATATGTATAAATTCTTAAAAATTCAAAAAACATTCAGTGTGCCATATACATTGCTGTTGCGCGTTTTATATGCTGTCAATTTTCAACTTGAAGGCATTGATGCTGATAACGCCGTGTGGTAGGCCAAGACCGCTCAGAAAAGTGTAGTCATTGCTCAGGCAATTTACAGAGAAACGAAGCCCTATGGAAATCAAATATGTGTAGCCAAACAAGAGCTTATCTGCAGTTAGACAAGCCATAGTCTGAAAGCCAGTATAGAAGGTTAAATGTTGTTGTTGTTTACGGACTTCCTCACAAATAATACGAAAATAATATCATTCTCGCGACCGGGCGATCGCTGCCGTCTCAACGAAATCAAATGCGACTTCCGATATCCAATATCTTATTCACGAGCTGGTATAGACCAATTGATTTATCTGGGCTCGACTCCCGTTCTTTCCGTACGGTTTCAGGCGTTTTGTAGTTTCCAATGAATGGGGGTCTAAACACTCTACTGCTTAATTCTAGTCAGTTGGTAGTCGATTGTGAGTTTGCGTGTCCCGTAATTTGAATGAACACTCTTGTTTCGTGGCATTAGGGTTTCTGGATGCCAGCAACTACCACCTTACCAGGTTGGAGATCAGCTGGCTGCAATGTGGACAGTTATAAAGAGGAAATTCCAATGGCAATGTGATTTAAGAACTAAGTAAATAAAGAGATAATTTAGTTTAATGACTGGTAGTGAAGAATTTGACAGAGGACCGAAGTGTAACCAAGGGAGAGGAAAAAGAGATAGAAAGGGAGATAGATTAAGTTAGTGATCTGAGTATGTGGCAATGATAACAACTAGCAGGTCTCAAGACATGCATCAGGCACAGCTGGTACACGAGGGACACGATAATCCATATGTGAATATGTGATTATCAAGTATCTTCTTAAAGCTATCCACTGAGGCGGCTGTGGTTAAGTCGTCTGGGAGATCACTTCAAGTTGCAACGACTCTTAATGAGAAAAGGTGTCCACGGACCTGAGTATTAGCTTTTTGATGCGCAGTTTTTCCAGGATTACCTCGAGTGGATTGGTGGTAATATATCGGTAAGATGGTTTGGTATGCCCAATATGTTGCACGCCATAATCAGATCACCCCTGAATCTGCTGTAATTTAGGGGGAATAATCCCAAATTCTGGAATATAACTTTGTAAGTTCTATTTTTCAACCAGTCAACCGTTTCGTTGCTCTTCTCTGCACCCAATACAAAAGATTTAAGTCTCTTTTAAGGATAAGGGGTGCGATGGTGTTGTGAACTACAAAATGCGGACGCGCATGTCTTCAAAGAAGTTAAAAATAATTTTGACGAGATCACACCAATTTGTCTTTGCATAAAGTGAAGAATTGCATTTACATTGGCTGCGTCTCCTATTTAGTTTGGGGTTGTATGGAGGCTTGCTGTGGTTATTAAACTGTAATCGCGCTCTAAGGAGACATTAGGGAGCGACATTTATTGAGGGT
The DNA here is from genome assembly GCA_944470395.2 of Schistosoma turkestanicum. Taxonomy (NCBI): domain Eukaryota; kingdom Metazoa; phylum Platyhelminthes; class Trematoda; order Strigeidida; family Schistosomatidae; genus Schistosoma; species Schistosoma turkestanicum. The sequence continues at coordinate 35,981,992 of OX103972.1, read as the reverse complement.
ATAAGTCGTTTGCCTCTTGTGGGGCAGAATGTACATGACGTGACATTTTGGCTGGTTTAGTTTTAAACCCTTTTCACAGCCCGCTCCTCAGTGGATGTTAGGTCCTTTTGGAGCTCTTCTAATGGACCTCCAGATCTTTGCATCAGCTGCATAGATCAATGCCAGCGAGCTAACTGTATCTAACAGGTTCTTATTAAATATCAGGAAGAGTAGTGGGCTTACGATGGTCCCCTGTGAAACTCCTGATGTTGAGACTCGCCAACTCGCGTGCACTCTATTTCCATTTGAAAATAAACTTCTTACTTTCAAGGTAGTTTCTGAGCCGAGATACAAGTGTGTCAGTAAAGCCCATTTCTGCAAGTATCGCGATCAGGCGTGCGTGGGGTACTGTGTCAAAGGCTTTCGCAATATCAAAAAATATTATGTGCAGTGGTGTTTTTCTGTCCAAGCAGGATGTCCAACTATCCCATGCTGTGAGAAGATTGGATGCACACGACCGGCTTTTCCGAAACCCGTTTTAAGCTTCACAGAGTATTTTATTCTATTCCATATACTCCCTCATTTGTTCGTTCATAAGCCTGGTTACTTTCCTTGGCGTAAGGATTTTAATTTCCTTGGTACTAAGTTGGGAGTAATACGGATATTTTCTAAGCCGTCAGCTGAAACTGGGTCTGCCTAGTACTCAGGACGTGTGGATGCCTGGTTTAATTGATCGGTGACGTTTGTGTTCAAGACCTCAGCCATCTCTAGGTTGGTGAGGTCTTATACATTTGAAAATTTGAGAGAGAACTAACCTCGATTCGTAGGTTTTCTTTTAGTCATGGACCTAAGCAGATGCTTGCCTGTATTTTGGCAGCTGGCTTCATCTGAAAGCGTCTCCTATCACATCAAATGTTGGTATTGCATCTGTTTCTCAATGCCAAGTAAGAACTGTGGTCACAATACCTCAAGGAGACCTTCCACTTGTGCCAGGCTTTCGTATTCGCCTGTAGCAAGCGTTCCGTGCCACGCCTTACCGATGTTCTTCTACTTCCGGGTGTGTGGTGCGGCACAATGTCCGTGACAGCGTTCTGAACGATGTCTCTCACTGTCTGCCAGTGATCAGCTACTGTCACCCTCCGACAATGACGTGGCCATGGGGCATGTAGTAGGACCCCTCTCATACGCGTATAATTTGCCCTAGTGCAGCAGAGACATGGCTCGTTTTCGTCCTGTGTGAGTGCTTCGTTTATGACCATGTGTGTTGGTTTGTGTTTTGGCTGCTTTGGTTGCCTGCTTCACTGGTTAAGTACTGGGTGATTTAGGTTTATCCACTGGGACTTTTGAGCTGATTTTGGGTGGGGCCTGTGGATTCGCCAATGCCTCAGGTACTTTGCAACGTTGACAGATATATCAGAACCGCGGACAAGGGTGTCTCAGTTTGAACACATAGTACTCTCTGAGTACTGTAGTGTCGCAGTTACAGAGGACCTATGTGCTACAGAAACTGCATTCAAAAGCAGTCACCGATTTCGACTGATACTGAGCAGGCGACACAGTCATTCTCCTAAGATTTCTGAACGAAAGACTGTTCCAACTGAACCTCATGACACCTTTGTATCCTATTCCTATTTACCCTACTGGTCTTTTTAGGAGTAGGTCCTTCACTCCTCAACATCACAACCATCATTCAAATATCCTTTTGATGCTCCACATTTCCGACTTCTGGTTTCGCTCAGCTCTCAGTATCTTAAATCAGGAACGTTTTACAAACAAAAGCGATTCCAAACTCTGAATGTTCATGACTTCTTCCCTTACTATGGACAATTATGTAAAATGGATGTAGTTTATTGATTAAGCAGTCACACCATGGCAACCCCATCATACATGGTGATGTCTTTTATTCTAGTATCATTTTTAAGTGCATGGATGCGAATCGATACACAAATCCTACAAATTCACCTAAGCCTTGAGCAGTAGTTGAACATCATCTCTTCAAGTCATTGAGAGAACTATAACTCTGGGTTATTCGGACTGTTGATCAAGCTATATGTCGTTAAGATGTTATACTCGCCATTTTTACGCTAGACAGCCGATGACTAACATTTATATATTCATTGAGTGTCGTTAGGATGAAGAATGATTAACGCGGCTTGAGCAAGTGAACGTCATAAAATTTCCCATGGAGCAGGAATTTCAAATTGTACTTCACGAATCTTTTCATATTGCAGAATAAATTAATCCTAGAGTGTCAGTGAAAAACTATTTTCACCTGGGTTTTATAATGGTGTGATGTAATTTCGAAGTTAGCTAGGAGTCTACGCCACTCAGAATTGAAGATGGCCATCCTTATATGCACTTCTCCGTTGCCGATGGTTCAGAACACTTTGGATCCTAGTCGCCGACGATCTAATAGGCAATGTAGCGTTCAGTATTCCAAACTGTCTAGGGAACATCCAGAAACATTCAGTTTATGTCTGATCTTGATGCATTATGATATGTTTCATTTCTTCCTGCCTCCACATATTTCAGTCGTTGCTGAGAGATATTTAGGTTTCGTTGCTATTAGACAAAGAAGAGCATTATGAGAAAGCTTTTTCTCACAAATAAACACTTAGAATTACTGAAGACTATCAACAACCCTTGAACTGTACCGAAAGAACAAGACTGGAGAGCAAAGAAATCAATTGGTGTATACCAGCTCGTGAAAAACATATTGGATATTGGACACTAGCTAGTGAAAAAGATATTGGATATGTGAGGTGGAGCGATTTTTGCTCTGTAGGTCATGGTTCGTCTGATAACGAAATTATTTGTTTTGTTTTCTGGTGGATTATAAATCATTGACACGTTGTATTAGTAAGTATCACCGTTATGCGCATGATCATTTTGTTTTGTAATATTTATCTTGATATATTGTATATCGTTACATCATATTGGATATCAGTTGTTTTACCTCTTACAAATCCCCATAATAATAGTTACCTTTTCACTTGGAAACCATACTTCATTTATATAAATTGACTTGGAATTCGCTCAAATTTATGTCCTAAAAGTGTCTTTTATATAAATATATTAAGTGGTAATTAAATCACCCGAGTCTAAAATTTGCTAGGCGAAAAACTAAGTGACAGTTTGCTTAATACGAACGTTTTTTGTATCTAACCCGGTGTTGTATAAGTGCTTGCATCACTATTACTTTCGTGAGAAGATCATTACCAGATCATTACCGAGTACTTGTAATGGTACTGAAATAAGAAACATGCTCATAGAATTCAGTCAGTTTATACTAACTCTTGATAAAGATAGTGGATATTGAAAGTAGCTTGTTATAATTGAATTGGTGACGGTCATAATCACTTTAGTGGATTTGCACGTGAAAGCTGTCACGTTTTCAGCAAAATAGGTAAAAAGGCTTTGATTGAAAACATTAAAGCTGTTTAATCTAGCTAGGTTTAATGCTTGCTGTTCATACACCGAAAAGTGAACACACGCTCGATTAGCATTATGTCATGGTAGTTAAAAATAAACTTTATTTTCACTAAGCATCCTATGGGCACTGGATTTCGCTAGATTCCACGAGGTTTCTCTGCACTCCGGCATTTCAAGGGTTTTATGATACATGGAAGTCATTAGTCAAGAGAATTTCATAATATTTGAGTATAAACCAGTAAACGTGGTGGCTGCGTCCTCCAAACGAGTTGAAAGTATTAAGTAGAGTTGTTAACCTCCAGAAACTTTCAGCTAATACAAGTTGTTGGCAGAGAGAAGTCTATTGCAGATTATACGGAACCGCTCAGTAGCTTGACTGTAAAGGACTGGGTATATAGCTTAATTACTTTACTTACTTACGCCTGTTACCCCCCAATGGAGCATAGGCCGCCCACCAGTTTCCTCCAACCAACTCTGTCCTGGGCTTCCCTTTCCAGTTATGTCCAATTTTCGTTCATTCTTATATCTTTCTCTATTTCTCGGCGTAATGTGTCCCTTGGTCTTCCTCTTTTCCTTTTACCTTGAGGGTTCCATGTGAGGGCTTGTCTTGTGACGCAGTTAGGTGCCTTTCGTAGTGTGTGTCCTATCCACTTCCACCACTTCTTCCAGATTTCCTTCTCCACTGGAATCTGGTTTGTTCGGGTATATAGATAGTTAATGAGAAAAATTTTGATGTATTTACTAGACGTGACTTTCTGAGGTTATGATGTTATGTAACTCTATATAATCAACGCTGACATGATAAAATTACGCAATCCCAATGAACATATGCCCGAAAATGCTAAGGTCTAGCAACATTTGTTTAGGTTCAGTCAAGTCAAGTCAACAACAACATAAAACTTCGTACGTACGTACATTAGTTCAAGTTGTCATACCACCTTTTTTGTATGTAAAACTCTGAAGAGAAAAAAAAATACCACCGATTAGCCGAAATCAGTGTTTCAAGATGGTGATATTGACTTATCGCACACTCAACAGCAAATGCAAGAGAAGACGACCAGTGTAGCAGCAGCCTCTGCAGCAGTAGGTCTCAACATACATAAAGGAAAAAGCAAAATTCTCCAATGCAACACAACATGCACCAACCAAATCACGCTTGATGGAGATGCATTGGAGGACGTAACACCTCTACATATCTTGGTAGCATCATCGACAATCAAGGTGGATCCGATGCAGATGTGAGGGTGCGGATTGGCAAAGCAAGGGCTGCATTTCTACAGTTGAAAAATATCTGGAAATCCAAACAACTTTCAACCAAAACCAAAATCAGGATTTTCAATACAAATATCTAGACAGTACTACTGTATGGAGCGGAAACTTGGAGAACTAAGAAAGCCATCATGCAGAAGATACAAGTGTTTATTAACAGTTGTCTACGCAAAATACTTCGTATTCGTTGGCCAGACACCATCAGCAACAACGTACTGTGGGAGAGAACAAACCAGATTCCATTGGAGGAGGAAATCAGGAAGAAGCGGTGGAAGTGGATAGGACACACACTACGAAAAGCACCTAACTGCGTCACGAGACAAAACCTCACATGGAACCCTCAAGGTCAAGGGAAAAGAGGAAGGCCAAGGAACACATTACACCGAGAAATAGAGAAAGATATGAGAGGAATGAACAAAAATTGGACATAACTGGAAAGAGAAGCCCAGGACAGAGTTGGTTGGAGAAAACTGGTGATCGGCCTATGCTCCATTGGGGGTAACAGGCGTAAGTGAGTAAGTAAGTAAGTAAGATATTGACTTAATTATTGTTCAGTAACAATAATTAAATCATTTCGGCCAATCGGTTGTATTTTTTACACGCTCTTCAGAGGTTTCTGAGTCGAAAACCATTTGCTGACGCTGCAAATGGTTGAAAAAGCTGAGTTTTAGCCACTTCATAACTCGGGGCCTTGGTATGAAAGGTAGCTGTATATTACTGACATCTGGTTCTCTAAGACTTTCCAGTTGGCTTCTTATAGATAGTTAAACTCATTGTCTTTCTGATGTTATTAGATATGGATTAGGTTTGGAGGCAGTGGGTAATTGTTTTAGTTTTATCATAAATTATAGATGAACTCCATTATCTGGTAGGGATCTTTCTTGTCTGTACTACACTTCCTCCTTTTGTTTCTCTTCAATTACTATCACTTAATTTTTAGCATAATTTATTCAGTGCTTTACTGTACCAAAGTGATTGTTGTAAATAAGTAGCTAAATAATGAAGGATCCAGTCAATCATGTGTGCTTTTACTGTGAGACTCATTATTAGTTTTTGTATCTTTTGCTTTAACACTCCGTCACCAGACATACTTCAATGACATTTGAAACTCATAAAATTCCAAAAGGGCTGAAAGTATACCACAGAGGTTAAAAATCTGTCACTGGATTAGTAAAATATATCCGATTTGCAGTTAATTAAGGAAAAAAAACATTTTCTTCAACCATCTAATAGATAGATAATCAGCAGTGAAGTGATACCCTAATACCAACAACAGCGAGTTTGAACTTACGCTCACCAAACATTGCCAATTACAAATCCTCAATGAATTTCTTAACAGTTTTTATGCTTTCTCTATATAGTAATTCCTCAGTTCAAAAGAGTGTACGTGCTCATACAATTCGCATGCTCAACTTTTCGTTCGAGTTAGTATCGATAATCTCTTATCTAAATAGAACAGTCCCAAGTTTTCCCACTAAAAATTGCAAAATGTCGCTTCAGGCACCTGAATTAGTTATAGGGAGTGAAGTAGGTGATCGTATTGACCGCTTTACTTATCTTGGAAGTCTCGTCAATGCTGATGACCAGACATGTAACGAAATCTCGGCATGGATACAGAAATCTCGACTGGCTTTTGCAAACTTGCATCACGTAAGGCGTAGGTGAGATATTTCTCTACTAACCAAATGACGAGTCTACTGCACATCAGTTCGCTCCGTCCTACTTTATGGGTGCGAAAAATGGCCACTAAGAGTAGAGGGTATTGGTAGGCTGTTAGTACTCGATTATAGTCGTCTTCGAAGCATTGGTCGTACATCCTAAGACAATCGATTAGGTAGTACTGCTGTTAAGAAAAAAGTATTAGGTAAGGGTGGTAGATCAATTGATGAAGTAGTGAATGTTTATCAATTGAGATGGTCAGGACATTAGTTACGAATGCCCAACCGCTGACTGCCTTGGCGAACGATGATAGGGTAGGCTGGAAGAAAGCTAAGGGCACAAATCGATGAAGTCACTGACAAGTGAACTGAGCCATATTAGTAGATTTAGACTACTTGGTTAGAGTCTGCGAGATGATAGTAACCGATGGTTAGAGACCTTAAACGACATTGCTCAGAATCGTTTACAATGGCGCAGGTGCACCCATTCTGTGTGTTCTCTGAAATCTTAATCTTTTGAATTCCTCATAACCGTTTTTTCTCTTATTTTTGATCGATTTCCTTGAGGCATACATCTCGAATGATATATTCGATCGCCGCTAATACTTGTACTACCTCTACTACTATGGGATTTGAATTGACAATTGCATCTCTGTGTTAGTGTAGTATGGCAACCTGAACTTATGTACGTACGACGTTTTACGTTGTTAATGACTGATTTATGTATGTATGTATGTATGTACGTTGTAGCTGACTGACTGAATTGCATTGCTTGTCTGAAAGTCTAGTTTTTGAATTACCAAGACACTTAAAACATTTTGATGAACGAACCTTAAGTATTATGAAGTCTGATTAATACGCTGAAATAATAATAATATAATTATTTTCACTTATTTTCTTTATTTATTGTATTTTGTTCTCATAACTAATTTTTTTGGAAGGATTAAAAAACCAAATGACCAATAATATTGACATTGTGTCAGCTATCCATTGTAATCATCCAGAAATAAAGTTGACTAGATCAAATTCTGATGCACCTTGCAAATCAAGACGCAGAGTTCGTTTTCCTGAAGATGATAAACTTATATCAGATTATTTAGAACCATTCCGATTAGGTAATTTCAACATTTTTGGTTCTTTTTATATGAACTAGTGCTTATTTTCATTTTTAATGTATGTAAGTGGTTTATATTGAACAAGTTAGGAAACAGCAGTAGTGGTTCATGTTACGAACGCACGTCAACACGTCAATTGATGTGCCTGAACTATTACGAGTTCACCTTAGTCGGTAAACGAGAGCGAGGATCGACGATCCGGCGACACAACGGGCTATTCTAATCCGAGCATCCCAAACCCCCATCGAGTAGAAGTAGAAGGCTTGATATGAAATAGAACATGTATTCTACAAGCATCCAGAAAGTATGAGGTTCGAGTTCAGAAGAGGATAAGGATCCGGGTCATGAAACGTTACACGTAATGCATATTTATACAGTTAAGTCGAATAGGAAACAACAACTATGTAACATTGATAGTTAGCACAACCAATAGGAATCGACCAATAGGATTAGACTTACAAATAATTCTCTTAGGATATTGGATGAATATCCTAACAGTTCACTACAAACAGATGCTAACAGATTACTGAAATAGAATTTGAGTGTTTGGTTATTGTTTATGAGGTTGCTATTTAATTCCGATCAGGAATAAAAGACAAAGCGGATGCCAGTCTGTTTTTCATCAAATCCACATATAATCTTTGGTGCAGAAATTATCGCAAGCCTACATGATCATCTTACTTCTTGCATATATATTAGTAAACATTTATATTGATTGGTTAATGAAGAGTAAACTTTATGAATGACTTAGATAAATTAGATGAAATTACAACTGAATGATATAAAAGACTTTTATTTCGCAAATAGTAATAATAATGTTAGAATTCTCTGTTATTATTACAACCCAGCTATTCCTAATGCTTAGTATTCTCGTACATCGATTGATTCTCTCTAGACGTTCTCCCAAAATCAGAACACGGTTAAACAGGAAATAGATTTATATTCCAACAATAAGGTTAAAAGGAAGACAGAAGATCCAAAGAAAAAAAAATCGTTATTGTATATATAGTTTTCTTACATTAGAAGATTCTAGAATGTTCCCTCAGTATCGGCTGGCACTGATTGGATACGAAAGAGCCAATCAGCGTGCAGTAACGCAATCATGCTTTAAGCCAATCTCTGTCTCCCTAACAAATAATGATAATAATAAATACAATTGTATAATTCATAAACATGCATATTTACCTACATGTGTGTCCAGGGTATAAGCGAATAAAATTTGGTTGATTGTCTAAAAAGACAACTCATCAGCTAATCAATTTATTTGATCCTAACTATAATCAGATTACATAAGTTGAATATCTCTTAAAATACTATTAGAATCACACCCACTGTTGTTATTGAATATCTGTCGTTCAATTGCTTCCCTTTTCGGATGTTGGAGCTGTGTTTTTTAAGTTTTGTTCTAATCTGTTGATTTACCAACGTTCGAATATACGGACTCCATCTTTTTTTAAATAGTTGTTTACAGTAAATACAACTTACACTTCAAAAAGATGCATGATCTAGCGTGTTTAGAATTTCATAATTATCCTAAAAGTGGACTACTACGTTCGGTATCTCGTAAATGCCATAGATTACCTAAGTTAGCCTAAATCTTAATTCGTCTCTCATACTGAATATAATAAGAATATTTATTCAAGTAGTGCAGGCGTTTCATAAATCGTTATACAGTCATTTCATACTTCTCATCTATCGATTTTGTCAATTCCTTGTGAACTATGTTCTGTGTTTCTAGTAATTATAACTAGCATAACTATGATTATTTTCGTTAAATTGGTATTTTTATTTGTTAATTTCCCGTCTGTCTTAATAGGTATCAAAATAAATACCCGTATTTCTTAGTCTAAGAGATGGTAATATATATATATATATATATATATATATATATATATATATATACTTTTCTGGCAAGTAGTTACTATATGGTAGATGCTGTCTTTAAATCAAATTCGACATACTTATATCAAACTTTTACATATTTATTGTTAGTTTAGCTCTCTTCCACGGTGTGGGCAGCCAGGCAGTGACAACCGCCCTCATAACCGTAACAGCAGCACACGAGACCAAATTGATCACAATCAAGTCCTTCCTACCCCCCCCCCCGTAATATCTCTCCTATCTCCACGACTACCTCTTCTCACATTCCTTTATCATACTGCACCGTTCGATACGACTTCACGAAACGTTATTTCTGGTCTCCTGAAACCTCGTTCTAAATTACACACTTACGCACGAAGTTCTGCGTTTTATCTATATTTTAGTTTAGCTCGGTTTAATCCATTGCTTTCATGTAGAAAGTATTATTATTATTATTATTATTATAATTAATGCTGTTTTGCTGTAACTAGTATTTTCATTTTGTTTCTTCAGTCCCAGATAATTGTTCAAGTGAAGAACTTCAGGCAGCTTACTGTTCTTCGTGTTTTGAGCATAGAATAACTCCTATAAATTTTTTGTTAGAACAAATAAAAGTGAGCCTCGTTGATTATATGGAGCATGAAAACTGATTGATTTTTTTTTCTGTGGTTATTTTGAAATACTATTTTATCCATAATTTTATGCTATACTAGTCAATTCTCGCCCCTCCTGTTGCCCTTAGATGTGGTAGCCATTTCTCAGGTTTGTTCTCTAAAATCGAACCTTGATTCCCCGTGACCCGCTACCATCTTGGCGGTCAAGTTACATACCTTATAGGGCAAACATTTGAAAGATCTATATCCGTCACTACTGCAGCCAATAGTTATCCACATTCACCACAGAATGTAATAGGCATACTCAAGGCTGTATCCGGTTGGTTCATTTCTAATAAATGCATCTGTTCGCTTGTTAACCAGGGATTCAAGGCATTTACTAGCTATAGTATTATTACAGCTATTCATGTAGCGTTTACAGCCTAAGTAACCATAGCTGATTGAATGAATCATGTATGGTTTAATGTGTGTACTCAGACATTCATGGCTTAGTCAATGAGACAAGCATTTGACTCTTGGCGGGATCAGATGGTCTACTTAATATTATAAATATATCCTGCACGAAAGTCGTTTTACATTGGTTTTCAGTGGAATAAAACACAACACTTCTGGATTTTACACTATTACTTGAACGACACAGCTCAATCTTGTGACAGCCACAAAGGCACCAAAAGCTTTAATAGATAATATATAATTTCTGTTCAATGATCATGTCAATTAATTATGTACTGCATAAACAGATCGATTCGTCCTGTAATAATAGCGTGTTCAAATGCATGTAAATTGAAATGATTTTCTTTACAATAAATTTTATTGTTCTTTAGGGCATCGATTTATCGATTTGCAATGAACGTTACAGTCGTTTAAGTCTAAGAGGTACGTCTTTATAATTTTTTTTTATTTGAAAGTAATGTGTATGCTGTTATGCTTATTAGTATGTAATACATACAACCCAACTGATGTGTTTAGGTGTGTCCCATTAATTTATGGAGATAAAGATAGGTCACTTGTAGTTCTTTCCAATAGACTGGAGACCAGTTTTTATATCTCTAGCTATAAAAATATATTTATATGTGTGTATAGAAAAAGTTAGTAAAGGTCGACCCTAAAAATGTCACGCTTCACCTCTGCTCATGGATTTCCGTTTCCGGCGGTAAGGCCGTTTGAAGAGCGGAGCTAACACTCCCTTGGGTTCTGCGGCTACGTTGCCACGTCATTAAGACCAACACTATATATATATATATATATATATATATATTGCTAGAGATATAAAAACTGGTTTCTAATCTAATGGAAAGAACCAGAAATGGAATTAAGTCAGTCAGTCAGATGCAACGTAGAACTTCGTACGTAAGTACATCAGTTCATGTTGCCATACCACATTAGCACGGAGACGCAGCGTTCAATTCAGATCCCATAGTGGTAGAGATGGTAGGAGTACTACTAGTAATAGAGAGGATTAGGGTTCGAAGATATTATTCAATAAGTATAATTCAGTGAGATAGGTTTAGAAAGACAAAAATAGAGGTGTTGAAGAATCTAGAAGATTAGGATTTGAGAGAAAACAAAGAGTGGATGCACCTGCGCCGTTGCAAACGATTTTGAGCCATTTCATTCAACGTCTCTAACCATCGGTTACTATCGTCTCCCGGACTCCAACCAGGTAGCCTACATCTACCAACATGACCCAGTCCACTTGTCAGTGACTTCATGCATTTGTGCCATGTTTTGGTTTGGCCGCCCCTAACTTTCTTCCAACCTACTCCTACACCACAAAACATAGCTCATCGTGGCAGTCGGTGGTTAGGCATACGTAACACATGTTCCAACCACCTCAACTGATGAAGTTTCAATACTTCTTCTATTGATTTACCATCTTTACCTAGTACTTGCTTCTTTATGGCAGCATTGCTTACTCGGGTGTCCCACGATACACGAGCAATGCATCGGAAACACCTGTAATCGAAAACCAGCAACCTACGAATATCTTCTACCGTTACCGGCCATGTTTCACATCCATATAGGAGAACGGGGCGAACTGCTGAGCAGTACACTCGTCCTTTATTCAGCGAACTGATATCTCACCTACGCCATAAATGACGTAAATTGTCAGAAACCAATCAAGCTTTCTGTATCCGTGCTGAGATTTCGTAGAAGTGGAATTAAGGTTTCCTCACACCGATGGGTGGGTCTTCTGTACCCACCAACCCAGTCTAAGTCTTCCCAGACCTTTCCTCTTCGTCCTCTCAATTTGTTAAGTAACGCCTATCACGAGAAGGCAGTGAGTAAGAATTCCCTGGAAGGAGCAATATACTCATAACCATATTAGAACATTTCAAAGAGGGCAGACTTTTCTCAATCTCAGTCATACTAAGACCTTTCTTATTGTGATGTTTTCGTAAACACTTTCCTTAATGCTGTACTTCAAAGAGATCACACGCTCTACGTATTCTTCACCATCGGTTGTCTTTTGAAACTATATTCCCATTACTAACCTACATAATTTGACGCTTAACTCATTTCGGGGTTATGAAGATTGTTGCGTTACTCATTGAAATCATCAATTGATCAATGTTAGATCACCATTAGAAACCTGAAATTACTGGATGGCCGTTTCGTCCTGGTATGGGACTCATCAATGACAGTGCGCATACATGACTCCTACACCTCGCAGGATTCGAACCCTGGATCTTTGGTTTAATTCATTTGTGAATCTGTTATCAATGTTATCTACTGGTCTTTTGCTTACACGATCCAATTATTATCACATTTTGACTTGTTGCCATATTCGAGTTATTGATCGATTGCATATTTAATCAATCGCTGCAAAACTCCTTGTTTTTTTATGAATGTGTCGTCTCTTGATGTATAATTTATTGCATTGTGATCTCAAAAAGTGCACATGTCTGTTGTATAACACATATATATATCGATTATTAACTTGCAAAATGTTAACATGAATTTACGAATTAGGTAAACACTTGCTGCATTAAAATTCTGGTATTTTTGCAAATCACAATGTATTTGTATGCTAAAGGTGTATCAACAACATCTATAATGTCAATAACGATTAAGTTATGCTGGTATTGTAGTCGTCTGATTGTATGGTGTGTGTGTGTGTTAGTTTCTTTCCAAAAATAAAAGAAGTAGCTATCTGTTGGGGACGTTAGATTCCCAGAACTCACTTTGTTAGGTCCTGATTTTTTAATTTATTGCTGAAATTTTGATTTTTTATGTTTTCACGCCAGTGAACCTTCAGCTTACATTTCCCACTCGGAAAGTCCTTGACTGTCATTGGTTGATGGATTATTTTAGTATGCTATTTTGTGACTCTCACCAAGGGTGTTTCTATCATTGTATTATTAAGCTTGATTTGTGTGCTTAGACACCTTATATTTTCTGGGTGCCTGTAGAACACATTCTCTACATCGTGATCTAGTTGGCAGGGCATGGGAAAATCAGATTAGAATAGCCTATCGTGTCACTGTATCGTTGACCTTCGCTTCGTTTACCGAGTAAGGTGAACTCGTAATAGTTTCGAGCACATTCAATTGGCTAGCATATCATTATCAGATTATAATAAAAGAATTATAGTGTTGACGTTGTAAGAATGTAATATTCACTGTTCACTGATTATCATTTAATTTGTTTTGTTGAAATGGATGAAGTTTTTTTTGCAATTCAATAAAGTAACCATCAAGAACTATCAGTCATTTTTGGAGTCAGTCAGTCAGTCAGTCAACAACTTAGAACTTGGTACGTACGCGTACATCAGTTCAAGTTGCCATACCACATTAGCACATAGATGCAATTGTTGATTCGAATCCCATAGTGGTAGATGTAGTGAAAGTATGAGTAGTGATCGGAAAGATTAGGGTTCGATGATATTATTCCGATTATTACTGTATTGCCTGGAACATATGTTCTTTCAGGTTCTACCATGCCAGGCAGGTCGATTAGCGAACGGTAAAACCAGAAGTAACAAATTAAGTTCTGAATGCAGTCTTACTGCTATATATAGAGGGGTGTGACAACAGTAAGGTGTTTCCCTTGGTCAATCAACATCTGCAGCCATGGTGCCTTCTCGCAAGCGAGGAAAGGTCTAGAAAAGTCCAACCCAAAAAATGTCACACTTCACCTTATCGAACGAATATCCGTTTCCGGCTGTAAGGCCTCAAGCAGCTGTCCTTTAGGCTCCGCGGTCACTCTTCCAGGTCGTTACGATCAACACTACTCCAACTTCCTTGTCAGATTCATCAAGAAATATCCTTCCACGGTGTTGGCAGTCGCTAAAAGACATCCGCCCTCATACCTGTAACAGCATACTGGACCAAATTAGTTACATTTTTGGCGAGTATCAATAGGAAACTGATTCTCTCTTTCTGGAGCACCACTTTCAGACTCCGATCATATCGTTTTACTCAATGCATACTCCTCTATATCTTACCAAACACAATAGAGAGTATATATCTCACAGAATAGACTTGAAGCTGAAACTGTAAAGAGTATATGAAAAAGGATCAGTTGTGAAAAGGGGGACATTTGTCTTCACTAATTAAGCGATATTTCTTTTTATTGTCATTTAATCAACATGTAATCTTTAAAATGGATTATTTTTATTTCTATTTTTTAGGTATTCGTTTAAATCGATTTCATATTGAAACAATGGAGGCAATATTTCAACGTGCACATTTCAGAGTAATCGATTTAGAAAATACATTTTTAGACGAACAGGTGACTTGATTTTATTATTTTTTGTTTTCTGCTTCAGTGATTATTTTTTTTTACCTTAAAAACAAATATTCTATGATATACTTTAAGAGTAACATAATTTAAATATTTATGCATAAGTTTATATGTTGTTTATAACCTATCATCATCCAGCTTATATACATTTTGATTCATATGCTCAATATCATTTAAATCGTCAATCTATTGATTAGTAGAGGAGATATAGAGTAATGTGATGTAAAAAAAAGAGAGATGTTAGCAGTCTTTTACCAGTTGGACTATGTAAAATAACTTGAAGAATGTGTGTGTGTGTGCTTGTGTGCAACAAGTTTCCGAGAAATATAAAAATAATAGTTAACAAAGCAATAATTCTATGTGAATATGTACTAGGTTAAACTAGTGCTTCCTGACCGTAGCTGCTACCTTGACGTGGTGGTCGGGCTTGCCTATCGTGATGACCGAACCGAGCTATATTGGCCGGAATGTATGTTCCTGAAGGTTCTGCTATGCCAGGCAGGTCGATTGGAGAACGATGAGACTAAAAACAGCTACTGAAGGTCTGAGAGCGAAGTCGTGCTGCTGACTGCAGAGGGCTGTGACAGTAGTAAGATGTTTCATTCGGACAACCAGTATCTCAGCAATGCTGCCTTCTGACACGGAAGGAAGTGTTAGAAAAGGTCGACCGTAAAAATGTCACATCTCACCCTACCTCACGGATTTCCGTCTCCGGCTGTGAGGCCTTTCAAACAAGAACGGAGCTAACACTTTAAAAACTTCTCATAAAAAGGCTATGCGTGACCGGCCTGGACTCTGCGGTCACGCTTCCAGGTCTCTAAGACCAACTCTAATCTACGCTCCTTTTTAGGTCCCTCTAGAAACATCCAGCCACGTTGTGGGCAGTCGGGAAGTGACATCTGCCCTCATACCAGTGCCAGAACCCCAGACCAAATTGATTACAATCAAATCCTTCCTACACCTCTAAACTATCCCTTTAACAATCATTTATTTGAACTTTTATATTCTTCCATGTATTCAAATTAGAAATACAGTTAATCTAATTCACAGTCAACTTGGTTAACCGTTATCTCTTAAGTTGACTTATTTAAGATGTGTCTCAACGATTTCCTCTAGTTTGGGCGAATTTTAATAACTTGTCAATAAATATACTCTATCTGAGATGTGTTTCTGACTTAATTGTTTGACTAATATTTCTAGTGTTTTATAGTATCCAACTTCCAACTTCGATATCATACTAATTAGATAGATATTAGAATATTTACTAACTCATCATAGTAAGGCTGATTCAACTTCACCAAAAACGTTTTATTCTTTAAAACAAAAGCGTGTGGTAGACCAAACGATATATATTATTTCAAAATATTAACAAAGTTATTGAATACAAACAGATGTATAGCGAAATATATCAGTTAAATGTAATAAACACAATAAAAATGTAGGGACGGTACTTTATACGGCTGCTTGTACGTGTTCACTTGTGTTTCGTACTATAAATCCACAATTATAGAAATGTTAATAATCCAAGTGGTATAACTATCCGTAGAGTAGCATATACGTATGACTGCAGTCTATAAATGTAGATAATATACGTATTAGAATCCAGTTATCGCATTAATGAACAATTGAGAACATGAGACGTGCGTATAAACTGTGTATTTGATAGGATCAGGCATTGAGTGCCGTGCTATGTGTACACAGAACGGAAACATGGAGCAGTTAAAGCGCCTAATATATTCAAGGATACACACTTAAACAAAAAATGTACAACAATTTCATAGTGAATGTACAAGCTGTGAAAATTAACCGGATAAATACAAATAGTATCAAAAACTATTTACAAAATAAGTTTGTCATGCCATTTCCACAAGCGTATCATGTAATTTTAAATACATCATAGGCTTATGCTTGTTGATCAGTGGAAAATTATTCAACTAACTGCTTCTTGATACGACGTATTTCATCAATCTATATTGGACAATAATATCATCCATTGAATTGTTGAACAATGAATATCCTTGATAAAAATACTGTCTCTTTAATTTAACTTACTCTAATAACTTGTTTCAACTTGTGCAATACAAATAAATGCTCATGTTGCATTATTGAACAAGTTGTGTACACATTTGTGTAAGTGTTGATTGAACATATTCACATTCGCAATGTTACTTTGTTGTTTGTATTATTATGACTAATTTCGTTCTTTTTTTTATTTTGTTCACGTCTCTTTTATTTTTTTTCATTCATTTATTCATTCATTCTAGTCGGCTTCATCATTATTTGATATGTTGTTGCATTATGAAAGTTGTACAGATTTAAGTATCAGTTTAAATTTAAACAAAACTCTTCCTAGTCAAGCATGGAATCGTTGTGTTAATTTCATGCGTAAAGTACGTGTTTTTTTTAATCTTTAATTGATTGATTGATTGATTGACTGTGATTTGATGTTTTACATATTATCTGCTTTTTTGTAGTACAACTAAAAAGGTAACTATGTCAAAGCTTGAAAGTGTATTGATTACTATTTTATAGAGAATTATGTATATATATGTTTGAAATCATGAATCGATCGAAGTTAGACACCAGCATTAGAAACCTGGAAGCACTGAACGGCCGTTTCGCCCTGGTATGGGACTCATCAGTGGCAGTGCGCAGGATTCGAACCTAAGACCTTCGGTCTTGTGCGCGAACGCCTAACCTCTGGAACACTGAGTCAGTATCTAACGATGCTAATGTCTAACTTTGATCAATTCACGGAGTTGCGCAACCTCATACACTATCTTCGGTAGTTATTGTCTACACCCGAACAGGTTGAACTTCACTGGTTACGACTTCCCACTAGAACTCGGAGCCAGTCACTAGTGAGGAATTAAATTACGGGGTTGTGAAGATTGTTAAGTTATACATTTGAAATGATCAATCGATAAACATATATATACTGCCGAATTTGTGTAGTAGATGATAATTGTATACGTATCTGTTCAATTTTCAATTCCATAGACAATTAAGTATTACTGAAGGATGAGAAGTGCTTACTCACTCTATCAAGTGGTTCTCATGCAGTCGCGGTTATGTAGATTCTTCCGGAAAGATTCAATTAGAGAAGTGTTATTTTTTAGGGTTGAACGAGTGAAACGGACCGTTCAGTGCTTAAAATGAGTTGGTAGAGGTGGAGACTTTAACTTCAAGAGTAGATTAATACAAATTACAAACTGATTGTGCGTGTAGACTGCAGAATCTTGAGAAAACAAATAACGTTCAAATATACTGAAGTTACTGTAAATCTTGAGATGGTGAAGAAAATTTCTAGCCTTGGTGGGTATATTGATACATACAAACAACTAGGAATAGAGTGAATACAAAGAACACTAAAAATTTTTTAGAAGCTTGGTACTCAAGTCAGTCAACAAACACAACGACATTGACCAAATTTATCAACCAATCAGAAAAATCATTGACAAACATAAGATCAAGAAACAGACCAAAAGGAGATACAATCAAAATGAAGGTGTAGATAATGTCAGGTTTAAGGTCAATAACAACCAATCACATTCGAGATGAATAGGACAAGCTATGAGTCATATGCGGAGAAATTTGAATACTTCACTTCTGTTATCTGAAGTTTGTGCTGATGATGTTGTTCAAACCAATAAGGAAAGCTCCTCAACGAAAATATCTAGCTCAGAGAACGAAACTCCACCACAATTATTGTAAATCGTTTGCAATGGCACAGATGCATCCATTCTTTGTCTTCTCGCAAATTCTAATGTTCTGAATTCCTCATCACCTTTTTTCTCTATTTAAATTTATTTCACTGGATTATACTTCTTGAATCATATCTTCGCCCCCTAATCTTTTCCATTACCGTTAATACTACTATAACCTCTACCACTATGAGATTTGAATTGACAATGCCATCTTTCCGTGCTAATATGGTATGGCAACTTGAACTGACGTACGTACGCACGAAGTTCTACTTTTTAACTGACGGACTGCATAGTTTCACTGCTGAATCATCTTTATCAGTGTGATATCGAATTCATATTATAATTGACTGATCACTGAATTGTCGTGACCAGTGTCATGTTTGTCTCAATCATTTAGTCCTAGTCGAATCCCGTTGACCAAGTGACATATTGCTAGGATATTCATCCAATATCCTAATAGAATCATGGTCAATTCCTACTGGTCAATTTTATGGTCGTCCTAGATATCAATATCACGTGCTCCAATGTTGTTTCTTATTGGTTGTCCTGACTATCAATGTCACCTCAAATGTTGCTTCCTATTGGTCGTCTTAACTGTCAATGTTACAAACTTTGATTCTGTTTCCTATTCGACCAAAATGTATAAATACGTATTATCTGTAACGTTTTAGGACCAGGACCAGGACTCCGTCCCGGATCCCTAGTCCGGGATCCTGATTCTCTTCTGGACTCGGACCTCGTACTTTCTAGATGCTTGTAGAATACAGGTTCAACTTCATATCATGTCTTCTTATTTTTACTCAATATGGGGGTTGGGACAATCGGATTAGAGTAGTAGCATGTCGTGTCGCCGGATCCTCGATCCTCGCTCTCGCGTTTCCGACTAGGCGTAACACATATATGATTATTAGTCTAAATAAGCCTAACATTGTATGCACTATATAAATCCTCTTCACTTATTACAATCCCTTAACAATTTGTATTCACATTGAAGAGAATAAGATCAAAATATTTAGACAGAATAACATAAATTCATTTTAGTGCTCATCAGCTAGTTGAAATTTCAAAATTAATCACAAAATAGGCTCGAATTTCTTACATTTTTTTTAAAGTTTATTATCAGCGTTCATTCATTCATTCATTACGTAACCACTTGTTTCTAGCTCTATTAAAAAAAACAAACTATTTAGGTTGTAGAATTTTGACAATAAATATTTATATTGAATAAAATACAATTACAATAGTATACCTGATATATGATCATGTCAACTTCGAATTCAAACTTTCATGTCAGTAATTTGAGCCTATTTTTTAAATGATATTTCCGATGTTATAAGAAATTGTAAAGCAGCTGACATAAAATTGAATGAATTCATCTTGTTCGTATACAAAAGTTATTTGCAGCCATTTCTTTTTTCTTGGTAGAGTTTCGTTCTCTGAGCTAGATGTTTTAGTTATGGGAGCATTCCGTATTCTTCTGTTGAACAATATCATCAACCAGAACAAACTTCCGGTCACGAAGTTGAAGTATTCGAAGTGTTCCACGTTTAACCTGTAACTTGTTCTGTTGACCTCGGTTGTGATTGGTTGTGATTGACCTTAAACCAGTTTTTTTTTGATCCAATATCTGTATGGAGCGGAAACTTGGCGAACTACGAAAGCCATCATCCAGAAGATACTAGTGTTTATGAACAGTTGTCTACGCAAAATACTTCGGATTCGTTGGCCAGAAACTATCAACAACAACATACTGTGGGAGAAAACAAGCCAGATTCCATTGGAGGAGGAAATCAGGAAGAAGCGGTGGAAGTGGATAGGACACACACTACGAAAAGCACCTAACTGCATCACGAGACAAGCCCTCACATGGAACCCTCAAGGTGAAAGGAAAAGAGGAAGGCCAAGGAACACATTACGCCGAGAAATAGAGAAAGATATGAGAGGAATGAACAAACATTGGACAGAACTGGAGAGGGAAGCCCAGGACAGACAGAGTTGGTTGGCGAAAAATAGTGGGCGGCCTATGCTCCATTGGGGGGGAGTAACAGGCGTAAGTAAGTAAGTAAGTAAGTAATTGACCGATGATTTTTCTGATTGGTGGTTGATGAAAGCCTCACAACCAAAACATCCTGTTTCGTCACAATCAGTCTATCTGAGCTACATATTTTCACTCCACCATATATCAAAAGATTTTTTTTCGTTTATATATAATTATTGTGAATAATTCATTTGGATAATCATTTATTTTTTCTCTGATTTCTTTGTTTTTTTTTATTTTTATACTCATTTACATTCACATAGTCATCGGCTTTACGTCGTTTCACTTTAAGTCATACACCATTACGTTTGGAAAATTTTTATGGTTTAAGTTTTTATGGTCTATGCTTGGAACGTTTACATTTTATTGATTGTAATTTAACTGGTCAAACATTATGTGGACTTATGCAATGGTTGTATATCCTTTTAAGTTCCACAAGTTTATATCCAACATCAACAACACGTGATCGATTGAATCATTCTAGTGGAGGGCATAATAATAAAGTTCGTAATTGGCGACATCGAAATCGATCATATTCCACTACGACGACGACTAGTACTAGTACTACTTCAGCATTGGATTTATCAACTACTACAAATACTACTACTAATAATAAGGATACTACTAAACCTTCTATATGGGAATTAAAATTAGGTTTAATGAATAATAAATTAATTAGTTCAGATGTTGAAGCACTCATACCTGTAATTCGTCATCAATTATTAATTCCAAGAATTGATAAATCTGCAACGGTCCAATTAGATGAAGGTTATCATGATCATAATCAAAATCATAATCACGATAATAATGATAACGAAAATAATTCATCCGATATACTTGTCAGCAAGAATTCACAAATGAAATCTATACCATTCAAAAAATCCATCTCAATGTCATCATCATCATCATCATCACCGTTGTGTGATGGTGATTGTCTTCCAGTTGGTGGGATTGGTTATTTATCTGAATTGAATTTATCGCATAATAATATTGGTGTAAGTTATTTTGTTTATAATAAAAGAAAATATATTTAGTGAGTTTAGTTTGGTTGTTTTATTATTATTTTTTTAATTGAAAGATTATCTTTTGCATTAGTGGTTTCACTTGACACTGCAGTAAATTTCCGTTTGCTAGTGTTAGGATATTCATCCAATATCATAAGAGAATTATTGGTCGATTCCTATTGGTTAATTCTTACTGGTCAATTTTATAGTCGTCCTAGATATCAATTTCATGTACTCCAATGTTGTTTCTTATTGGTCGACTTAACTGTCTATGTCACAGACTTTGATACTGTTTCCTATTCGACGGAACTCTTTCTCTTTCTAAAGTTACCTCAGTTATACTTCATGAATAATATATTCGACCGTAATTTTCTCTATTACCACTTATACTTCTACTATCTTTACCACTATAGGATTTGAAGTCACTATGTCGTCTCTTAGCTAATGTAGTATGACAACCTGAAATTATGTACGTGCTTACGAAGTACTACGTTGTAGCTGACTGACTGACCTTGGATTTTAATTTAATTTGTTGAAAAGGCATCGTAAATTGTCAACAGTTTTGAATTTAAAATAAAAACACTATCTTCTCTGACTTTGGAAATGAGTGAAAACATGTGCAAAGGTGAATTAATTTACGACATGATGATGATCCTACAATGAATTCTTCTATGAGGACTTGATGTTTATTGCTCTGTCACTATTACTGTCTAACTGAAGTTCTAACTACCATGCAATCTCTAGTGCGTTGAGATGTTATCAGATTTAACTTAAAATCGAATCTGAAAGATATTTTTTATGTACAGTTTTCTGTTATATTCATTCATTAAGCTGAGTAGATTTCCTATACTGAAGAAAATGTATTTTGGTTTTTAACTTGAAACTGAAATATATATATGTATATCATGTTATTAAATCCTTATATTTTACTTCATTTATTCCATTGATCAATGTTTAACCTTTCCATTTTCATATATCCTCTCTAATAATCATATCATCGGTACATATAATGTGTATATGTGTGTGATGTAGCCTTTGGTTGCCCTTTCTTTATGACATTTTATTAAGATTCTGTCAAATAGTAAAGATGTATCAATAGTGTAGTGAAGCGTTGATCACCTTGAATGTTGTAAAATCTCTGAGGTCATGGATATGTTGTGCTTTATAAAAAGTACATCTGCATGTTATACATTTTTTTTATAACATTTCTGTTTCATTCTTCAGTTAGTTACAGTTATATATATGTGAGGGATGTAAGTCTTGGTTTTTCATATATTGTTTTTAGTTGTCAATTAGTCAGTTAGCTACAATGTAGAACTTTGTACGTACTTACATAAGTTCATGTTACCATACCACATTAGCACAGAGATATATAATTGTCGATTGAATTCCCAAAGTAGTAGAGGTAGTAAAGGTATTGGCAGTAATTGGAGAGATTAGGGTTCGAAGACATTATTCGAGAGGTAGAATCTAGTGAAATAAACTTAAAAAGAAAACGATGAAGGTTAGGATTTGAGAGAACACAAAGAATGAATGCACCTGCACCATTGCAAACGATTTTGAGCCATGTCATTCAACCTCTCTAACCATTGATTACTATCATGTCACGCGCCCCAACCAGATAGTCTACACCTACCAACATGACTCAGTCCACTTGTCAATGACTTCATAGATTTGTGCCATATTTTGGTCTGGCCGTCCCTAGCATTCTTCCAACTTACTCTTACACCACAAAAAATAGGTCGACTAGGCAGTCGGTGGTTTGGTATTCATAACACATGTCCCAACCATCTCAACTGATGAAGTTTCAATACTTCATCTATTGATCTGCTATTCTCACCTAGTACCCGTTTCCCAACGGCAGCATAGCTTACTCGGTTGTCCTTGGATGTACGAGCAATGCTTTGGAGACACCTATGATCTAAAACCAATAACCTACAAATATCTTCTACTCTGACTAGTCATGTTTTGTATTCATATAGTAGGACTTGACGTTTCAAGAGTTTATCTTCTATCTGTAGACTCTAATATATCTTAAGGATTAATACAACACAAACAGGCGTTTTACAAACCCCTACTTCAAGATAATTCCAGTAAGGTATTATATTACAATCTACTCCGTATTACTTTATAACTGCAGCTTACAATCATTGTAGTAATTAGATTAGTTGTGAATACTTAACTGTAAACGTTTTCAAGTCTCTGCCAGTTTATTGTTAAAACCATCAATTGGTTGACAGAAAGCTTAATTGTGTAGCACTATGTAGAAATCAAGCTACATGCTTTCATTAAGTTAGCTTACTCGAACACATATTACCTATATGAAGTTGAGAAAGCGTTAGGAAATCTGAAACGAGGACAAGCTGCAGGTCCTGATAGACTTACCCCTGAGATATTTAAGGATGGAGGTCCAGTTTTATCAGCTAGGTTGACTGAGATCTTAGGTAGAATCTGGGAACTGGACGCAATCCCATCCGACTGGTCTCAATCCTTGATTGTCCCAATCTATAAGAAAGGACAGAAGTCTTCTTGTGACAATCACAGGGGAATAAGCCTAACTAACATAGTATCTAAAATATTGGCCTCAATAATACTTCGACGCTTAACGAAAGCTCGTGAAGAGCAAACTCGGGAAAACCAATCTGGTTTTCGACCTGGACGTGGCTGTATAGACCACATTTTCACACTACGACAGGTCCTGGAACACAGACACACATTTAGGCGTCCTACAATAGTTGTTTTCCTGGACCTTAAGGCGGCATTTGACTCAGTGGATCGTGAGGTTCTGTGGCAGTGTCTGTCATTGAAAGGTGTACCACAGAAGTACATTAACCTTATACAAGCCCTATACTCGAACACCACTGGTCGAGTGAGGGCTTATGGCGAACTGTCACCGGAATTCTCTACATCAAGTGGTGTCCGTCAGGGATGTCCACTTTCTCCATTCTTGTTCAATTTTATCATAGACATGCTCCTAGAACTTACCTTATCCTCGTCTGAATTTTCAGGAGTAGACCTTTTACCAGGTGGCTCGCTTGTTGACTTAGAATATGCCGATGACATTGTCCTACTTGGTGAAGACGCTGAAAAAATGCAGAGTCTTCTGACTACCCTAAGCAACAATGCAAGCATGTTCGGGATGCGGTTTTCCCCCTCGTAATGCAAAATGTTGCTTCAAGACTGGGTGTCATCGGCACCTGAACTAGTGATAGGGAGTGAAGTGGTCGAACGTGTAGACCGCTTCACCTATCTTGGGAGTCTCATCAGTGCTGATGGCCTGGTGACTGACGAAATCTCGGCACGGATACAGAAGGCTCGATTGGCTTTTGCCAACCTGCGTCACTTATGGCGTAGGCGAGATATCCGTTTGCTGACTAAAGGACGAGTGTACTGCGCAGTGGTTCGCTCCGTCTTACTTTATGGCTGTGAAACATGGCCAGTGAGAGTAGAAGATATTCGTAGGTTACTGGTTTTCGATCATAGGTGTCTTCGAAGCATTGCTCGTATATCGTGGGACACCTGAGTGAGCAACGCTGTTATTAGGAAACGGGTACTAGGTAAGAATGGCAGATCAATCGATGAAGTGGTGAAACTTCATCGGTTGAGGTGGTTGGGACACGTGTTGCGTATGCCTAACCACCGACTGCCTCGTCGAGCTTTGTTTTGTGGTGTAGGAATAGGTTGGAAGAAAGTTAGGGGCGGTCAAACCAAAACATGGCATAAATCCATGAAGTCATTGACGAGTGGACTTAGCCATGTCGGTAATTGTCGACTACCTGGTTGGGGTCCGCGAGATGATAATAATCGATGGTTAGAGACCTTGAATGACATGGCTCAAAATCGTTCGCAATGGCGCCAGTGCATTTATTCTTTGTGTTCTCTCAAATCCTAATCTTCTGAGTTCTTCAACACCTCTAGCTTTTACTTTCTAAACTTATCTCATTGAATCACACTTCGTGAATAATATCTTCTAATTCTAACGTCTACGATTACTTCTAATACCTTTACTACCTCTTCTACTATTGGATTTGAATTGACAATTATATCTCTGTGCTGATGTGGTATGGCGACATGAACTGATGTACTTACGTACGAAGTTCTACGTTGCAACTGACTGACTGACTGACATATTACCTATATCTGACCAGTACCTTGACATACTTTACTAGTTAGTGTTGGAATAGATTGTAAACAGACCAAAGTTAGTTTAATCTAACAAAGAACTATTCTTGTAAACTAAATTAACAACTGAGTTGTTTACAGATTGATTCCGTAAGATTTTGCACTGAAATCATGAATCAATCATTTTTAGACTACTATTTGACACTAGGAAACACTGGAAGGTCGTTTCGTCCTAGTATGGGACTCTTCGTCAGTTCGCATCCATGACCTTTGGTCTCGCGCGCGAACCCCTAACCTCTAGACCACTAAGTTGTCATCCAATGTCTAATTTTGGTCAATCTAAGTTTTTTTCAACTTCATTCATTGTCTTCATTAGTTACTGTCTATACCTGACAACTCCAAGAACTTTCTCACGAAACAAGTCACTAGTAAGCATATTTTATGATTTTTTATTGTCGAGTTCTGCAGATTTTTGTTTTACACTGAATTCATAGATCAATCATGATTGTTAAAAGAGATTAGCGACCTTTATATTGTTGGGGATGTTAGATCCCCAAAACTCGCTTGATAAATGCCTTATTTCGGATTTCACGTTTGGGCTGATAAGTTGACCCTGACATTTCATTTCCCACCCCAGGAAAATCCATGGCTGTGATTGGCTGCTGTGTATTTTAGTGTGTTATTTTTGTGACTGTCCCAAGGTCGTTTCTATGATGTATAAATAACCGAGAGTTGTGTGCTTGATTGTAATGTGATTGCTGGATGTTTGTAGAATATACTTTCTATGCTTACCAAGACTTCTGTTTTACAGCTTGGGATTCAAGGTAGCCTATCTGGACGCTGGTAATTGTCTCGTTCGCGTATATCGACTAAGGTGAACTCATAATAGCTTCAAGCGTACCTAGTGACAAACCCTACATATATCGAAGGCAAACAGTGTATTTAAGATTAAGAAAAAATCACTACTGAGTTTCAATTATTCAGATGAAATTACACTTAGGAAGGATATGATTCTATATATAAACAAGAACGAATAATGGAATTGCTCAATAAAAATACAAGAATATGAAGTAATAAGAATTGAAGTCATAGTAACAAAACTAATTGTACAATGTGTTTCTCTATACATACAGATTTAGGTTGTTTTTTTCGTGATTATGGTACAGCGAACCACCACATTTCCATGAAAAGTAGATTTATTTGTTCATTTGTCGGTAGATTGATTATTCATGACTAGTGGACTGAGTCATGTTGGTAGATGTAGACTACCTGGTTGGGGTGCGCGAGACGAAAGTCACCAATGGTTAGAGACCTTGAATGACATGGCTCAAAATCGTTTGCATTGGCTCAAGTGCATCCATTCTTTGAGCTCTCTCAAATCCTAATCTTCTGTATTCGTCAGCACCTCTACCCCTTTGTCTCTCTAACCTTATCTCATCGAATTATACTTCTTGAATAATATCTTCAAACCCTAGTCTTCTTCATTATCATTAATACTTCTACTATCTTTATCACTATGGGATTTGATTTGACATTTACGTCTCTGTACTAATGTGATGGTATGGCAACATGAACTTATGTACACACGTACGAAGTTCTACGTTGCAACTGACTCATTTTGAATATTCCAACAGTCAACTCATGTGTTGTTTTAAATTAATAGAAGATTAAACAATTGTACATTGAATTTCTACTACGGTATTTTAGAATCTATTGTTTAACACGTCGAAAAAAAAACGCATGTACTTTATTAGTAGAAGAAAGAAAATCACTTTTTTTTGGCTCAATTATCATATGTGTTCACTCATCTATCTATTGTTGATTGAATAATGTTAATTTAATGTATTCATTTATTTGCATTGTATATTGAATCATGAATATCACTTTATTCTCATTGTTAATATGTTTGTTTTAATATTTATATATATATATCTAGGATGATGGTTTAAATATACTATGTACTGGATTACTTCAGTCGTATCGAAATCGTTTACGTGAACGTTTCTCTGCTACATTATTAAATGATCAAGAAATTCTTGACTTAACAACAACCATGTCAACAACATCAACATCATCGATTGAAAATTCCACTGCTGATTGTACACATACACAATCAATACCAATGAAAATTTACAGTTTAGAACGTCTTTATCTTATTGATAATAATTTAAGCTTACATGGTATGCAATCATTGGCTATTGTATTAATGCAAACACCAAAATCATTAGTTTCTATAATTGGTGGTTTAATCAGTTTAGATTTAAGTAATAATCCGAATATTGGTGATAAAGGTGTGGAATTATTATGTGAAGGTTTAATTAGAAATGCTAGTTTAAAAGAATTATATCTTCGTTGTATTAATATGTCTTTTCCAGGTAAGTTCAATATTTTCCTAATTGTAATAATCTTTTTCTGTTTTTTTTCAATTGTAAAATAAATTTTAAATACAACTCATTCAAAAAAAATGTGTAGTTGGAAGAAAACTAGTTGCGGCCAAATCAAAATATGGCACAAATTCAATGAAGTCACTGACGAGTGGATTGAGTTATGTTGGTAGATGTAGGCTACCTTGGTTGGGGCCGGCGACATGATAGTAATCGATGGTTAGAAACTGGTATGTTCATCACTAGGTACGCTTGAAGCTATTACGAGTTCACCTTAGTCGATAAACGCGAATGAGACAATGAACCAGCGTCCAGGTAGGCTACCTTGAATCACAAGCTGAAGTAAGAAGGCTTTGTAAGCGTAGAAAGTATATTCTACAACACCCAACAATCACATTACAATCGAGCACACAACTCTCGTTTATTTATACATCATAGAGACGTCCTTGGGACAGTTATGAAAATAGCACACTAAAATACACAGCAGCCAATCACAGCCATGGATTTTCGTGGTGGGAAATGAAATCTCAAGGTCAATTGATCAGCCCATGCTGGCAAACGTGAAATCCGAAATAAGGCATTTATGAAGCGAGTTTTGGGGATCTAACATCCCCAACAGAAACCTTGAATGACATGGCTCAAAATCGTTTGCAATGGCGCAGGTGCATTCATTCTGTGTGTTCTCTCAAATCCTAATCCTCTAGATTCTTCATCACCTTTATCTTTTTTCTTTTTAAGTTTATTTCACTACATTCTACTTCTTGAATAATATCTTTCAACCCTAATCTCTCCGACTATTGCTAATACTTCAACTACATTTACTACCATGGAACTTGAAGTGACAATTGCGTCTCTGTGCTAATGTGGTATGGCAACTTGAATGCTGATGTACGTACGTACGATGTTCTATGCTGTTGTTGTTGATTAACTGACTGACTGACTGTAGTTGGATTATGTTTCGCATATTGTTGTGTCTCATGTATGGAGAGATATACACTTATCGATTGCTTCAATCAGAAATTTTCTTACTCATTTGCTAGTAAGCGTTAAATGTTCAATCAATAAATTAGTTGATCACAGCTAAATGTAAAATGTAACTTTTGTAAATAAGGAATTCTTTATATTTTATCGCCAGTATGAGTACTTCTTTTCACTTCTAATTCATATTTCTTTGTATGAGAGTCCACTTTTCCTATCTTGGTTTTCCAAATTGAAATTGTTACAAATCTTACTTCTGAACCACAACTTCATAGTGTAATTTTAATGTTTATCAGTGTAATGTAATCATGAAAATTAATCTATGTGTGTAGGTATTATGAAATGATAAGTAAGTATTCAGTAGACTGTAAATCTGGAAGCTGAATTTAAAAGTACCTCTTTTAGATACTTTCTACTTTTGAAAGTTTTTTTTTTCAAATTATCTTTTATAATGAATAAATAGATGACATAAACACACATTTTTGTCACAATGGAAAACCAATTTTCCATTGCTCGTACTCTCGAAACAGTACTAAAGATGTTCGGGACGTTAGATACACAGAACTCACTTGGAAAAGGTCTTAATTTTGGATTCTTTGTGTTTTCGCACATACGCTGCTCGGTTGACCTTCAGCTTATATTTTGCACCCGGAAATCCTTGACTGTCATTGGTTGATAGATTATTTTAGTACGCTATTTTGTGACTCTCCCAAGGACGTTCCTTTCAGCTGTAAATAAGCTCGATTTGTGTGCTTGTCGATCTCGTTTTTCTGGGTGCTTCTAAGAAAATACACTTTCTACGCCATATCAAGACTTCTTGTTATAGTTAACCGGGCCTGGGACAAACGGATTAGAATAGCTTCATTTGTCTTCGCTCTAGTTTACCAAGTAAGGTGAACTCGTAATAGTTCAAGCATTCAATTGACTCACTGGATAAATTACTATTTTTCTACTCACCTGACACACAGATCGGATTTTTGTACTTAATTCTAATCAAATATGTCTGTCTTCGCTCATTGACCGATCCAGTGCTTATTTTGTCCAACCTGTCAGTGTCATGTCATCAATCCTATTTACTTATTTTAAAGAATACACATTTGAATATTCACTTTTATCTCACTTGATTGTTGCGTGATTTAGAATTGAATCTAACTTGTATTCCAAAGAAATTGAACCTTATTTACTGCATAACTATCTTTTTTTATCTTAAAAAATTAAAAGGTTTGTTTTTTTTTACATTATGAATAGAGTTCATTAGTAAATGATGCGTTTTTTTGTAAATACTGAAAATGTGATTGTTGAAGCGTACTCCAAGTTAAAGAAGAGAAAAGCTTAATTTCTTCTATGTAATACGTTCATTAGATTGAATTCAATTATTTTGCGGTTTACCAGTCTTTATTGGTGCTTAGTTAATCTCTCAATAACAATTAACCAAGTTATATTATTTGAAATTTATCAAATAGTTCTTCTTGGCAATTTTTTTTGTTCTATCAGATATAGTCAGTCAGCTGCAAGGTCGAACTTTGTACGTAAGTGTACATCAGTTCATGTTGTGTCATACCACATTAGCACAGAGATTCAGTTGTCAATTCAAATCCCATAGTGGTAGAGAGAGTAAGAGTACTACTGGCAATAGACAAGATTAAGATTCGAAGATATTATTCATGAAGTTTAGAAAGACAAGTGTAGAGTCGTTGACGAATCCAGAAGTTTAGGATTTGAGAGAGCACAAAGAGTGGACGCACCAGCGTCATTACAAACGATTTTGAGCCGCGTCATTCAACGTCTCTAACCATCGGTTACTATCGTCTCCCGGACCCCAACTAGGTAGTCTACATCTACCAACATGACCCAGTCCACTTGTCAGTGACTTCATGAATTTGTGCCATGTTTTAGTCTGGCCGCCCCTAACTTTCTTCGAGCTTAACCTACACCACAAAACTTTGCTCGTCAAGTCAGTCGGTGGTTAGGCATTCTTAACACATGCCCTAACCATCTCAACTGATGAAGTTTCACTACTTCATCTATTGGTCTGCCATCCTTACCTAGCACCCGTTTCCTAACAACAGCATTGCTTACTCCGTTGTCCCAGGATACATGAGCAATGTTTCTAAGACATCTATGATCAAATACTAGTAACCTACGAATATCTTCTACTCTCACTGGCCATGTTTCTCAACCATATAGGAGAAAGGGATGAACTACTGCGCAGTACACTCGTTCTTTAGTCAGCAAACGGATATCTCTTTACGACATAAATGACGTAAATTGGTATAAGCCAATCGAGCCTTCTGTATCCGTGCTGAGATTTCATCACACACCAGACCATCAGCGCTGATGAGACTCCCCAGGTAAGTGAAGCGGTTAACACGCTCAACTGCTTCACTCCTTATCACAAATTCAGGTACCGATGAAACCTACTCTTGAAGCAATCAGATATATATATCTGTTTTGTCTGTTTGCTAACTAAATTAAGAAACGAAAGTTTTGTTATACTGCTTCATTGTAAATGTAAATGAATCATATGATAGTCAATCATTTTCAACATCATACCGAAATTAGTTGCTTTTGTCATTACACCGAAGTTACATACTTTTTTTTTCTAAAAAAATTTATTTACAAATATTTCAAGATTTATTCTTCAAAAATTACATGGTATAATATTATTTGATTTGAAAATTTAAAAAAAAAATGAATATGTATCGATTAGACGATTGAATATTGAAATGAAAGATTTTGTTTTAATTCCAATCCTTTGTCTTCAATGAGGTGGTAGCATTTTGATATCGACTTCAAATAAAGATCAGTGACTTATTGATTGACAAAAACAGAATTTAATTTTCAAACTACCAAGAAAGAGGTCTGTAGTATCAACGATACTCAGGCAATTAAAGTATACAATTTAAACGAAGTGCGTAAATGTTTACTGAATTAATCATTCAAATTTGTATATATATTTCTATAATCACTTTAATCTTGACTATTGAATAAGTGGTTGGTTATCAAGGATGATAAATAAAAGGCACATTGTTACGCCTACACGTAAACACGTCAACTTGATATACTTGAACTATTACAAGTTTACCTAGTCGGAAACGAGAGCGAGGATCCGGTGACACATGTTACTCAAATCCGATTATTACAACCCCCATATTTAGTTAAAATAAGAAGACATGATGTGAAGTAGAACGTGTATTCTACAAGCATCCAGAAAGCACGAGGTCCGAATCCAGAAGAGAATCAGGACTTTGGACTAGGGATCCGGGACCGAGCCCTGGTCCTGGTCGTGGTCAATAAGCGTTACAGATAATGCGTATTTATACATTTTGGTCGAATAGAAAACAGCATCGAATTCTGTGGCATTGATAGTTAAGACGACCAATTGGAAGTAACATTTGAAATGACATTGATAATCAGGACAACCAATAAGAAACAACATTGAAGCATTTGACTTTGACAGTTATAACGACCATAATTTTGACCAATAGAAATCGACCAATAGGGTTTGACCAATAATTCTCTTAGGATATTGGATAAATATCCTAACACGCATATTTATTGTGCGTAAATTTTAATTGTTGTATTTTAAAAATAATTTTCATCACACTGTAATATACCAACTTGGGAGTCGTTGACAACGAGGAAAACACTTGTTGATGTTGATTAGATAGAATATGACTAGCAATGGAATCCAGGAATTGTCAGCTGAATAGGATGCCAACCAAGACTAATCGAATTTCAGTCAAAAATATCAATATTGAAACCATTTCAAATTGAATTGAATTCACTCTATTGTAAAAAATCTGTGTAATATGCGCACGAACCTGAA
This sequence comes from Schistosoma turkestanicum, assembly GCA_944470395.2. NCBI lineage: Eukaryota > Metazoa > Platyhelminthes > Trematoda > Strigeidida > Schistosomatidae > Schistosoma > Schistosoma turkestanicum. Next base: position 35,949,257 of record OX103972.1, on the reverse strand, counting down.
GTTGCACGTAAAAAGTTCATGAGTAACAGCAATTGTAACACCTCTAGATTGTTGTGACCTTGGAAAGTAATACAACTACTAATCATCTGCATACTAAAGCTACAAACAAATCGATAAAAGGGAATGAGTTATTTATTAAAAATGGTATATATCTATTTTAAATTGATCTTATTCAGCTAGATGCGACGTAGAATTTGGAACATACATGCATCGTTTCGAGGTGCCATATCTATTAGAAAAGAGAAACGAAACCTTCAAGCCAGATCCCATAGTAATAGACTTAGTAACAGTATCAATAGGTAGAAAAATAAAACGTACTATTCTATAAAGTATAAACCAGTAAAATAAATATAAAAATAAAAATTTTATTAATAATTTAGAAATGATAAACATCACTGGAAGTAATCAATTCTGATGGCAGTTTGCCAAAAGCTGATTCAGACGACCAGAATCGTTCGACTAGAAAGCCTTTATAAAGTTAGTGTAATTAATTTTTTGGTACACCTTTCATTGCCCAACCACAGCTGCTACCTTGACGTGGTGGTCGGGTTTGCCTATCGTGATGACCCAACCGAGCTATTTTGGCTGGAGCATATGTTCCTGAAGGTTCTACCATGCCAAGCAGGTCGATTGGAGGACGATGAAACTAAAAGCAGCTACTCAAGGTCTGAGGGCGAAGTCGTACTGCTGACTTCAGAGGGGTGTGACAGTAGTAAGGTGTTTCCTTGAGACAACCAGCGTCTGCAGCGATGCTTCCTTCTCACAAGGAAGGAGGAAGTTATGAAAGGTCGACCTTAAAAATGTCACATCTCACCTTACCTCACGGATTTCTGTGTCCGGTGATAAGGGCTTATTAACAAGAACGGAGCTAAAACTTTAAATACTATCCATAAAAAGGTTGTGCGTGACCGACCTGAAGCAGTTGTCCCTTGGACTCTGCGCTTTCGCTCCCAGGTTGTTAAGACCAACACTAATCTACCTTCCTTTTCAGGTTCCTCAGGAAACACTCACGTTGTAGGCAGTCGGGAAGTGACATCTGCTCTCATACCCGTACCAGCACACGAGATCGAATCGGTCTCAATCTATCCCCTTCTTACACCCCTTAACATCTCCCTTATCTCCATGATTAACCCTTCTCACATCCCTTTAACACCGTGCACTGCTAATGCAAACGACTCGAGCTCACGAAACACTAGTACTGGTCACCTGAAATCCCGTTCTAAACTGGGGCTGTTGGAACTTTTAATGTCTGGACATTGTGTTAAATAGGACAATAGGCTTCCCTAGCTAGGATTTGAACTGACAACTTCATCTTTGTGCTAATGTGATATGGCGACCTGAACTGATGTACTTACGTAAGAAATGCCACATTGTAACTGACTGACTGACTACAAATGGTTTTATCGGATGATCAGCTGTGTAAATCTTTACTTAATCATTCATTTTATGACAATCCATGTAACTAATTTCATATTCAAGTTTATATAACATGAATACAATATCATTTAGTTTAATTATTATATATGCATATATATATATAGGTCACTAATTAAAATGATCATACGATATTAGTTTAATAAAAATATATCAGCTAACATATGTATAATTTAGACGAGCTGTCAACTAAGAATTTACTTATCATTTATAACGGATTAAGTGTTAATTTTAATAAATTTATTGAATTATTGATTATTTATTTGATTGACATTTGATTGCCTGAGACGGCCAATGTAGCCACAGACTCTACAACACCTAGATCTCAACATACACATCCTTTGATGCATTAATATAGCATGCATCAATCGAATTACACTTGACGATGAACTTTCGGAAGATGTAAAAACCTTTATATATCTAGGCAAAATCATTGATGAGCAATGTGGATCTGATGTAGATGTAAAGACATAGATTAACAAAGCAAGAATAACATTTCTACAGTTGAAGAACATCTGCAACTCAAAACAACAGTCAATCAACACCATAGTCACAATTTTCAATATGAATGTCAAAATAGTTCTGTTGTATGAAGCGGACAACGTGTAGACCGCTTCACATATCTGGGGAGTCTCATCAGTGCCGGTGGCCTGGTGACTGACGAAATCTCAGCTCGGATACAGAAGGCCCGATTGGTTTTTGCCAACCTGCGTCAACTATGGCGAAGGCGAGATATCCGCTTGTTAACCAAAGGACGAGTGTACTGTGCAGTAGTTCGCTCCGTCCTACTATACGGGTGCGAAACATGGTCGTAGGTTACTAGTCTTGGATTATCGGTGTCTCCGAAGCATTGCTCGTGTATCCTGGGACAACCGTATAAGCAACGCTGTCGTTAGGAAACGAGTTCTAGGTAGGGATGGCAAATCAATAGATGGAGTATTAAAAGTGTATCAGTTGAGGTGTTTGGGACACGTGTTACATATTCCAAACCACCGACTGCCGCGATGAGCAGTGTTTTATGGTGTAGGAGTAGGTTGGAAGAAAGCTTGGGGGCGGCCAAACCAAAACATGGCACAAGTTCATGAAGTCACTGATAAGTGGACTGAGTCATGTAGGTAGATGTAGGCTACGTGGTTGGGGTCAGCGAGACGAAAGTCACCAATGGTTAGAGACCTTGAACGACATGGCTCAAAATTGTTTGCAATGGCGCAGGTGCATCCACTTTTTGTGTGCTTTTTAATTCTAACCTTTTGCATTCCACATAATCTCTATCTTTCTCCTTCTAAATTAATCTCACTGAATTTATACTTCTCGAATCATATCCTCGCTCCCTAATCTTCTCCATTACTGCTAATGCTTCTATTATCGCTATCACTGTTGGATTTGAACTGACAGTTACGTCTCTGTGTTAATGTGGTATGGTAACATGAACTGATGTACTCACGTACGAAATTCTGCGTTGTATCTGTCTGTCTGTATGTAGCGAAAGGTCAGAGGACTTACCAAAGCCATCATTCAACGGTACTAGTGTTTATTGTCAGCTGTCTATGCAAGCTGAGGATGCCGTTAGCCAGGCACTATCAGCAACAACATATTATGGGAAAGAAAAAAAAAACTGGCTTCCATCTGAAGGCGGATAGAATAGTCATTGTAGAAATCTTCCAACTGTTTCACGAAGCAAGCCCTCACTTGGAATGCTCAAGGCCAAATCAAACGAGGTAAACCAAGAAACACATTGCGCTGAGAAACGGAGACAGACACGATTAGAAAACTGAACAACAATTGGACAGAACTAGAAAGGAAGGTTATGAGAACAAAGTTGGTTGGAGAATAAATACTGTTTTTGAAGGCCTATACTCTATTAGGAGTAACAGGCATAAGTAAGTAAGTAAGTAAGTGAGTAATCTGATCTTCTCAAAAGTATCTATCGTGAAACACTGGACAAAATATCAAAATATAATTTATTGTATATCTTGATGCCTAGATAGATATTTAAAAATACAGTCTATGATGTAATAAAAAAAGAAAATATTTAATTGCAAAAACAAATTTCTTTTCTCTTTTGCATTTTTTTTCTTTAGGAATTTTTGCTTTATCCAGTTTTCTTAGTGAATCAAAATGTTTAAAATATTTGGATATACGTAATAATAATTTAGATATAGCTTCATTAATGGCTTTATCAAAAACTTTATCAATTAATAAAACATTAACCAGTCTAATTTCTGATGCACAAAATTGGATGAACTCTCAACTAGATTTATCTAGTGTAAGTTTAAATGAGAATATCTGTTGAAAAAATTCTCTTTTTAGATGGCTCGTTGTCTTGTATATATTGTTTTGTCATTTTTTTGTCTTTATATATTGGTTTAGTATATATAGACATCAGTCGATCAGTCCGGCAACAACGTAGAACTTGGTACGTACGTACATCATTTCAAGTTACCATACCACATTAGCACAGTCAGTTCAGTTACAACATAGGACTTCGTACGTACGTATGTACATAAGTTCTGGTTGCCATACCACATTAGCACAAACGTATGCTGTTACGGATATGAGGGTGGATTTCACTTCCCGGGTGCCCACTTCGTGAAAGGCGTTGGCACAGAGGCGCACTTGTCGCTTCCAATCCTATAGTAGTAGAGCTAATAGAAGCATTAACGGGGGGTCCGAAGATATTGTTCAAAAAGTATAATCCAGTGAAATTAATCTGAGAAAAGACAGATGAAGATCATTTAGAATTCAGATTAGAATTTGGGAGTACACAAAGAATGGATACACCTGTGCTATTGCAAACGATTTCGAGCCATATCATTCAAAGTCTCTAACTACCAGTTACTATCGTCTCGCGGATGCCAACTAGGTAGTCTACAACTGTTAACATGACACAGGCCGGTTGTCAATGACTACATGAATTTGTGCCATGTTTTAGTTTGCCCGCCTCTAGCTTTCTTTCAACCTGCTCCTGCACCAGAAAACATCGCTTGTCGAGGCAGTAAGGGGTCGGGCATTTATAGCACATGTTGCAACCACCTCAGCTAATTTATATACATTACTTCAGCTACTGATCTGCCATCGTTACTTAGTATCCATTTCCTAACAACAGCGTTGCTTACTCGATTGTCCCAGGATGTTCGAGCAATACTTCGGAGACACCTATGATCGAATACCAGTAACCTACGAAAATCCTCGCTTCTTAGTGGCCATATATATATATATATATATATATATATATATATATATATATATATATATATATATATTACTTTTTGGGAATAAATACAGTCTATTCAAATCAATTTTGTTTCAGTCGGTCGGGTTATACAGTTACATAACAGAGTATAATTTATAGAAGTATGACCCTAATGCAATCATTGCTGTCAGCTGTTACTTGTAACATGCATCAACTCCAACTTCACTGTCATTCTGCGCTAATAATTATTTGTATTTTGAACGTCAGATTCCATTTCCTTTTTTTAAAGCTTAATATCTCATAGACATATATACATAGACATAATTGTTTGCCAACCAGAGGGTGTGTTTATTGCTCAGCGGTCGATTCAGTTTTACTTTTCAGTTCTGAATGGAGATCTTTAAAGGTAGAAGACACATGTAAGATGAAGGTTTTTGATCATAGATTTTTTGAAACAACGACCGAGTGGGTTATCCTGAGGTTACACTTAGGGTACGTGGAAAAGGTTGCGAATCTTCATCGAACGAGGTGTTTAAGATATGTGTCATATTCGCGTTACCTCGACGTGAGATGGTTGCTAGTGTAGAAATAGATAAAAAGGGAGCTATGGATTACCAAACTAAAGCATGACATCAGTCCATGCAGTCACTGACTTCTATTCTGAACCATGTTGGTAGATACAGACTACACCTGCTTGAGATCCATGAGGCAATGGCAACCAGTGGTTGGAAAATTTGGGTGAAAAGACTTGGAATTGTCTTCACACTGGCACAGCTCTATTCACACTTGGTAATATCTATGTCTTTACTCTGTAAAGGTAGAGGTAACGTGAGTCTTGAATGCTGCTCGGGTGCTCAAACCAAAGCAGACTATTGAATAAAAATTTTGTTGGGGACGTTAGTGTTAGGATATCCTAAGAGTACTATTTTTAAAAGTGTAATCCTATTGGTCGATTTATATTGATCGAAATTATGGTCGTTTTAAGTGTGAAAGTCAAATACTTCAATGTTGTCTCTGATTGGTCTTCCGGACTGTCAATGTCATTTCAAATGTTCTTCCCTATTGGCCGTCCTAAACTGTCAATGTCACAGACTTTGATGCTCTTTCCTATTTGACCTTAATATATAAATACGCACTATCTGTAAGCCTTCAGGATTCCGATTCAAATTCCGGTTCTTCTGCCTACCTCTCTTTTGTACTCGACCCAATAAACAACTCCATCCCACGGTGTTGCGTTCTGATATATAGGAGATTTGGAAATAGCATTTTGGGTCGTATTGGGATATTTGAATTGGACGCCGCTAGGACTGAATAACTATACGTAGCAGCGTTAGATCCCCAGAACTCACTTGATAAACGTCTTAATTTTGGATTTTATTCATGGGCTGATCAGTTGATCTTGGGATCACATTTCCTACCGGGAAAATCCTTGGCTGTGATTGGTTGATGTGTTATTTTAGTACGTTATTTTTGTGGCTCTCCCAAGGACGTTTCTATGATGTATAAATAAACGCGATTTGTGTGCTTGACATCAATATATTTTCTGGGGGCTTGTAGAATACACTTTCTACGCCACATCAAGACATTTTCTTCAGTTGGGACAACGGATCAGAGTAGCCTACTGTGTCACTGGATCATTTGTCTTGGTTCTTGTTTATCGACTAAGGTGAACTCGTCATAGTTTCATGCATATCAAGTGACGAGCATAAGAGATTTACTGATTTATGGCAACAGTTATTGAATGACACTTATTGGTCATCTGAAGATCTTTAAATAACTCATACTTTTTTTTAACAAAGAAATTATTATGTAAAAATAGTAATATTTTCTAAGATTATTGACACCTATCGTTGCATGGTATCTACTGCTAAAGGATTATTTTCAACAAATCAATACTATTTACACTTTCACCCATGTTTACAATGGCAAGTAAAAAAAGCAAGTTCTACTTCCTGTTGTGTGTGAGATTATCATCATTCTTATTAGTTAATACTAATCTTTTTTGAAAGTTTTGAAAGAGTCTCCTTGGGTCTTGAAAGTCCTGGGCTCGAATCCTTATGAAGTTGTGGATACGTACTATCACTAATCATCTAACTAATAAAATGATTTCATGATATTAAACTAATCTAATCAAAATCGCTAAAAAAAAACCTGAATTTTATTGATTTTTTGATTTTTAAACTGTTTACAGAAAGATAAAGATTTAATTCGTTCTCTCATTGAAAGTATCAATTCAAATTTGATAAGAAATCGTTTACAAACCGAAGTAGTTGATGATAACAATAATAATAATAATAATAGTAATCATAATGACGATGTTTCAATGATGAATCCTGTCACAACAATACCAGCTGATGTTGAAAATGAGACGAATTCACTGATACAATGTAATGATCATAATTCCCTGACTAATTCGACTATAAACAATGATGAATTGTCATCATTATGCGATGCAACCTTAGAGACAACATCAGTCACACTGGATTATGAATATGAGGATAATGTTAATCTCCCATTGAAGACAACAACACTTGAGAAACGTGATACTGATCACGATAATGATGATGATGATGATGATGATGATGTTAACGTTGAAGATGTGAAGAATGTCAATGTGGCAACAAACCTTACTGATTCTATTCATGAACAACTATTCACCGAATATGTATTGGATAGTGAAATCAATAATAATAATAATAATAATAATAATAATAATAATAATAATAGTGACGAGAATTACGCAACCATCGATCAACATAATAACAAAGAAGCGAATGTGACAAGAGTAGACGAAGAAGTAGACGACCATTCGGAACAATCCTCTTCTATACCACAAAATATATCTAATTTAATTGCACCCAGTGAAAATCTCTCTGCATGTTCAACAAATTCATTACTACACAATATAAATATATCATCGATGATTAACGATGAATCAAATGTAACACAATCACCATCTGTCGTCACTACTACTACTACTACTAATAATAATAATATAAATCATGATACAACTAATAAAAAATCTGTTGTCAAACAGAAATCAAAGAAATCTAAACGAACTCCCCCTCATGGTAATAAAAATACCCCGTCATCAAAAACCAATACCAATGGTGTTTAACATTATAGCAATCATAATCCTATTTTAATAATAATATTCATAATAATCATAATAATCATAACCTCCTGATCCTATTGTTTTATAAGAAATTTTTGCTTTTTTACTCAATTAATCTATACTTTAAAACAAAATCAATTACTGTGATCTTCTTTCTATTTGTGGTAAGTTATTATTGTTCAATGATCAATGTGTTTTTTTTTTGTTTGTTTTAAATGTTCATTGTTACGTATGAATTGATGTTTTTATGAATTGTCTAGGATGAATGAATATGTCCGGTGGGCTTAAACCGGATTGATGAGTGCAGAGTTAGAAAACTTGTTTTTGATTAACGGCTGTCATGGAGCTGCGTCTCCTAACTTCGCTCCATGGTTTTGTGGACTAGGCATGCAGGTCAAAGGCTCGGTGAGTAGTTTCTACGATTTAGGTGCCAAGGTACGAAATACCCCAGCTAATACACAGATTCAATGTGTGGTGCATACGTATTTAGGTATCCCTTTGCCAACCTGCGTCACTTATGGCGCAGGCGAGATATCTGCTTGTTAACCAAAGGACCGAGTGTACTGCGCAGCAGTATAAGCAATGCTGTAGTTCGGAAACGAGTTCTAGGTAGGGATGTCAAATCAATAGATGAAGTATTAAAAGTGTATCAGTTGAGATGGTTGTGACATGTGTTGCGTATGCCTAATCACCGACTGCCTCGACGAGCTATGTTTTGTAGTGTAGGAGTAGGTTGGAAGAAAACTAGTGGCGGCCAAACCAAAATATGGCGGAAATTCATGAAGTCACTGATAAATGGACTGAGTCATGTTGGTAGATGTAGACTACGTGGTTGGGGTCCCCGAGACGAAAGTCACCAATGTTTAGAGACGTTGAATGACGTGGCTCAGAATCGTTTGCCATGGCGAAGGTGCATGCACTGATTGTGTTCTCTCTAATTCTAACCTTCTGAATTCCTCATGATAGCTATGTTTCTCCTTTTAAATTTATCTCACTGAATTTATACTTCTCGAATTATATCTTCCCTCCTTAATCTTCTCCATTACTGCTAATGCTGCTATTATCGCTATCACTCCTGGATTTGAACTGACAGTTGCGTCTCTGTGTTGATGTGGTATGGCAACATGAACTGATGTACTTATGTACGAAGTTCTGTGTTGTATCTGTCTGTCCGTCTGTCTGTCCCTTTGTACAAATGCTTGTGTATTTAATACATTATAAATAACTCAATACTTTAATGTCGAGAAAGTTAGTGATTTGGTATGTATCCTATAGATGAGAAGACATATCTTTGAGATGGTGGAGAAATTTTTTAAGTCAAGTGGATGATTGTGATGGAGTTTCGTTGTTTGAGCTGGATGCTTTGGTCGTGGAGCTTTGATTGTTCGTCGCAAAAACATCATCAGCACAAACTTCAGATAGCAGAAGTGAAGTATTCGAATTTCTCCACGTACAACTCGTAGCTTATTCTGTTGTCCTCGATTTTGATTGGTTGCTATTGACCTTCAACCTGTCTTTGTTTGCACTTTTGTTTTGATTGTATACCCCTTTGATCTGTTTCTCGATCCTAAGTCTTTCTAGAATTTTTCTGATTAATTGATAAATTGGGCAAATTTCGATGTGTTTGCTGATTAACTTGAGTACCAAGCTTCTAAAAATTCTCTATTATTCTTTGTATTTCCTCTATCCAATACTTCAATATTGTTCCAGTCGAATGTATGTCCATTGCTGTCCGTATGTATTTATATAAGGGGAGAAGGCGTTTGACTGCTAACTGATTTTCACATACACAAAGCTGACTAGAACGTCTATTTTGTCCGGTGTAGTTTTTTTTTGCTCGAAACGATCAAAGAAGAAAAATCAAACATCATCTAAAAAATAAACTGTTCAAACGCCTTAAGTTTGTGTTGATGATCTAGCTTAGAAGAACAAGGAAAATCCCATAACCAAAACATCCAGCTCAGAAAACGAAACTCCACCACAAAGCCAGTCAACAACAACGTAGAACTCCATACGTACGTACATTAGTTCAAGTTGACATACTACATTAACACAGCGATGCAATTGTCACCTCAAATCCCATACTAGTAGAGGTAGTAGAAGTGTTAGCAATAATCGGAAATTTTAGGATTAGAAGATATTATTCAAGAAGTAGAATCTAGTGAAATAAACCTAAAAGAAAAAGATAAAGGTGATGAGGAATTAAGAAGGTTAGGATTTGAGATAACACAAAGAATGAATGCACCTGTACCACGGTAAACGGTTTTTGAGCCATGTCATTCAAGGTTTCTAACCATCGATTACTATCATGTCGCGGACCCCACCTAGGTAGTCGACACCTACCAGCCACCACAAAGAATCCATACCTTTTCCATTTCATTGTTCAATTGATTAAGAATCATAATATTTTTTACATATTTTATAAGTTATCTTTAGAGTAACATTGTCTAAGTATTCTTGTATTGTTGTATTATAACACACCTCGTTTATAAATTCACTATGTGTACTATAGATAATCTACATTTGAAGATTCTAAGTAAGATAACCAGTGTGCAATAAAAATAATGCTAAAGTATATAGAACTTGACAATTATTGAACGCAATTTATCATACACTACTAGCAATTACCTTTTGCATTTGAATTCTTTGAATTTGACAACTAAATATCTACTACATATTTAATATATCTAGTAGATTTAATTGTAGTATCCGTTGTTCTGTAATGGGATGAGTTATATAACTTTTTAACTTTGTGAATCTGTTATGCTTCAAACTCTATTATGAGTTCATCTTACTCAGTAAACGGAATAAAGATTAACAATGCAGTGACATGATAGGCTATTCTAATCCGATTGTCCCATGCCTTGCTAACTAGAGCAAGAAGTTTTGATAAGACGCAGTGAGAATGTATTTCACAAGCACCCGAAAAGTACGATGTCCACCAGCACACAACTCAAGCTTATTTATACAATGATAGAAACGCCCTTGGTGAGAACCACAAAATAGCGTACTAAAATAATCCATCAACCAATGGCACTCAAAGATTTTCCTAGTGGGAAATATAAGCTGTAGGTCAACTTAACGTCTTTGGAGCGAAAATAAATTATAAAATTAGGACTTTTTCGCAAGTGAGTTCTTGGGGTCTAACACCCCCAACAAAATCTATATTTATTATTTAAATTACTTTTATTGGTTAGAGTTAGTTGATGAATCTAACAGAAAGCTAACTTTGGTCCGATCGATATTTTGTGTTCAATTTTATTGTCAATAGAAATGATTCTTTACAATATTCTCAACTCATTATGTTTACAGTTTACATAAAACGTTTTAATTTTTTTTAAATGAACAAGCATGAATCGTATTTTCAGTTTTTGCTACGTATACATTTAAAAACGTCAATTTGATATGCTTCAACTATTATGAGTTTACCTTAGTCGGAAAATGAGAGTGAGGATCGAGGATCGGGCGAAACGACATGCTACTGTAATCCGATTATCCCAACCCCCATATTTAGTAAAAATAAGAAGACTTGATATGAAGTAGAACATGTATTCTACAAGAATCCAGAATGTACGAGATCCGAGTCCAGAAGAGAATCAGAATCCCGGATTAAGAGTCCAGGCCCGGGTCATGAAAAGTTACACATAATGCGTATTTATACATTTAGATCGAATAGGAACCGACATTGAAGTCTGTGACATTGATTGTTAGAACGGCCAATGAGAAACAACATTGAAGTATGTGACATTGACAGTTAGGTCGATTATAATATTGACCAGTAGGAATTAACCAATAGGAATCGACCAATAGGACTAGACTTACAAATAATTCTTTAACGATATTGGTTGAATATCCTAACAGTTTTTTTAAACTGTTATTTTTTGTTTGTATAAATTATCTATAAAAAAATGGTATTTAAAATATTTAATTGATCGAATTTCCCTCTTTTTCTTGTTTTACTTTTATCTTTCAATCGATCACTGCTGTTCAGCATTCGTTCAATTCATCAAAAATCTCTGAAATATATATACCTGCCTATATACTCATCTGGCTGGCTCCACTTTTTCTCATTTGACTCATACAATAATCTCCAATTTTTCAATATATTCATTTTTATTTTGTTCACAAAAAGAAGCTATTTCTTTTTTTGTGATCTGGTTTCCCATTTTTTCCTTTTTTCCTTAAAAAAAAACGTCAAATAACTTGAAGTGGTTATTTTTTTTTGTCATTTTTTTGTTCCAGTTCAATAATAATTATTCATTTCTCTTTGTCATATCGATCCCAGATGAATTTTTTGTTGTTGCTTATTTGTTTGTCAGTAGTACAACAAATTCAATTCTAGGAGGCTTTACTATTCTCCTTTATTTTCTGTAAAAAAAAATTGTTCTGTTTTTTTTAAAATTTTTATTTGGGATTGATTATGTTGATTTATGATTATTACGTAATCACATTATATTTCATAATGTCATTAACACCTCTTTCTTTTCTCTCATCTATCTATCTATCCATCCACATTACCGATATTGCATCTTCTTGTCATTCAATATTTTGCATAAAGCTTTCAAAATTGAATTAAACAATTGGTCTATATATATATATATACATACATTTATATCATGATTATTTGATCTTTCGTTTTTTTAATACATAAATTATGGTGCATTATTGATTTTTATCATTCTCTGTTGTTGTGTTTTGTTTTGTTTTTTCTAACAAGAAAAAAAAACTATTTAACTGTGATTTTTTTTAATTTCATTGTCATTGTTTACACGATATGAAGCAGTAAGAACAAACGATTTTATTCACACATTCATAACAGTTTTTATCTTCTTTCTTTTTTTTCGGCGCATACAATTAACCCTGTGTGTGTGTGCGTGTATTTTCTTCGGTTTCATCCGTAAATATTTACTCTGGATTTTTTTTTAAAACTTTTTCTTGTGAAACCGCAGACAGCATTCAACCACTCATGAAAAGTTTCAAGGTTTCATGTTGATTGGTGGTCTATATCTGACGCTTGTTGGTCTGCCAACAAGGTTTCATGTTCTCTTTTTTTTTTTGGGGGGGGGGTTCTGTCATGTCTGTTTTTTGTGTATATTTCTCAATTATGATTATAATTATTATTACTATTATTAGTATTATTATTATTATTGTCAGTAGAACAATCTAAATGTATTTCACCATTGAAACACCATGTCTGTGCATGTGTATATGTGTTTGTTTGTTTGTTTTTTTCTGGTGTATGCCTGTTTGTATATCGATCTATCTTTAGGATTATTATTATTATTATTATTACAACTATTGATATTGTTAATAATTCATTTGATTTTCTGATTATGTAATATAAATATATATATATATATATATATATATATATATGCAATAAATGATACATATCAGAATAATTTATTCTTTGTCTCCTTGTTAATTTTTGTTGTTAGCGGGCATGATGTTTTTTTCTTTTTCTGTAGTAGTAGTTACATTTGAGATAGACATTGATTGAATTTGTCAGTAAACCTAGAAAAAACAAAACCAGATCATCCCGATTAGGGAGATAAAAGTTGACCTGAAAATCATTTATTGATTCCACTGATTGTTCGCATCAGTCTAATTATCTATCGTGAATAAGTTATTAGTATTGATCTGAACCATTATACATGTTCATTTGGTTCACCAGAGTGGTTAGGTAGTACTTGTGTGGAGTGGTTGCACTACGTGATTGAGTCGAACTGTTCATGTCGAAATGCTAATACGTGGACAGTTTCATTGGTTCTCCTGAAAACCAATATAAAATTTATATAATAATTGACACGTTCATTACCGAACTTAGAATACATCACTGTAAAACAATCAAACTGTGAAAGCATTAAGTCTAGTAATCATTGCCAAAATATTTTACAAACAAAAGTTGTTTGACAAATATTCAGAAAAAAATGGTGAAGCTGATGAGCTTGTTTTTCTATTTAGTTGACAATTTTATGCATAAGTCATACATATTTTTCATGTTGAATAGCTTTGTGTACAATGAATATTTTTCTCACTAAATTCAATTTTACTGGAGTTATTTATCAATCAATCATCGCGCACAATACCGAAGGTGCCGGGTTCGAATCCTGTGAGGTGTAGAAGTCGTGGATGCTCACTGCCACTGATGAGTCCCATACTAGGACGAAACGGCCGTCCAGTGCCTCCAGGTTTCTAATGTTGGTCTAACAATGATTAATTGATGATTTCAAATGTGTAAAAAACCACTAATCTCCATAACTCCGATTGGAAAAAGAGTTATTTATCTTCGGTGTTTTTTTTTTACTGACAAGTAAATATATCTCAGTCAGCAAGTTTGGTAATTTTCCCGTCTATTTTGTTTTCTGGTGGCTAAATACTCTGTATACACTTTTGAAATCATATATCGATGAATGTTAGACTACCATTAGAAACCTGGAAGTACTGGACGGCGTTCGCGCGCAAGACCAAAGGTTCTGGGTTCGAATCCTGTAAGGTGTAGGAGTCGTGGATGCGCACTGCTGATGAGTCCCATACCCGGACGTAACGGTCGTCCAGTGCTTCTAGGTTTCTAATAGTGGTCTCACATTGATCAATTCATGATTTCAATGAGTAAGTTAACAATTTTCACAACCGCTTAATGGGAAAACTGTATAATAAAGTATAATTTACAGTAGAGAAATATCATTTGAAGAACCATTTTTTTTATTTAGGATGCTGCTTTGTGTTACATTCATATGTTCATAACAGATAATGAAACGAGATTTTCAGTGAAAATTGACACTACAGTGTACCACACTTATTATTGAATGAATGAATACAAAAAACAGGTCAATCTTGTCAAATGTAAAATAAATGCACTTACTGAACATTGAATATGTTACGACTTCTGAAAAGGAAGGAAGGTGTTAGGAAAGGTCGACCTTAAGAATGTCACATCTCACCTTACCTCACGGATTTCCATCTCTGTCGGTAGGTGTGCCCACTAAGGGCTTTCAAGAGCAGAGCAAATACTAAAAAATCCTTTTATAAAAAGGCCGTGCGTGACTTGCCTCAAGCACTTGTCCCCTGGACTCTACAGTCACGCTCCCAGGTTGTTAAGACCAACGCTAATCTACCTTCCTTTTCAGGTTCCTCAAGAAAAACTCTTCCACGGTGTGGGCATCTCGGAAGTAATATCCGCCCTTATACCCATAAAAACACACGAGATCGAATTGAATCACCATCAAATCCTTTCTTCACCTCTTAATAACTCTCTTATCTCCTCGACCAACCCTTGTTTCGATCAGCACAAGTGCATTTACTCTCTGTGTTGTATGAAATTCTAACCTTCTGAATCCCTCATCACCTCTATCTTTCTCTTTCTAAATTTACTTCACTGAATTATACTTCTTGAATAACATCTTTGAACCTTAATCTCTCCGATTACTTCAAATACTTTTACTACCTCTACTACTATGGGATTGGCATTGACAATTTCATCTCTCTGTGCTAATATGGTATGACACAACTTGAACTGATGTACTTACGTGCAAAGTTCCACGTTGCTGTTGATGATCGATGATGATGATAATTACAATATATATATATATATATCGTTGATTGTTACTTCGTGAGGCATGTACATGTGAATAAAATAATACGTATAAACTAAATATTTGTATTGATTTGATTTTGTATAAAAGTTTGAACATACAAGAATACTTTTGAAATTTAACTAAACAGTTAGAAAATACTGATTTGAATATGTTTGCTGATGGTGTTGTATTGTTCTCTATGGTGTAAATAGTTTGATTGTACGGATGTGTTTATTGTCTTACTTGATAATAATTTCAGTGCTTACTTTAATATAGAAATGATCTGAATGTACTTTTGCAGGTTTGACGACGGCAAATACGATTGTGTGTGTGTGTGTGTGTGGAGTGAAAGGAAGAGTATATACTACTGAGATTCAATGTACAATAAAAAAATTTTCAGTCTCTTTAAAGTTAACATGAGTTATGTCAAAATTGAACCGAATCTATAAACTGGAAATTAAACTGTTGTAACTTAACTCAATGAATAAATAATGAAGCATTTTTTTTTCCTTGAACAAGTCTTTGTATTTTAAAAAAAATTCTTTGAGAAATATGAAATTAGAAAATTGAAGTTAACATTTGATTAGGAAATCTGTCTTTGCTTACAAGAAAGATGATGATATTGGCCAAATTGTGTATATCGTTCAAATAATTTGTGTCTATATAGAGCTTTTGGCTTTTGACCAATTCATTAATACATGGAACTTGTTGAGTTGCATAGTTTGTATCATGTAGAATCGTAAATACACCTATTCGTGATGAGTTCCATACTTAGAACAAAACACTTTTTCAATGCTTTCTGCTTTTTCATTGATGTACTAAATAAGATTATTTCGTGATGTGTAAATGGTGAATGAAACATTTTCAATGATCAACTATCACGGAGTAAAAATAATTACCCTGTAATCAACAAATAGATGTTTATTTCAATAACAATGTACTATTTTAATTGATTTCATTGTTATATTGATAATTTGCGCGTGTTTACAGTGAGTGATGTGTACTCAGCTCTGACAAAATGCATCATGAACGTTTTTATTTGTATTTTAGTGTGTACTTCATGTTTTATGTGTAGTTTTATTTTCATATACCACGAATGTTAAACTTACTTAATTATTTCGTCATTCAAAGCTAAAACTAAGACGGAACAAAATAACAAGAAATGATACTTCAGTTCGCTAAACTAACACACACCGAATAATTGAAAGAATACTTATTCACTGTTGTCTTTTAGTATAATTATTGCTTATCTTTCATTGTCCATCCCTTTCTCTTGTTTATTTACGTTAGCGGTAGAGTTCTCAGTTATTTGATTCCAATCCGTAACTAAAGTTACAGAAATATGCTGTTTTTGGGTCAGCTGTGTTGAAATCATATAATTCAAAGTATTTAATTAGAAATTGTAATAAGTCATGATAACATATGTAGATTTTACACATTTGAAATCATCAATTAGTCATTGTTAGACCACCATTAGAAATCTAGAAGCACTGAATGGCTGTCTCGTCGTGGTTTGGGACTCATCAGCAGTGCGCATCCACGACTCCTGCTCCTCGCAGGATTCGAACCCGGGACCTTCGGTCTTGTGCGCGAGCGCCTAACCTCTGGACCACTGGGCCGGCATACGACGGTGTTAATGCCTAACTCAGATTGATCTAGAGATTTTGCGTGACACCACCCATTTGTCTATGGTAGTTACTGCCTCCTCGCGACATGGTTGAACTCCACTGGTCACGTCTTCCCACTAGAACTCCGAGAATTTCCTCACGAAGCGAGTCACTAGTAAGCACACTTTATGATTTTTCAATTAGAGATATAGCGATTATTGTTTTTACATAGTTGAAATCACCAATCAGTCATTGTTAGACCACCATTAGAAACCTAGAAGCACTAGATGGCCGTTTCGTCCTGGTATGAGACTCGTCAGCAGTGCGCATCCCGGTTTCTCATGGTAGTGTAACAATGATTGATTGATGATTTCAGCTGCGTAAAAACAATGATCTCCATAACTCTAATTGAAAAATTTGGAGTTTTGTTATAATTTGTTATTTCTTACTTTTAATTATTTCACTAGTTTCTGACGTAATTTTTTCTTTCTGATAATAAATCTCCTTGATCTTACGATTTTTATTGTTTTTATATGTCCACCTACACAAAACAAATGATTGAATAAATTGTGAGTTATGCTTTTTTATCGATTAATAGTTCATATTGAATTTCTCACTATAGAGTTATGGAGATTGTTGTTTTACATGGAAATGGTGAACCAATCATTTTTAGACCATCAATAACGGCTGTTTCGTCCTATTATGGGACTCTTCAGAAGTTCGCATCCGTGACTCCTAATAATTGCAGAAATCGAACCCAAGATCTTCGGTCTCGTGCGAAAACACTTGACTTGTGGACTACTGGATGGTAGACAATGGGTACAGTTGTGCAAAAATTCTTAGATTGATCAAAGTTAGACATTAACACCGTTGGATGCCGGCCTAATGGTTCAGAGATCAGGCGTTTGCATGTGTGACAGAAGGTCCTGGGTTCGAACACTGGGGGTCGTGGATGCGCACTTTCGACGACACCCATACCAGCACGAAATGGCCGTGCTGTGATTCTAGGTTTCTATTCGTGGCCTAACAATGATTGATTCACGATTTCAAAGTAATTCATATACTCGAGACTGAAGGATTTTATCGCTTAAAAGTTAAGTTCATTTTGTCTAGTTGTTTTAATTAGTTCAAAGTTGACATTAAATGTACGCAATATCATGATACTCTACAGTTGAAAATCATTGTAACCCATTCATTTTTATCTTCCTATTTATATATACTTTGGAATAATAAGAAAAATCTCCTCTAACCAGTTATTCTGAATATTATCATAATTCTGGAATAAAAGGATTTGATGTTTTCTTGATCAGAGCGAGAAAAAAGTTCATATCTGATTAGTAGATTGAACTTTAACTCATATTTGAAGGGAAATAACCAGAAATCCATTTTGTATGAATAACTAATGTGACACTAATTATTCATTCGGTGATTAATACAGTTGTACATACTACTAGTACGTACATACTTGTACATACTACTAGTACAATTCTAAACGACTTAGTAGTAATTTTCTGTGCTTCTGGATGAAGTATACGTTCATAACATCACCTCAGGTTGTGAGTAAACGTCGTTAAGTGCTAATAACCATCAACTGCAGAGTTTATAGGAAGTTTTTTTTTAACTTGTGTGTGATTGATCACACTTTCATGCGATAGATTTCTAACATAATCTTAATCTCTCAGTTTAATAGATTTACTGGATAATTTATTTTGATACTGAGCTAATTGATAAGCTCTTCTTCGATTGTTTGAAATTAAAATGAAAACTCTGCTTTGAAGTATTCGATGATTACATAGACTTAATTTATTGTAATGCTGATAATTTATCTATTGTTTGAATGGGACACTATGCTCGATAAGTTTGGAAGATTTTGAGATAAAAACAATGAACTACTTTTAAACATCTCAGTAGTTAGTTAAAATCTACATATCTTTTCGACCGACCATACATAGTTTCAGTAGAGCCTAATGTATGAAAACTATTTGTAATAACTAGTCACAAACAATAGATGAAGTTACAGTTTTACAGTCACATAGTAAAATTATAACCAAATGAGTTTCACTTTAATTTTTCAATCATAGACCTATATTCTTTTTCTGTTCTGTAAGTATTTTGTTGTGTTGACTAACAATTCTCGGTATGGAATTCATGTTTTAAAAAGAATAGATTTTCAGTGAATCAGTTTTGTTAAACAAATATTTTGTAAATGCATTTTCTATAGAAGTAGAAATGTTTTTCACTATTTCTCAGTACAAACTAAAGTATCCTACAAAATGAAGTTTGTTTGATCTGCTTCCGGAGAAATATGTATTCTAATAACGCGAAGCGTAATGTAAATTAGACGCCAAAAATTTAAGATTTTCAATCAAACTATTTTTCCCGATCAATAATCATGAATAATTGATACTTCAGTCATTTTCGTACTGTAACACAACATGGATTGTCAACAAAAGTAACAAGTTGTTTGAATCTTCAAATTTTCGTTTAGATAGTTAGGTTTATATGTGAATACTCTACTCACAGTTAGGCATTTTACTGTCAGTTCAGAGATCACCCACTCTCCATGATATTCGTATGCATATGTCGTAACTATGTAACCGATTACTTGGTAAAGAGAGAGGGTATATTTCTTTTAAATTTTCGACAGACAAATCTTCAAAACTAGTAACTAATATAGAAGTGATATTTGAGTCATTAACCTTCAGACTTTCAAATCAAGACATTTTTACACAGATACAGATCTGTAGATCTATAGTCCCCACCTATGTATTACATAGTTTTAGAATCCACTTTACTATTGTTGTATAAATCTTCATCGAAATTTCAACTTTTTCATATTTTAGATGATTCTCTGTAGATTTTCAATCATAAAACAAATAAATCATTATCAAATTGTATTCCCATCAAAACGTTTTATTGCAATTGGTGATCGAATTTCATTTATTAGAAAAATTACAACTAAAGATGTGAATGATTTTGCCAAACTTACCGGTGATATGAATCCAATTCATTTAGATTTGGATTATGCTAAACAAACACGTTATGGAAAATGTATTGTACATGGAATATTAGTTCAAGGGTAAACTTATTTCATTGATGTTGAGCATTGAATTATTTTTGTTTTATTTATTTCTAATTGTAAATAATAATTATGAATTCATATCTTTTATTTTAACAACTAATGAATAGTATATAATAAAAAGGAAGTAGGATGATATGAGAGTAGTGTGAAAGGAAACTGTTAGGACATTCATCAAATGTCCTAAGAGAATTATTTTTGTAAGTCTAATTCTATTAGTCGATTCTTACTGGTTAATATTATGGTCGTCCTAGCTATCAATATCACGTACTTTAATCTTGTTTCCCATTGGTCGTCCTGACTATCAAGGTCACTTCAAATCTTGTTTCCTATTGGTCATCCTAATTGTCAATGTCACAGACTTCAATGTTGTTTCCTATTCTACCTAAATGTATAAATACGCATTATATGTAACCGGTATTCTGATTCTCTTCTGGACTCGGACCTCGTACTTTCTGAATGTTTGTAGAATACAGGTTCTTCTTCATATTAAGTCTTCTTTTTCTACTTAATGGGATTTTGGGACACTCGGATTAGAGTAGCCTGTCCAATGGCCGGGATCATCGATCCTCGCTCACGTGTACTGACTAAGGTAAACTCGTAATAGTTCAAGCTTATCAACTACCATTTTTACGTGCATCTGTAACAGAAACTTACGGGACGGGAAAAGCCATATATATTTATGTCATCATTCCATGAAATTATTAATTATTTTTTATATGCTGTTGGTAATTGTGATATTCCAGCTTGGGACTTTTGGAATAATTGTAACTTATGCCTCTAGATGTTATGTGAGATAACTGTAAATTAATTTCGGCGACGCAGTTAAATTTATTTATTATTTTCTTTCGAATCTCTACACATACTCTACCGCTCTCTAAATCAACGCGCTATGTTATATGGTGTAAATACAGATTGGAAGAAAGCTGAGGGTGATCAGACCAAGATATGGCATCAGTCAGACTTTTTCTAAGTTCCAAAGGAGACGAATTTGAAACATTTTGAAGTTATAAAGCTCAAACTGTATCTTCTGAAACAAAAATCTGTACTTTCGAAGTTGATCTAGCAACTGAACATTCTCATTAACAAAGTTGGATGTACTTGAATTCACTCATAAAATTAGTCACATACATGCAATAAATAGAGATATCAAATACAAATTGCAAATCATTTCAAGATTTCTTACTTTTTCAGTGTTTTCCTGTTAGAATACTCATCAAATATCTTGAAGAAATTATTTTGTGAGTCTAATTCTATTGGTCGATTCCTATTGGTCAATATTTAAGGTCGTCCTAAACTATCAAGTTCACATACTTTTTTAAATGTTCTTTCCTATTGGTTAGTATTCACGGTCGACCTAACTCTATAAATACACATTGTTTGTAAAGTTTTAGGCTCCTCTTCTTCTTCCTCTGTACAAAACCTCATATTTTCTGGCTGCTTATAGTAGAATACACTTTCTACGTCATATCAAGACTTTTTGGCACCGTTTGTGAGGACTTGGGACGTTCGGAATAGAATGGCGTATCATGTCGCAGGATCACTTGTCTTAGCTCTCATTTACCGACTAAGGTGAACTCGTAATAGTATTCAAGCATATCAGTTGACGAGTCATAACAATTCCTCACTTTCTTTATAATTAATTCATTCATTGTGATGAAGGAAATAGACATAGAAAACAAACCGAGTGAAAACTTTTTTTCTTCATTGATTTAAATAATCTTAGTTAACTTTTGGTAATTTTAATCTCTTCTTGTTTTATTTTAATGTAAAAAGTGTTTTTGATTTTCCTATCGGATTATTTATAATCTCATAATATCTTCGCTTCGGTGGAACACATAATAAAATTATAGAACGATACAGAGAAGATTAGCAGAGGGCCCTGTGTGTAGCGTTCCATATTTTTCACAATCAAAACAATCAACTCAGAGAATAAAAAAGCACTACAATCAGTCTACCTGAGCTAAAAATTTTCTCCACCATCTCTTACCTACCATACAACTTAACCCATACTAGTCTATTAAATCTGGCATTATTCACTTTTGGGAATTAAAAATACACTTTGATAAATCCTTTACAATGACAGACCATGGAAAACTGAGGATTTCTGCTGCATAGTTAATGTTAATCACTTAATATTACTTCATTTTTATATTGTTCAAATCATTATATCTATAAATGTACTACTTACTAACAAGTAGGCTGTCAAATGCCATTCTAATGTCTGTTTTCTTTCATTTTCTGTTAAATTTAAAATTGTTTGTTAAAAAAATTGTTTACTGAATTGCTTGTGTTCAAACACTGTACTTGACTTTTTATTATACCTTCATGTCTTCATCAACACAAAGATAATTAGAGGTACTGTGGATTAATGAGATAGTGGAGAAAATTTGTAGCTCAGTTAGACTGATTGTGGTAGTGTTTCGTTCTCTGAGCTGGATGTTTTAGTTGTGGAGTTTTGATTGTTATTCTTCGGAACAATAATAGCATCAGCACAAACTTCAGAGAGGAGAAGTGAAGTATTCGAATTTCTCTACGTTTTTCCCATAGCTTGTTCTGTTAAACTCGAGCAACCAATCAGATCAACAACGTCTTTGATGACATTAAATTCACGATGGAAAAGGAATCAAACAACAGCCTATCATTCCTGGATGTACTAATCACCAGAACTAACACAGGAAAACTAGAAACTCAAGTATTTCGGAAGCTAACCCACACCGACGTAATTCTCAACTACGACAGCAACAACCCAAGAACCCACAAGATCCACTGCATACAAACTCTGTTCAAGAGAGCGAAGACACACTGCAGCACATACGAAACATTAAAAAAAGAGGAAAAACACCTGATGACTATCTTCCAAAAGAACGGCTATCCACGCAACTTCATCAAAAAACATCAACCAAAACTATCATCAGAAGTGAAATCAAGCACAGGAACAAATAAACGCATCATCTTACCATACATCAAAGACATATCGGAGTATACGGCACGACTACTGAAACCATTTGGAATAGGTGTGGCACACAAACCAACGGAATCACTTCAATCAATCC
Source organism: Schistosoma turkestanicum (assembly GCA_944470395.2). NCBI lineage: Eukaryota > Metazoa > Platyhelminthes > Trematoda > Strigeidida > Schistosomatidae > Schistosoma > Schistosoma turkestanicum. The sequence continues at coordinate 35,926,196 of OX103972.1, read as the reverse complement.
TATGTAGACCAAAGGACAAAATGACAAAGGAGGAAAAACCAAAGATCATCTACAAAATAAATTGCTCAAACTGTGAAAAACACTACATAGGACAAAGTGGACGGCCTCTTCAGCTCCGTTTACGTGAACATCAATTAGCAGTCAAACGCCACGACAACGCTTCGCTTATATCAATACACACCGAAAATTATGGACACATTTGATTGGAACAATGTGGAAATACTAGGTAGGGGGAGGACAAAGAACACTAGAGAATTTTTAGAAGCTTGGCACTCAGGTCAATTAGCAATCAACAAACACATCGACATTGACCCAATTTATCAACCAATCAGGAGAATCATAGTTGACACTAGATCAAGAAACAGATCAAAAGAGGGAATCACCACTTGCTGATCGCCAAAATGAGATTGAAGCTAAAGAAGCACTGGGCAACGGGGCAGACAACATCACAGAAGTTTAATACGGCCTTTCTTCGGGATACCGTAAAACTCAACGAATTCAAGATAGCCCTCACCAATAGGTTCCAGGCCTTTCAGGATCTACTCAATGGAGAGGAAGCAACATTGGAGAACAATTGGAAAGATATTAAGGAGGCAATCACTTCAACATGTCAGGAGGTCCTTGGTCGCAAGAAGCACCATCACAAGGAATGGATCTCTGTTGGTACTCTTGAAAAAATTGAAGAAAGGAGGAACAAGAAGGCAGCAGTGAATGTCAGCCGAACAAGAGCAGAGAAAGTTAAGGCGCAAGCCGAGTATACAGAAGCAAACAGGGCAGTGAAGAAGAGCATCAGAGCTGACAAACGAAAATATGTGGAAGATCTAGCAATGACGGCGGAAAAGGCTGCAAGAGAAGGAAACTTGAGACAATTGTACGAAACTACAAAGAAGCTCGCCGGAAACTATCGTAAACCAGAACGACCAGTGAAAAGCAAGGAAGGGAAAATAATCAGCAACACTGACGAACAGCGAAATAGGTGGGTGGAGCACTTTAAGGAACTATTGAATCGACCAGCTCCACTGAAGACACCCAACATCGAAGCAGCATCCACGGACCTCCCAATTAATATTGGCGCACCCACGATTGAGGAGATCAGTATAGCCATTAGACAAATCAAGAGCGGCAAAGCAGCAGGACCAGACAACATTCCAGCAGAGGCAATCAAAGCAGATGTGTCAGCAACTGCGAAAATATTTCACATTCTCTTCAAGAAGATTTGGGATGAGGAACAAGTACCATCAGATTGGAAAGAAGGATACCTGATCAAAATACCAAAGAAAGGCGATCTCAGCAAGTGTGAAAACTACAGAGGCATCACTCTTCTTTCAATACCAGGCAAAGTCTTCAACAGAGTATTGTTAAACAGAATGAAGGACTTCGTAGACGCCCAACTTCGAGATCAACAGGCCGGATTTCGTAAGGATCGATCATGTACTGACCAAATTGCTACATTACGGATCATTGTGGAACAATCAATTGAATGGAACTCACTACTCTACATCAACTTCATCGACTACGAGAAAGCATTCGATAGCGTGGATAGGAAAACACTGTGGAGGCTTCTTCGACACTACGGTGTGCCTGAGAAAATAGTCAACATCATACGGAATTCTTATGATGGATTCAACTGCAAAATCGTGCACGGAGGTCAGCTGAAAAACTCTTTTGAGGTGAAGACCGGTGTCAGGCAAGGTTGCTTACTCTCACCCTTTCTCTTTCTCCTGGTCATCGACTGGATTATGAAGACGTCAACATCTGGAGGGAAGCACGGTATCAACTGGACAGTTAGGACGCAGCTGGACGATCTGGACTTCGCAGATGATCTGGCTCTTCTATCACACACTCAACAACAAATGCAAGAGAAGACGACCAGTGTAGCAGCAGCCTCTGCAGCAGTAGGTCTCAACATACATAAAGGAAAAAGCGAAATTCTCCGATGCAACACAACATGCACCAACCGAATCACGCTTGATGGAGATGCCTTGGAGTACGTTAACACCTTCACATATCTTGGCAGCATCATCGACGACAAAGGTGGATCGGACGCAGATGTGAGGGCGCGGATTGGCAAAGCGAGGGCTGCATTTCTACAGTTGAAAAATATCTGGAACTCCAAACAACTTTCAAACAAAACCAAAATCAGGATCTTCAATACAAATGTGAAGACAGTTCTACTGTATGGAGCGGAAACATGGAGAACTACCAAAGCCATCATCCAGAAGATACAACAACGAACTGTGGGAGAGAACAAGTCAGATTCCAATGGAGGAGGAAATCAGGAAGAAGCGGTGGAAGTGGATAGGACATACACTACGAAAAGCACCTAACTGTGTCACAAGACAATCATTCACATGGAACCCTCAAGGCAAAAGGAAAAGAGGAAGGCCAAGGAACACACTACGCCGAGAAATAGAGAAAGATATGAGAGGAATGAACAAACACTGGACAGAACTGGAGAGGGAAGCCCAGGACAGAGTTGGTTGGAGAAAACTGGTGGGCGGCCTATGCTCCATTGGGGGTAACAGGCGAAAGTAAGTAAGTAATCAAAACATAGTTGCAAACAACGACAGGTCGAAGGTCAACAACAACCAATCAAGATCGAGGTTAGCAGAACAAGCTACAGGTCAAACGTGGAGAAATTCTAATGCTTCACTTCTATCTGAAGTTCGTGCTGATGATGTTGTTCAGAAGAACAATGAAAGCTCCACAACCAAAACAACCAGCTCAGAGAACGAAACACCGCCACCACAATCATCCACCTGAGCTACAAGTTTTCTCCACCATCTCGAGTAACCAATCAAGATCGAGGTTAACAGAACCAGCCACGGGTCGAACGTGGAGTAATTCGAATAGTTCACTTCTGCTATGTGAAGTTTGTGCTGATGATGATGTTGTTCAGAAGAAGAACAATAAAATCTCCACAACTAAAACAACCAGCGCAGAGAACCAAACACCGCCACCACATTGAAGTAAGTATAAGTACACACTCAAATAAAAACAACCAATGATCGAAATGTATGTGAATAATGACGGAGGAAGGATGAATGAGTTAATTAATTTTTTCAAAGACTGTTGGACAAGTGCTGTTGGCTCGCTTGATATATCGTTAAAAAACACTACAAACTCATTTAAACTATTTAACAGAAATATCACTCCAAACTGTTGTGCTGATTACATTTCATTCACTTATATCTGCTTATTAATTCGGATCTTATGTGTTATGTAATACGAAGAGTATTCTTAAATGTAATCATCTTTACATTTTATTTATTATTATAATTATGTGGTGGCCGATTTACTGCGTATTCTTAATCTTCGTGATTAGCTCGTTCAGACAATCGTTACTAAATAGCGTCTGACGGTTTTCATAAATCAGAAGGTGTACTCGTAGTGTATTGAATACGTTTATTTTTGGGACACACCACAAAGCGAAGTGGAGAAGCCTGTGAATAAAACGAATGAAGCGACGTGAATTGTAGAAGGCTGTTGAGCCAACTCCCAGATATAGAGCATCAATAAGAATATATAGTCAGACAAAAATAAGATAGACATATGATCAACGAGATAGGCATGCATGCACACACATGAATAAAAGTGACGAATGATTGACAAGGTCAAATGACAGTTGGGACATGTCATGTGAGCTCATACAAACCAGACAATTTCAAATGTGTAAAACCGCAAACCTCCAAAACTCTGCCCCAAAATATCGTAACAGTGCTCACTAGTGACAAGCTTCGTGAGGGAATTCTCGGAGTTCTAGTTAAGAAGACGTGACCAATGGAGTTCCACCCTGTTGGGTGTAGGCAGTAACTACCAAAGACAATTGTGGATGAGGTCGCGCAAAATCCCTAGATCAATCAGAGTGAGACATTAGCAGCGTTGGATGCCGGCCAGCACAGTGGTCCGATGGTTAGGCGTTCGCGCACAGTACTGAAGGTCCCGGTTTCGAATCCTGCGAGTTGCAGGAGTCGTGGATGCGCACTGCTGGTGAGTCCCATACCAGGACGAAACGGCCGTCCAGTGCTTCCAGGTTTCCAATGGTGGTGGTCTAACAATGATTGATTGGTGATTTCAAATGTGTAATAATAAGAACGAATGGTACATATAAATTGCTGCAATACAAAGGGCTTGGTTAAATAAAATTAATCGATAGGGCTTATAACCAAATTAAATGTAAACGAACTTGAATATATGTGTGGAGGCACTACAGTTGATTATTATGATCTTTTTCTTTTGTTAGTTTAGTTTCTTGTTTGTTCGGTGTACATTTTCCTGGAATTGGATGTGTTGCATATGAAATAAATTGTAAATTTCCGGAACCTTGTAAGTTTTTTTTTAAAAGTTTTATTTGTATTTGTGCTATAAATCGTTTGGAATGAAAGTAGTCGACCAAGAAACTCCAGATCTAAGTTTCATATGAATTAATACTCATTATCAAGGTGTAACTGTAATCTTGTCAGTCAGTCAGTTAGTCAGTCCAACTACGACGAATAACTTCCTACGTACTTACGTACATTAATTGAAGTTGCGATTATCATGTTAGTGCACTGAGACACAATTGTTCATTCAAATCCCATATTAATAGAGGTAGTAGAAGTATTAGTGGTAATCCAAAAAGATTAGTGCTCGAAGATGTTATTCCAGAAGTATATCCAAGAGGAATCGACTACAAAAAAGAGAGAAGGAGAGAATGAATACTGTCATGAGGAATTCAGAAAATTAGAGTTCGGGAAAAGACAAAGAATGGATTCACCTGCAATATTACAAACGATTTTGAGCCATTTCATTCAAGGTCTCTAACCTTCGGTTACTATCGTCTCGCGGACCCCAACCAGGTATTCTACACTTACCAACATGAATGAATCCAGTTGTCAGTGACTTGATGAATCGGTACCATGTTTTGGTTTGGCTGCCCCTAGATTTCTTCCAGCCTACCCCTACACCAGCGATTGGACGAGGCAGTCGGTAGTTGGTCATTCGTAACTAATATCTCAACCACCTCTACTGATAAAGTTCCATTGCTTGATATATTGATCTGCCATCCTTACTTAGTACCCTTTTCCTAACTACAGTATTGCTTACACGGTGGTCCTAGGATATACGACCAATGATTGAAAAACGCCTTTGATTGAATACCAGTAGCCTGCAAATATCCTTTACTCTTAGTGGCTATGTTTCACACCTGCATAGTAGGACGGAGTGAACTGATGTACAATGAACTTGTCCTTTGATTAGCAGATGGATATCTCACCTATGCTATATAAGTGATGCAAGTTGACAAAAGCTAAAATTAACAAGAGAACGAAATCATTCAACTACTCTACAGTATGATCTCAAGGGATTTGATAATTTATTTCTTAGTGTATCATCATAATAAGAACTACAACTCTCATTGATTGTTTATATTCTAGTGTAAATAAATTAAATATTTCAATTTTTTTTTAAAAAAAATTAATTTATTCATGAATACTAAATGAACCGTTTTGTTTTTATATTTAGTGCAAAAAAAAATAACAATATAAGTTTATTAAATGAGTTATAACTTACTTTGATATGTTTCTCTGAGTTGAATAGTTTGCTTGTGAAGCTATTTCTAAACAATCTCTTTAGCACAAATGATTGGTAGGAGTGAAGTTTGTGTTGACAATGTTGTTCATAATCACAATGAATGCTTCCTTATCGAACCATTCAGCTAGGGGAACTAAATTCACTCAGCGACAACGCAGAACTTTGTTCGTGTGTACATCAGTTTAAGTTGTCAAATAACATGAGCACAATGATGCGATTGTCTATTCAAATCCCATAACAGTAGAGGTGGTAGAAGTATTAGAGGTAATGGAAAAGTATAAGGGATCGAAGAAGTTATTCAGTGAAATAAATTTTTAAAAAAAAGAAAAGATGATGATGAGTCCCATACCGGGATGAAACGGCCGTCCAGTGCTTCCAGGTTTCTAATGGTGTGGTCTAACAATGATTGATTGATGATTTCAAATGTGTAAAAACGCAAACTTCCAAAACTGTGCCTCAAAATATCGTAACAGTGCTCACTAGTGACTAGCTTCGTGAGGAAATTCTCGGAGTTCTGGTTGAGAAGACGTGACCAATGGAGTTCAACCCTATCGGGTGTAGGCAGTAACTACCAAAGACAAATGGGCGAGGTCGCGCAAAATCCCTAGATCAATCAGAGTGAGACATTAACACCTTTGGATGCTGGCCAGCACAGTGGTCCAATGGTTAGGCGTTCGCCTAAAATGCCAAAGGTCCCGGGTTCGAATCATGCGAGGAGCAGGAGTCGTGGATGCGCACTGCTGATCACCCCCATACCGGGACGAAACAGCCGTCCAGTGCTTCCAGGTTTCTAATGATGGTCTAACAATGATTGATTGATGATTTCAAATGTGTAAAAACGCAAACCTCCAAAACTGTGCCCCAAAAAAGATAAAAGTGATGAGTAATTCGGAAGATTAGAACACAAAGAATGAATGCATCTTCACCGTTGCATACAATGTTGAGCCATGTCATTCAAAGTCTTTAACCATCTGGTTACTGTTGTCTAGCAGACCTCAACCAGGTAGTCTACACTCACTAACATTACTCAATAATCCACTTGACAATGACTTGATGAATTGGTACCATGTTTTGATTTGACTGTCTACAGATGTCTTCCAGCCTACCCTTACATCATAAAACATCGTTCATCGAGGCAGTCGATGGTTGGGCATAATAACTACCTTAACTGATGAAGATTCACTACTGTATCAATTGAAAGAGTACTAAATTTTTCTAAAATCAGCCACTAGAACTACAAATTTTCTTTACAATCTCAAAAGTGTTTTTCCATCATAAGAGAAAAACATAGACTGATTTTTATTTCTATAGTTTATCATATGTAATAACCTAATTCAACACAGAATGACTATTGTTAAAAAAAAATCATTCTAAGCAATACTTGGTATATAAGTAGTATAGTTCAGCTAGCTGAAATAGATGTATGTATGTGTTATGATAATAATTTGAAATCTATACTTAAAGTTGGATTTAATCACAGAAAACTAACAAACAAATTACAGTCACGTGGTATAGGACAATTATTTCATATTTTTTTGGACTAGTCAGTTGTAGACATACATACACAAAAGCTTGAATTCTATGAATCGATTCCGGTTGTAGATTACTTCACATAGAAAAAATGTTATTCGAGTTTTATTTAATCTGAATTTATCTGTTTCTTTTTTACTGGTTTTCGTCTTAACAAACAATCCGTGACCATAATTTTTATTGTAACGAGCTATGAATGATAACATAGTCGAGTAAACGGTTCAGTAGGATCGATCCAAAGCAGTATATCACGTGTAGAGATGTCTTTCACTTACTGTTTATCGCAATATGGATTGGTGTGTAGGTTCTCCTCTGCTTAGTAGATTCATTTTTACAATATTCCATTTTAAACTTCATTAATTCAATAAACGGTGATTCTATGAAGTAAACTATTTCATGCATTATCTTTACTTAATATTATTAAATACTTAAACTACTTAATTCTCTCTTTTCAGTAGTTATAATAATAATACTGAACTTTTTTTCATTCATTTAATCATAGTATTCGTTGATGAAACATGTCAAATAGAAGCTGTAGTATCTAAACTACGTGGAAGATTAGCTACTTTCGATGTAAATGCTTATGCACGTGAAAGAAATGCGGTAAATAACTTGTATTCATTGTTCTGTTATGTTTTTTTTCCATTATGGCGTTGTGAAGATTGCTGTGTTGTTACTCATCGAAATCATGAATCGATTAATGTTAGACCACCATTAGAAACCTGGAAGCATTAGAGGACCGTTTCGTCCTGGTATGAGACTCATCAGCAATGCGCACCCACGATTCCTGCACCTCGAAGGATTCGATAAGATAACAAAGCAAATAATTTTCAATGCTACATTCAGTCATATATTAAAAGTAATTTTTTATTTAAATATTAACAAATATTCAAATAAATTATTGTTATTTCTTCTAACAACTAAAATAACAAACTCAGTGAATCGTCAAAACACGTGATACTTCAGACTAATACTGATTAATGAGAATATGTCAACTATTTAAGTTGATGTAAATTATTGAATGATTTAAAGATATTAGAGGTCCAGAGGTTAAGCGTTCGCACACAAGACCGAAGGTGTTTGGCTCGAATCCTGCGGTTAGCACGAATCATGGATGTGCGCTGCTGATGAGTCTCATACCACGACGAAACGGCCGTTCTAGGCTTCTTAATGCTGACCTAACAATCATTTCAATTTGTGGAAACAGCCAACTCCATAATACTATCATGTAAATTTAAAGACACAATTTTTTAAAAAGAAGTTGTTGGAAAACAAATGATTTCATTGCTTTATTAAAAGATTTTAAAAATTTACAAAGAATATATTTGATGACTACTTTTTAAGCTTCAGTCTATCTATCTATCTATATATCTGCACCTTATAATTTAATTTAGAATACTGTTATGATTATTAATATGTTACTTTGGATTGAAAATATTCAAGTATGAAAAGCATAAATGCTGTAATTATATGTTGAAAATAATCGATTTCATGTGTTGATTGAAACTGAAACACTAAAAGAATTATTATTAAAATGTATGATCAGTTAAGTTCCAAGGAATTTTCATTATAGAGTTATGCAGACTGTTGAGTCTCATTGAATTCATGAAGCAATCATTGTTTGGCCACCATTAAAAACTTCAGTGTGCATCCATGACCCCTGCTCGTAGGAATCGAACCCAGGACCTTTGGTTTCGCGTGCGTGCAGTTAGCCAAGTTATTGCACAACATCACCCATCACAACATCACAACATCACTAGTGGGTAACTATCTTACAACCGATATGGTTGGACTCAATTGGTCACGGCTTCCCGCGTACGGAGTTCGTGAATGTTTACTGCCAATAAGTCACATACTATGACGAAACGACTTTTCACTGTTTCCAGGTTTCTAATGGTGCTCTAGCCATGATTGATTCATGATTTCAATGAAAGTAGGAATTGTCGTGTTCTGAGAATAATAATAATAATCTTATTTTTCAATTAGAGTTATGGAGATTATTGTTTTCAAATATTTGAAATCAACAATCAATCATTGTGAGACCACCATTAGATTAGAGTTAGACATTAACACCGTTGGACGCCGGCCCAGTGGTGCAGAGGTTAGGCGTTCACGTGCAAGATCGTAGATCCTGGGTTCGGATCATGCTAGGTACAGGAGTCGTGGATGCGCGTTACTGATTGGTCCCATACCAGGACAAAATGGCCGTACAATGCTCCCAGTTTCCTAATGGTGGTGGTCTAACAATGATTGATTGATGATTTCAAATGTGTAAAAAAACACAAACCTCCAAAACTCTGCCCCAAAATTTCAAGAGATAATCAAGATTTTTCCTCATTACCCCAAATTAGTTCATCAATCAATTAGTGTACCTTCATATACAAAGGTACAATTACATTATACTGTATATACGGTACCAGATATATGAAAGGAAGTTATCTGTAACACAATAGATACAATTTAAAAAAATATCCTGTATCTTGTTAAAATACTTTTTTCTTCTAAATTTATTTTTACAGAATGTTCTAGTTGGTTATTTCAATGTATTTCTAACACGTGAACAACTAACTATGCGACCACCAGTGGACAATGAAATTGTTTATCATTCGAATTGATTTATTCTTTTTTTCAATAAAACCATTCTAGAAATTTCTAATTTCATTTTGTATATTTAATTGTGTATACATATCAATGTAATGCTAGTCAATGAAATACGAATACACCATAAATGTGTTCCTTGGTCTTTCTGTTTTCTATTGACCCTGAAAATTCCATTCGGGGGATAGTCGTGTTGTGGTGTGTGCTACTTATACGAACGATATAAGTAGTATAAGAAGGGACGTGAAAGAAGAAGTCTCACGGTCAGAAGAGGAAAACGGAAAGCAAATGGAGCAAAAGCAAGAAGTAAATGGAGTAGTACCAGCAGGAAGGAAAGGAAGCAACAACAGGAATGGAAGAAGGATGGAGCGTTGGAAGTCACGACTCAAAGATGGTGTGCAAATAGAATGTTCAATGTAATGTTTTCCTTTTTAATTGACTAAGAGTGTAAATTTGCTAAATAAAATCTTCCGCGTCTACCTCAGTCTTCTCAATGTAATGCAGTTGGGTACTTTCTTCAATGTGTATTCTATCTACCTCTAAGGGCTTCTTCCTGATTTCTTCCTACTCTGGAAGTTGGTTTGTTCTCTCGTAAAAATGTCAGTCTAATGAATAGATATTTTTGTTCTATTGATGGTATGTTGGTTTACTGAAGAAATTTGAATTACTGACAACAATCTTGTACTTCATTTGACTGACTGAAACAAATCTATACAGTTGATTGTGTAATTCAGTTGATAGCTTGAATAAAATTCTGTAATTATTGAAGTGTTTAGTTTTTGTTAGTTAGTTATATGTATATATATATTGGCTTGAATGTGTTGAACATTGATCGTATGACTGTGATGTTTTTTTAAAAAGACAAGTGAATGCACTCTATCTATAACGAATTAGCCATTTTGCTCGTTTATTGCGGTTGACAGTTCAAAACCAAATCAGCCATAATGATACGTTTATTACTTCTGTGATTCAATGTATATGCAGAACATCTTGTTAAGAGTATTTGCTCAAAAGATCTACAAAAGCAAAGTAGGATCAGTACTTTAACGTTTCATTTTCAGGATAATGGTGCTGAGTTGTTGTTTGATGATTAGATTACTGAATAACTTGCTAAAGGTTTGTCTATCTTACTTAGTTACGCTTGTTACTCCCAATGGAGCATAGGCTGCCTACCAGTATTCTCCAACCTACTCTATTTTACGTCTTCCTTTCCAGTTCTGTAAAATTTTTATTCATTCTTCTCATGTCGGTCTCCATTTCTCGGCGTAATGTGTTTCTCTCTTCCGTTGACCCTGAGGATTCCATGTATCGGCTTGTCTTGTAGCGTAGTTGGGTGCTTTCCACAACGTGTATCCTATTCACCTCCAGCGCTTCTTTCTGGAAGCTGGATTGTTCTCTCGCAAACGTCAGTCTAATGAACCGATATTGTGTTCTGTTGATGATATTGATGGTTTACTGAAGAAATTCGAATAAAAAATTTGATTTTAGAAAGTTTATCAAAAACAGATGATATTCATGTAATAAAGAAAACTTAACTGAGTATCTTAACAATTAAGCAGTACGAGTAATATTGCCTAAGCATCTAATATTCAAACTCAAGTAAATTTTATTCAAGAGTAGTATTTCAACCTAGTTCTTTTATTGTCATATATAATCGGTTATGAAAAATAATTATTATAAATCAAATCATCTGACATGTCTAACTTACTTATTTTCTTAAGACTGTAACCCCTAATGGAGCATCAGCATTCTCCAGCCTTCATTGTCCTGAGCCTTCATTTTCAGTTCTACCTGATTACTGTTTATTGTTCTCAATGTCTGCTTCAAATTCTCAGTGTATTGCGTTCTTTGGTCTTTCTCTTTTCTTTTGGCATTAAGGATTCCAATTGACAGCTTGTCTTGTGATGCATTTGGATGCTTTCCTCCAGTATGTGTCCTCCATAGGTTTTTCCCTAGTTTCTTCCTCTGCTAGAATCTGGTTTCATTCTCTATCACAGTAATTAGGCTCTTCTTACTGGTGGTAATATCATGAATAAATATTGATTAATATTCAATAATATTCAAACTGAAGTGGATTTTTATTCAAGTATAATGTTTCAATCCATTTCTTTTAATCTCATGTATATTCACTTATGAAAAGTAACAAAGGCAACAATTAAAACTATATATGAATGCACCAACTCAATTATTTTTTTCTAACTGACAAGTAAAATAAAAAAAGCTATTAATCACAAAGAAATTTCTGTGAAATACACGTTGTTCTTGTTCACACATGTCAATTATGACTAACATTACGACAATAAATTGAGATTAATAAACATGATTTGTATTCAAAGAGAAACTTTATTGGAATTTAGACAGAAATCCCTTTTCATTGTAGATTTAATAGTTTAACTGACGATAGAGTGTTTGAAATGTGATTGTATATGAAAGTATATAATGTGGTCTTTGACAATCAATAATAATAATAATAATAACAATACTCGAACAGTGTACGCAAATAAATTACGGTGTAATCAATGTTTTAGACAAAATTATTTTAATTGTATGTCGAAAACATAGTCGAATGACTTAACTTCAATTAAAATGAAATGAGTCTTCACTCTGTTGAGCCATGATTTTGTTATGCTCATCAGTTGATATGCTTGAAACTGTGACGAGTTCACCTTAGTCGATAAACAAGAACGAGAAAATGACCCAGTGACACGGTAGGCTGCTCTGATTCTTTGCCTCAACTAACTGAAGAGAAAAGTCTTGATATGGTGTAGAAAGTGTATTTTACATTCACCTAGAAAATGTAATGATGTCAAGCACACTAATCGCGTTTATTTATACATCATAGAAACGTCCAAGGGAGAGCCACAAAAATAGCGTACTAAAATAACACACCAATCAATCACAGCTAAGGATTTTCCCGGTGGGAAATGTGATCGCAAGTTCAACTGATCAGCCCAAGAATAAAATCCAAAATTAAGACCTTTATCAAATGAGTTCTGGGGATCTAACATCCCCAACATATTTTAATGTAAATTATTCTGACAGTAGAACATAAGTATTTGTTAAACTCTTAGTGTATATATTAGAGGCTTTTAGACATTTGAATTTTATAGTTCAAATTGTAGGCTTATCTCAGTTGGAAAACCGATAAAAACTGTCGTGCTCAGGGACAGCTGTTTCGTCATAGTATGCGACTAACTAATAATATTCAACTACCACCCTTACCGAGGATTGAATCGAAGAACTCCATGTCTCACTGTGAGTGGTTAACTTTTAGATCACTTAATCCAACATCTTATGGTTGATATGTCTAACTCAGGCAAATCATCGCTGTCTAATTAATGCCTTCCATTTTTAAGTGATTGCCTGCGATCAATCCGTGATCTTTACCTTTCATAAAAAATATCAACTTTTATCATTTTGACCGATTTTTCTACGGGTAATTTAAAAAATGTCATCAAAACAGATCGGAAAGATTGTTGTCTTTTTAAATAATTTTCATTACATACTATTCTTATAAACATTGAGAAGAATTAGACAGATTGTTTCTGTTTTTGTTTGAACACCTCAGTTAATGTCAACAAATAGCTTCAGCTTTGATTAGTAGCTATCTCTTTCGACACTTATGGATCCTGAACAGATCGCACCGATATTTATCTTGTCAAACTGTTCACTTATCAATAACAGTCTTAATTTGTTTAAATTTTATAAGTTCATTATTCAATGTGTTTGTTATCAAACTAAACTGAACAACATTGAATTTCTTTTGTTGTTTTTTTCATAATTTCATTGACAAATAATGTTTATTGCCGGGTTGTTGTGAAGATTGTTAAGTTTTATTTGTAACCATGAATCGATCAATGTTAGACCACCATTAGAAACCTGCAGGGTGCAGGAGTCGTGGATGCGCACTGCTGACGAGTCCCATACCAGAACGAAACGGCCGTCCAGTGCTTCCAGGTTTCTAATAGTGGTCTAACAATGATTGATTCATGATTTCAATGTGTGAATGCTATACTTTGAAATAGTAGTTGTATCTCAATGGTTAAATTATCTTCCGATATCCGGTTATAAATTTTATTTTCAAGAATTTTCAAAATAATTTAATCATTTATATTTATCAACAGTAGATTTGATAAAAATTTTCGAAATAATTACTGCTGATGAGTCCCATACCAGAACGAAACGGCCTTCCAGTGCTTTCAGGTTTCTAATGGTGGTCTAACATTGATTGATTCATGGTTACAAATAAAACTTAACAATCTTCACAACAACCCCGCAATGCAATTTCATGTGTCCACCAGTGACTAGCTTGGTGAGGAATCTTCTCCGAGTTCTAGTGGGAAGTCGTGACCAGTGAAGTTCAAACCTGTCCGGATGTATACAGGGTATGAGGTTGCGCAACTCCGTGAATTTGATCAAGTTAGACAATAACACCGTTAGATACAGGCTCAGTGGTCTAACGGTTAGGGCGTTCACGTACAATACCGAAGGTCCTGGGCTCGAATCCTGCGGGGTACAGGAGTCGTGGATGAGCACTGCTGAGGAGTCCCATACTAGGACGAAACGGCCGTCCAGTGCTTCCAGGTTTCTAATGGTGGTCTAACATTGATCGATTCATGGTTAAAAATAAAATACTGTTTAGAAAAATAAAAAAGACAAAAAATAAACGTTTTCATTTCATTAAATTATTATTATTCAATAAGATAAAAACAAAAAATGCCAAGTCAAAATGAATTCAATGTTCAAGTTGAATAACGAATTGTTGCACAGTAAAACAAAACAAACAAAAAAACCAAACTTAATTAATTTATTTATTTCAAATTCTCAAAACTAATACAATGTAATGAATTAGAAGAATTTTGGTTTATTTATTTTATTTTTCATTGAAAAATAATTTTCTATCAAACTAACCGATTTATTTACATTATTTAAACGTGAAAATAAAAGTACACATAGTTGACAGTTTTTTTATTTAATAATAAATGTGTCAGTATATATATATATTTATAATTTTTTTTAAAATAAATTCATCAATAATAATAGTTATTTTCGTAAATAAATAAATAAATATATATATATATATATATATATATATATAAATTTTTGGACATATCGAATTCATGGTTCAAATACTTTTCTCTCTCTCTTCCTCTATATGAAAGTAAAACTGTTTAATTTATTCAATAAATTTAACTGCTGTTAGTTAGTTGTGTTGTTGTATCATTGAAAGTTTAAGGAATAAATTTATTAAAGTTTTATTTATTTATTTTTTTTGTTAAAATTGATGAACCGCGTATTTTGAAATTTTCAATATAATAGATTTTTCAATTAGAATTATGAAGATGAGTGTTTTTTTTTGCTGGTTGAGCGAAATCTATAGATTGATCAGAGTTAGACATTAACACTAGCTCAGTGGTGGAGAGGTTAGGCGTTCGCATACAAGAACGAAGGTCCTGGATTCGAATTCTACGGGTTGCAGTAGTTGTGGACGCGCGCTGCTGATCAGTCCCACACCAGGATAAAACGGCCGTCCATTGCTTCCAGGTTTCTAATGGTGGTCTAATAATGATTGATTGATGATTTCAGTGCGAAAAATAATAGATTCTAATGTATTTGAAAAGTAATCATTGATTTTTGAAGAAAATCACCATATGGTTTCCTTCTACAAACAGAATACAACAAGCATTATTCTACTAAATTTTAATCAGGATTATATTTTCATATCGAAAAAATGTTTTCAGTTAGTTAATTCATTTTTTCAATTGGAGTTATGGAGATTAGAGTTTTTACACACTGATTTCATCGATCAATCAATCATTGTTAGACATCAACACCGTTGCATGCCGGCCCAGTGGCGTTCGCATACAAAAACACAGGTCCTTTGTTTGAATTCTGCGGGACGCAGGAGTTGTGGATGCTCATTGCTGACGAGTCCCACACCAGGACGAAATGGCTGTCTAGTGCCTCCTATTTTCTAATCGGGGTCTAACAATGATTCATTGATGATTTCAATTCATTTTTATATTCAAACACAAATTTTGGTACAAGGCAGCGCTAGAATCAATGAAATTGTGTTGGCTGAAATACTTTCCGGATGCACAAACCAAAGTAACGGTTTGTTTTCTTAAGAGGCCACTCCTGAGCCTTTCGGCCTGAGGTCCTACAAAATAGTATATATATATATATATATATATATATATATATATATATGTATCAAAATAATTTCTGAAAATTACACTAATGCAGTATTCAGATATTGAAACCATCAATCAGTCATTCTTAGACCACCATCATTAGAAACCTGGAAGCATTGGACAGTCGTTTCATCCTAGTATGGCATTCATCAGTAGTGCGCATCCACGACTCCTGCACCTCACAGGATTCGAACCCAGAACCTTCGGTCCTGCGCGCGAACGCCTAACCTCTGGACCACCAGGATGGCATCAAACGGTGTCTTTGGTAGTTACTGTCTACACCCGACATGGCTGAACTCCACTGGTCATGTGTTCTCACTGGAACTACGAGAATTTCCCGGCGAAGCTAGTCACTGGTGAGCACATTTCAATGTGTAAAAGCACTAATCTCCATAACTCTGACTGAAAATTCAGATATTGGTCAAATGCATTTGCAATCATTACTGTACATATAAAACATAATTTAGTAGGATTTATGAATTGAAATAATTTTCAGTTGTGCATTTCCCTGCATTGAACATATTATGTTGATATGTTGTAATATATTGAAAATTGAAAACCAGGAATAAAGAGACATCTTATCTATTTACTCCACAGTATATGTAAATATATCTTTCTCTAACTAATCAATAATCAATATAATGTACTGATTACATCCCAGAGATAAACGAATTTGATAGACTACATTGTGAAAATTAGCACAACACATATAAGCGAACAGTATTGTTTTCGATTGGATCGTCATCAGGCTTTACCATCCAATATACATGAATATTCATATGAAACTATCAAAAAAATCAAGGCAATTTAAGAGTCAATAATCACAAATGAAATAGATTACATAACTATACATAATAGGCAAAAGTACAAGTTGAATGTAGGAAGACAGGTGTACTGATAGTAAGTAAGAAAAATAAAATACGTTTACTAAAGTTTTATCAGCAGTAGGTCAAACGTCAATAAATAAACTTAAAATAATCATTACAAAACATTAAAACCAATGTGTAATAAGTAGTGTGTACAACATTATATGGTGAAGAATATAAACGGTAAGAGGCAGAAAATTACCAACAAATACAGGATGTGAAAATAATGCTAATAATAACAAAATGAAATATAAACCAAAAGATAATT
Organism: Schistosoma turkestanicum; assembly: GCA_944470395.2. Classification (NCBI taxonomy): domain Eukaryota; kingdom Metazoa; phylum Platyhelminthes; class Trematoda; order Strigeidida; family Schistosomatidae; genus Schistosoma; species Schistosoma turkestanicum. The sequence continues at coordinate 35,909,169 of OX103972.1, read as the reverse complement.
TAAAACGTTAGTTGCGTCATATCCGGCCACAGATATCGTATCTACAATAATAACCACTATAAACCAGATATGCCAAGACAGAACTGCGTATTGTTTCTATCTGACCATTCACAAACAATGCTGAGAGATGTTCACTGATTCGTTGGTTAAGTTGCCTGGTAATACGCCCGATATAGCTATGTCCACTGGAGCAGCTGAATCTGTTAATGCACATAGAGGAGACCAACTCAAGTAACTTATACTTCGTTTGGGTAGACATCGCTGTTTGACTTGAGAAGGTCAACTCAAGTTTGGATGCGTAGAATGTTCTACTAATTACTTTTCTTAATCCATCCTGCAGAGTATCTCAGGCCACATCTTCGTTGAATTGTAGTTTAATAAATAAAAGCTTCTTTCGCGAGGTCGAAGTCTCCACATTTCAATGTAACCACCATTCTCAATGTCGTATTGCTATTTATATGATTTTATATTATTACTGAGCTTTTCAAATCTCCTAAGTGAATAAGCCGCAAGTAAACAAACAGCAAGTTGAAAGAATTATTGATTTTTTTAGCTCCCTAATCTGCTTTTAATTTACAGGTTGTATTTGTTGATTGTTAATGTCAGATTATCTATGAGTGAGTGAATCATTCATTTTGAGATTCAGAAATTGAAATCATGCAACAATTGGTCATCTTTTGGTTTTCAACAATCCTTTACTTCAATGTCAATGCGAAATAATACGAAATGCAAATTTATTACTTCACATCGGTATTATTTCGTCGCTCTCTAGACAACAATTTAATGTCATTAATCTTTAATTTGGTTACAGATTTAAATTTCATAAAAAGTATGCAGATGTACGCGCGAATTGTTCAAGTTAGACATTAACACCGTTAGATGCCGGTTCAGTGGTCTAGAGGTTAGGCATTTGCTCACAAGACTGAAGGTCATGGGTTCGAATCCTGTGGGGTGCAGGAGTCGTGGATGCGCACTGCCACTGATGAGTCCCATGCCAGGACGAAATGGCCGTGCAGTGCTTCCAGGTTTCTAATGGTGGTTTAACATTGATCGATTCATGGTTTCAAAATTTTGAAATTGGTCAACTTGATATAATATGTAGATAAACAATCTTTGACGTTTCTATCATTGATTTATGAAATGATACAACTTATTTCCAAATGAAATATTATGAATAAATATCTTCACTATGCTGGAGTCTCCAGTTCGAGCCCAGGCGGAAACATCACCATTTTAGCGGCTCACTACTGGACTTCAGTGTGAACGAATGATTGAGTATGCATTGAAATAAATCTTGCTCTCCATTTCCATATATTTACACTTAGGCTAAGTCATTTTGTGCGACAGAGGTAATAAGAAGCGGATTGATTCATTTCATGCATTCATTTATGCAAACTGACATGAGAATGCCAAGCGTACAAGCTAAATGAAGCGAATTCGAGAAGGCGATCGAGCCAACTCTTCATGAGCTGAAGAGTGACTAAGTATTTATAGTCAAGCAAGAATAGGCTAGACATGTGATAAGCGAGTAAGCATGCACACACACAATCAAATGTACAATAATCGATACATACTATAATCGAATTATTACAAATACAAAATTATGGTCGATACAGTTATCGAATAATTCAAACGACTAATTATTAAAGTACAATGAATGAGTTGTGAAATGCTACCCCGTATTTGTTTTAATGTTTCTAAACCAATACGATATATATATATATATATATATATATATATATATATATATATATATATATATTGAACACTGTCAGTTCATTAGTTAGTTGCTTTCACACACACGTAAGGAAATAGTAAAAGGCGACATAAATGATTATACATTTTATATCTGTTCATAAAATGAATCCAGTTAAGATCAAGTGTCAATTGGATGCATTGATAATCCATTGTCCTGATTGTTTGTTTTCTGCTCTCTATGTCAAATAGTTTAAACGTGCTAATTTTAATTATCATTTTGTTCAACACTATCATTGTCTACTTTAAGTAAATGTAATATTTGAAAAGTATTCAAACACCTTTATCGTGTAGGTTGTTTATCAAGACAGAGATAGCTTAGTAAATCAAATTGCTCAATGAACGACAAATCTTCTACATCATTTCATAGTTATTCATATTTATAGGATAACTTTTAATCTGATAGGCAAAATGTACTTATCTTTCCGTCCATCTGCGCTTCTCCACTTCAAATTAATCCAAGGTCATTGAATTTTCAATTTTGATGCATATTAACAATTTATTTAACATTTATTCTATTCTTCAATAACTTTTTTTACTTAATTCATAATATTTAATATATAATTGAATTGTAATTACTTATTTTATTTTTACTATAAATTGACCTTACGCATTATTATTATTCTATATGTAATTTTTTTTATTGGATAATCAGTCAGTTCAATGTTAAATTCTCGAAACAGGTTACATTAGTATATTTTCCGAATACTATTATGATAATTATTCCTAAACTTTCATTCTGATAGTATAGTTTTATGCGAAAAATATGGTTGTTTTGCGTGTTACCTCTTTTTTTGTTTTCATCACTGTCGGATAACAAACACACTCAGAGTGGAGGAAAAGTTTGAATCTTGATCGATTGGTTTCGTTTATCATGATGATACAGATAGATGGTGGTGACCTTAAGAAACTAACTGCCAACAAAAAAAGAATGGGCAATAAATATCTAAAGCTATGATGGAATGCATTTTCAAGGTCAAATGAAACACCGAGTTTTATCGGATTAATACTACATAAATTTAGAATATGCTTCCGATAGAAATTTCTCTTACATTGTAAAATTCACTGTCTACAATTCTGTTACATTTTTTTTCTTCAAGCGAACAAACTGGTGAAAATTACAAGATATGATTATACGAAAAAATCGTTATTTTATCTGCCGTTTGTAAATGTTCAATTTTTTTTTTCAAAATTAATAATTGACAATTCAATCAAAATTTCTAATTAAAGGTTAAGTAGAATCGTTTGTTAAAATAAAAATTTTTCACAAAATACATTCACTGATTACATTGTAATTATTATCAACTCTTTGATCAAGGAATACGAAAACAAAACATGAATAAAAGATTACTTACTTACTTACGCCTGTTACTCCCAATGGAGCATAGGCCGCCCACCAGTTTTCTCCAACCAACTCTGTCCTGGGCTTCCCCTCCCAGTTCTGTCCAATGTTTGTTCATTCTACTCATGTCTTTCTCTATTTCTCTGCGTAATGTATTCTTTGGCCTTCCTCTTTTCCTTTTGCCTTGAGGGTTCCATGTGAGGGCTTGTCTAGTGACGCAGTTGGGTGCTTTTCGTAGTGTATGTCCTATCCACTTCCACCGCTTCTTCCTGATTTCCTCTTCCACTGGAATCTGGTTTGTTCTCTCCCATAGTAGGTTGTTGCTGATGTTGTCTGGCCAACGAATCTGAAGTATTTTGCGTAGACAACTGTTAATGAATATTTGTAACTTCTGGATGATGGCTTTGGTAGTTCTCCAAGTTTCCGCTTTATACAGTAGAACTGTCTTCACATTTGTATTGAAAATCCTTATTTTGGTTTTGGTTGAAAGTTGTTTGGAGTTCCAGATATTTTTGAATAAAAGATGAATAATAATTTATGACGAAAATTCATGGGTTCAATCACGTAAATGGTTATTCTAGGAAAATATGAACAGATTTTTAAACAAAAATACATTACACTTAGTAGTAGGTCACTTTCTATTATTAGATATTTACTGGTTTGTTTAATTAGGGACTATGTCTATTTTTTTGTGATATTTTTAAAACGTCCAAGTTTTAATTCTGTTATGATCGTCACTAGGTATGATTTATATTAGTACGGGTTGACCTTAGTTGATAAACGAGAATGAAACAACAATGAACCAGTGACACGGTTGGTTACTCTGATTCGTTGCCCCAAAGGAACTAATGAAAAAGTCTTCATATAGCGTAGAAAGTGTATTCTACAAACACCCAGCAAGCATACAATGAATACAAGTACACAAATCGCGTTTTTTATACATCATAGAAACGTCCTTGGGACACTCACAAAATTAGCACACTAAAATATACAGCAGTCAATCACAGTCAACGGTTTTCCTGGTGAGAAATGAAATCTCAAGGTCAACTGATTGGCCCATTCTCGGAAACATAAAATGCAAAATTAAGACCTTTATCAAGCGAGTTCTGGAGATCTAACGTCCCCAACAAATTTTCGTAGTAATAATCTCTCCATCGACGTTTGAATTATATATGTGGATAGAGTTTGACCACTAATGATGATAGATTCCATCTATAATGTGACAGATTATTGAAAATTACTTTAATTCATTTTAGCGATGATGGTTAATTTCGATGCGATAAATTAAGACAGTATTTTAGATACACTTTATTTTACTCATGTTCATACATACTTTAAATCAGATTTACTAGTTTTGTCTTATACAAAATATCTTGATGTTGTCATAGACTAACAACAGTTAACAGAGCAGAAAAATAATGACGTTTAATAAAAGAAGACCAATTATACTATCTGGTTTACGATAAAGACAATGTTTTTGTGATCGTGATGATGTTAGTTGTCACACGTGTTTACAAATATGTCGAGCCCACAGGGTTTGTCCCAGATTTTGAATAAATGAATTAGTCAATTCTTCTCGAAGGATTATTTACAAGTCTTCTGACCTTGTCACTCATCCACTTATATTTTGGTTGTTTCTGCTTGAATGCATGCGTGTATTGTTTACTTGGATTGTTACATGTCTAGGCTATTTTCATCTGACTAAAAATACCTAGACATGCTTGGTTTACTCGCCTTCTCCACTTCTCTTCGCTTCACTTGAACGCTTAGTGTTCTCGTATATCTGTCTGTCTGCGTGAATAATTGCATGAAATGTATTCATTCGTAAATTCGTATTTGGCTTCTTATTACCTTCATTTGCGAAAGTATGATATACGGAAATAAAAATGAAAGATTTACTTCATAGCATATTCTATTGTTTTTCCCAAAATGGAATCAGATCGTGGAACACAAAAGTGATGAGTTCTATTTAGAATCCTACACAGATACAAAGTATTTAATTTTACAAAATAAGTAGATTAAATCAAGTTATAGGTTGAATGAATTATCATCACCAACTACAATATGTAAATGTTTCTTCTCATTTATTGTTATGATATCATTAAATATCCGAAAGAAATTATTTTGTGAGTCTAATTCTATTGGTCAATATTTAAGGTCGTCCTAAACTATCAAGTTCACATTACCTTTAAATGTTCTTTCCTATTGGTTAGTATTCACGATCGATCTAACTTCATAAATATGAATTGTCTGTAAAGTTTTATGCTCCTCTTCTTCTTCCTCTTTACAAAACCTCTTATTTTCTGGGTGCTTATAGTAGAATACACTTTCTACGCCATATCAAGACTTTTTGATACCGTCAGCGAGAGCTTGAGGCGCTCGGATTAGAGTAGCCTATCGTCTCGCAGGATCATTTGTCTTCACTCTCGTTTACCAACTAAAGTGAACTAGTAATAGGATCAAGCATATCAATTGTTAAGCATAACATTTATGAAATCTCATAATTCAATTTATTAATTAAGGAACATATTAGCAGGATGCATAGTTGAGTTGATCATTTATCGAACCTGCTAGCTAAGTGTATATTCAACCTACGGAAGATTAATGACTATTCAAGAGAAATTTGTAAGCTTCATCACATTTTCATTTAGATTAATTTCGAAAATTTTGACATGATGTTTTTTTACTACATAGTGGTTGTTCAATAATAATGGATTCAAAAACGATCTTATCAAACTGATGAATAGATAGAACTTTGAGAAGGCATAAATCTTACTGTTTTAAAAGAGACGATAGCTGTAGGATCCGAACTGAGGTTTGGTTTGAGGGATAACTGTCTAGGTAGGTTAGATACGTGTTTTGCCCAGTTGAAATAGAAACAAGTCATTGGGTAAATAACGGTTCTAATATTCATCATAAATATAAAGGTACATTATTACGTAAACAAATATTACCACTCAGTTATTCCACCAACAATTACTCAATTATTCAAATCCACAGTAGCAGATAACTGATATTTTATCCCTTCTGGATAGATCAGATTCGGTTGACAGATAATATTTGGTTGCTTTATAACACAGAGTGTTTCTTATTCTGGAAGAGTGCTTCAATTCACCATAAAAATGCACAATTCCAGTCCAAACAAGCAACCGACACAATCAAAAGAGGAACAAATCAATATGGCTGTCGCCATCACTAAGTATCAGCTTTTACAACATAAATGCATTTCAGAAATAAACATAGAAACTCAGTGAAGGCAAAAGAAATATAAACTATAATAAAATACAAGTATTATCATTTCAAATGGAATCGAACAGACTATCGAAATGTACAACTGAAAGAATAATCAATAAGAACAAATTACAAATGTAAGTATACATGAAGGGATTTTCACAAACAAAAAACCTTCAACAAATGGATCTTACAACAGCTATTCATTAATGTTTTGTAGTCACATATGTGTTATCATTCATATGTTTACACTTTTCCAAGCAATCATAGATAAGTAAGCATTCATTGAATTCATTTTTAATTTACTTACTATATTGTTATGTTGCTTTGTAATTAAAATATAAATTCAGCTCATTTCAATCCTTATTGATTTTTATTGATATCGTTAATTATTAGCAAACGATTGAATGCATTTATGAATCATTATTTATTACAGTTATTAAATGTGTGATTAATTATCCCATTGAATTGATCGATATCATGATAAGATATTTTCTATAATTCTAAAAAGCTTTCTAAAGCGTCAACAGATAGCTCTATGATAAAATAACGTAAACTTTTTATTGACGGCTTAATTTAATTCCTTAATGGTTACTGTTAAGTTTGCTATTTGATATTAGCCAACATGAAGGAATACAATGTTTAGCCCTAGAATGAGTAGTACAACTCCCGTCCCAAGTTCACAAGGCGGAGAAAATTTGTTGTTTAGGTGAATGATTGTGATGGGAGTTTCGGTTTCTGAGCTGGATGTTTCGCATGTGGAGCTTTCATTGTTCGTCTTAACAAAGTCATCAGTACAAACTTCAGATAACAGAAGTGAAGTAGTTGAATTTCTCCACAAATGACTCATAGCTTGCTCTATTGACCTTGATCGTGATTGGTTGTTATTGACCTTAAACCTGTGATTGTATGCACTTTTGCTTTGATTGTACACCCCTTTGATCTGTTTCTTGATCCGATGTTTGCCGATGATTTTTCGGATTGATTGATAAATTGGGTCAATGTCAATGTGTTCATTGATTGCTGATTGATTTGAGTGGTAAGCTTCTAGTGTTCTTTGCACTCTCTCTATCCACTATTTTATGACTGTTCCAGTCGACTGTCTGTCCGTAGTTGTCCGTATGTATTTATATGAGGGAATAAATGTCATGGCGTATGACTGTTAATTAGTTTACACGTAGACGAAGCTGAAGTAGACGTCCACTTCGTCCGGCGTAGTGTTTTTCACAGTCTGAGCAATTTATTTTGTAGATGATATTTGGTTTTTCTTCTTTTGTCATTTTGTTCTTTTGGTTTGCACAGGGTTGTCTGAATTGATCCTGTTGGTTTGTATGCTACGCCTATTCCAAACGGTTTTAGTATTCGTGCTGTAATTTCAAATATATCTCTTACATGATGGTAGGATAATCCAAATGTTGGTTCTTGTCCTTGATTTCGCTTCTGTTGATGGTTTCAGTTGATTTTCTTTGATGACGTTGCGTGGATAACCGTTCTTTTGGAAGATATTTTTCTTCGTTTTTCTGTGACTGATATGTGCTGCAGTGTGTTTTCCTTCTCTTGAACAAGGTTTGTACTCAGTTGATTTTGTGAGTCCTTTTGTTGTCACTACTGTGGTTGAGAATTAGATTTGTGCGGGTTGGCTTCCGAAATACTTGAGTCTCCTGTTTTCCTGTGTCAATTCTGGAGATCAGTACATCCAAGAAAGTTTGTTGTTACAAATTGGAAATCAGAAGAAGAGGAAAGGATAGTTTACTCTATTTCAGTTTCGAAATGTACGTGGAAAACATGTGCATTTTTAGTTTTCCGCATAGAATGAAAACATTCTAACCGTCCGATCGACAAATAGCGGTGTTACACAGTTATCCAATCGCCTTATGCCACCTTGATACTCTGGAAAATATATTTTTTGTTCTTATTAAGTGGAATCTCTTGCCTTCTTCAGAACCTTCAGAGACTTCATTGCACTTTCTGAGAACCACCACAACAGCTACACTGGATCAACTAAGAATATGTGATATGAACTAGTTTATATTCAGTATTATGCGTTAGAAATAACCATATGGTACATGTCTTTCAACAATTCATTGAAAATGATACCAATAATAAGATGAAATGTTTCATTCAAATGTGAAGCTGACATTCGTCATAGATTAATTCCTCCAATTAGATAACTGCTTAAAACCCATAAACAATGGTCAACTGTTTCGTTATAGTATGAAATCCTTCAGAATCCTACATTTCAAACGACGATAAAGGAATACTGCGATAGTTTTTGAAAACAGCTTTTTCAATTATAGGTCAATCTATACTTTAAATGAAGAAATGCTTTTCAGTATTTTTAATCACGGAAACCGAATTTGTTGGGGAAGTTAGATCCCCAAAACTCGCTGGATAAATGTCTTCATTTCTCATTTTATATTTCCGAGAAAGGGCCAATTGATTGACTTTGAGATTTCATTTCTCACCAGGAAAATCCTTGACTGTGATTGGCTACTGTGTTATTTTAGTGTGCTATTTTTGTGAATGTCCCAAGGACGTTTCTATGATGTATAAATAAACGCGATTTGTGAGCTTGAATGCGACGTGCTTGCTGGGTGTTTGTAGAATACACTTTCTACGCTATATCAAGACGTTTTGTTAGCTGTTTGGGGTCAACGGATTAGAGTAGTTTACCTGGACGCTGGTTCATTTTCTCGTTCTCGTTTATCGACTAAGGTGAACCCATACTAGTTTCAAGCATACCTAGTGACGGGTATAACAAAATTTTATCATTTTATTCGATAATAAGCGACACAGACCACGATATGAACAGGAATACTTTTCCAAATAAAGCTTCATATATATGCATTACGGGGTTGTGAAGATTGTTCAGTTACACATTTTTTGAAACCATGAATTGATCAATGTTAGACCACCATTAGAAACCTGGAAGCACTGGATGGCCGTTTCGTCCTAGTATGGGACTCCCCAGCAGTGCGCATCCACGACTCCTGCACACCACAGGATTCGAACCCAGGACCTTCGGTATTGTAGGCGAACGCGCAACTCCGTGAACTGATCAAGTTAGACATTAACACCGTTAGATACCGGCTCAGTGGTCCGACGGTTAGGCGTTCACCTACAATACCGGAGGTCCTGGGTTCGAATCCTGCGGGGTACAGGAGTCGTGGATGTGCATTGCTGAGGAGTCCCATACCGGGACGAAACGGCCGTCCAGTGCTTCCAGGTTTCTAATGGTGGTCTAACATTGATCGATTCATATATATATATATATATATATATATATATATATATATATATATACATATATATATTATCATTTTGTAATGATATCTTACGATTTCTTCTTGTTTTAAATTTGTTCTTTTCCAATCAAGAAAAATTAGGTTGTCTCAATTTAATTCACTATTACTTGTAAATAAAAATGCGATTTAAAAATCAAAACTACTTATTCAACTACTACTACGACAGATAGGCATAATTTGAAATATTCATTGTTAACTAGAGATTAGTTAAGAAAAAAAATGCGAATATATATATATATATATATATTACTGAAATATGATTATGTTCAACACTATTCACTTACTTACACTTTTAAAAATTCTAAACTCTATAGTAGTAATTCGGAGAAAATTTAACAAAAAAAATGCCAAGAAGAGATTAACTAACTAATGACCATCACTTTGTCAATTATGAAATTTTTAATCCTACGCGTAAAATACTTTTTTTTTCAACTGAGCAATGAAATTCACTTCGTTTTATTTATTTAGATAAATAATATATATATATATATATATATATATATATATATATATATATATATATATATATATATTTGAAAAGAGATAAAGACAATTCAAGTCTAGAAATATTTCACAACCTTATTATTATCATCTGTCTTCCTCTTGAAATGAATATTGATTAGAAAATTTCAAGTTAAATAAATGATTTCTATTCTTATAAATATGAAAATGTTGGCTGGTGTAGATGATAGAGTAGTAATGATCTTTGCAAAAATTTTCCAGTTGAATTAAAACATTGAAATCATGTATGAATCATTGTTAGATCACTATTAGAAACCTGGAAGCTTTGGACGGTCTTTGTATGGGACACGTCAGCAATGCGCATTCACGACTTCTGGTACTTGTGGGATTCGAGCTCGGGACCTTCGGTCTTGCTCATGAACGCCTAACCTCTAGACCACTGAATTGACATCCGAAGATCTAGGGATTTTGCTCAGCGTTACTCACTGTTTTCGGTAGTTACTCATTAAAACAAGATGCAGTTGGACTCCACTGGTCATGCATGACTTTTCACTAAAACTTCAGGAAGCTAGTAAATAGTGAGAATATTTTTTAATTTTCCATTATAGTATTATGAAGATCTTTATTTTAAATTGAAATCATAAATGACTAGAATCGTAAAGATATTCTTGGAGTTCTTGTGGTAAGTCGTAACCCGTGGAATTCAACTCTTTCCGGTGTAGAGTCAGTCAGTCAGTCAGTCAGATGCAACGTCGAACCGTAGTTGCTACCTCCTGACCGTAGCTGCTACCTTGACGTGGTGGTCGAGCTTGCCTATCATGATGACCCAACCGAGCTATACTGGCTGGAACATATGTTCCTGCAGGTCCTACCATGCCAGGTAGGTCGACTGGAGAACGATGAGACTAAAAGCAGCTACTCAAGGTCTGAGGGCGAAGTCGTACTGCTGACTGCAGAGGGGTGTGACAACTAGCATCTGCAGCGATACTGCCTTCTCACAAGGAAGGAAGGGTTAGAAAAGCTTCGACCCTAAAACTGTCACATCTCACCCTACCTCACGGATTTCCGTCTCCGTCGGTAAGGGTGCCCACTAAGGGCTTTTAAGAGCGGAGCTAATAATCAAAAATCCTTTCATAAAAAGGCCGTGCGTGACCGGCCTCAAGCAGTTGTCCCTTGGACTATGCGGTCACGCTCCGAGGCCTCCAAGACCAAAGCTAATCTATCTTCCTTTTCAAGTCCCTCAAGAAACAACATTCCACGGTGTGGGCAGCCGGAAAGTGACAACCGCCCTCATACCCGTATTCGGGTGTAGAGTAGTGCTAACCGAAGACGTTATAGTAAAAATATCCGAAAATGAATACTGTAAGCCATGCAACTCCTTAATTACTTACTTACTTACTTACTTACGCCTGTTACCCCTAATGCAGCATAGGCCGCTTACCAGCGAATTATTTTTCTGAGTAACGATTTTTTAGCGAGTTGGATTTCTACGCTAACCCCATACCCAACCAACGTCCTTTATCCGGCAGTAACTCCAGAAGGGTTAGGCGGAGTTAAGCTATGCAATACAGCTTTAAAACTTAAAGGATCCCAAAAGGTTTACTTTCTATCATGATTCCTACAACTCACTACATATTCATTTGGAATTCTGTTCCAAATAAGTTTATTTTGCATCATATAACCAACGGAGATAATTTTTTCCGTTAGTTAGTAATATCATCAAGTCGATTTTTAAAAAAATGAATTTAAGGGATGAAAAACTTACCGATATGAATGCAGTCTGATTAAAATTAACACTCTGTATGTACTTTATTTTAACGTTGCATGAAATGTAATCATTATTCATTTACTTTAAACTGTAACAATCTGAAAGTCACTTATGAGAAAGAAAAGAATAATGAACTAGCTTTCCTCGATATTTTGCTCCATCGCCGTCCAGACGGATCAACCAGACGAAAAGTACACCGCAAACCCACCTGGTCGGGACAGTACCTCCACTTCACTAGTTTCTGCCCCATACAATATAAACGTTCTGTTGTTAAAACTTTATTCGCTCGAGCAAGTAGAATCTGCTCTGCTGATATATTGAACGACGAATTCAAGCTTATTACTGACACACTTAGATCAAACGGATATCCCGAAACGTTTATTGTTCATCAGAACACAACTACGACGAAGCTGATAGCAACTGATGTTCACAAGAAACCAGTGTACCTACAGTTACTTTTCAAAGGTGATCGCTGCATGAAAATTACAACCAAACAGACTGCAGCTGCAATAAAAAAGACCTTCAATGCAGCTAATCTGAGGCTTATCACAACAACTCAATCGATCTCAGTTACCCCAATTAAGTCTCCAAGACCGATTCAGTCCAAATCCCACTGTAATTACCAATTCACATGTAACTGCGGAGAAAGTTACTTAGGGAGGACAGATCGCCGATTGGAAGACAGGATAGGGGAACATATTCCAAAATGGTTAATCAAATCCGTGATTCATCAACCTTGCTCGTCATCTCAAAATCGATTAAGAAACCCAGCCTCGTCCATTGCAAAACATCTAATGATGAGTGGTCATCAAATTGACCCAAAAGCAGTCTTTAGAGTTGTGACATGTCATCAAAACCCACACACACTCAAACTACTCGAAGCTATCCTGATTGGTCGGAAAAGTCCAACTTTATGTGTTCAAAAACCACTGTATGTTGACCTTTGTTTACCATGGTTCTAATGAGTGAATGTCATGCTAAATAAGAAATTTTGACCTTATCTTCAAAACTGTATTTACACAAATAACATGTTGCTTGTATGTGACTGACGAGAAAGCACGAAATGGTACTATCTCACAAAATATGTCTTCTCATTTCTCTATTCAAATTTATCAAAGGGAACCACTGTTCTGAGTAACATTATTACGTCTCCAGTTTTGTTCAATGAACATAAATATCCCTATTATATGTCAAAATGCGATAACTTTCTAGCTCACTGACTGTCTCTTTCAATGAATTGTTCTTTGATTGCTCATATCCAACAGTTTGTAATCGATATTTCAAAGTCCTAATATTCATCACAAATATAAATGTACATCATTACCTAAACAAATATTATCAATCAGTTATTCCACCAACAATTGTTTAATTATTCAAATAAATGTTATTCTATTCCTCCTAGATCGATCAGATTCGTTCAACAGATAATATATGGTCGCTTTATAACACTGAGTGTTTCCTATTCTCGAAAAGTGCTTCAGTTCACAATCAAAATGCACAACTCCAGTCAATACAAGCAACTCAATCAAAGGAGGCACAAATCAATATGGCTATCACCATGACTTAGGATCAGCTTCAACAAAATATTGCAATTAAGAAGGAAACATCGAAACTCAGTGAAGGCAGAAGAAATAGAAACTATAATACAATACAAATATTATCATCTCACAAAATGGAATTGAACAGATTAACAAAATGTACAACTGAAGGAATCAATAAGAACAAACTACAAGTGTAAGCATGGGGGCATTTTCATAAACAAAGCCTTCAAAAATGGATCTTACACATAGAACACTACGTAAAATCAAATTATAAAGAGATTTTTTTGACATTGCGCTGACTAACGTTTAACACCCGAAATGTTGTATAACATTTAATTTTGTTACATATCTGCTTAAATAGAGAGTGACTGAAGCTTTACACATAATTCTCAATGTTGGAAACGTTAGATCCCCGGAACTCATATCATAAAGGCCTTAATTTTGGATGTTTATGTTTTCGCACATGAGCTGATCACAGTTGACCTGGAGATTACATTTCTTAGTCGGAAAATCCTTGACTGTTATCGGTTGATGTTTTATTTTAGTACGCTATTTTTGTGGCTCTCATAAGGACGTTTTTATCTTGCATAAATAAACTCGCTTTGTCTGCTTGTCAACCTCATATTTTCTGAGTGCTTATAGAATACACTTTCTACGTCTTGTCAAGACTTCTTCCTCTACTTAGTGGGGCCTTTCGACGCTCGGATTAGAGTAGTCTATCGTGTCAATGGATTACTTGTCTTCGCTGTCGTATACCGACTAAGGTGAACTCGTAATAGTTCAAGCATATCAAATGGTGACGAGCATAACAAATACTTGAAGGGATGGTAACTTAAAATTCACTTATGGACTATTAATATATATACTTTTTTGTTTAACTGCAATTTTCATCTTGAATTGGCGTTCGCTAGTCTTTTATTCCTCCTCTGCATTCAGGGCTGGTTTGTATCGTCAATCGTCGAATTCAGTGTGATCAAAGAGTGATTTTTCACAAAATCTAAAATTACTGAAGCCTCAAGTCAATTGGTCAATAGACGAACATAACACTAAATCCTACTGCTCTCTTTAGAAATGAATCCCTAACTATTCATCTTACTTAAACCATCTATCCAAGCTATCATATCTGATTTTTTCAAATCTCATAACTATTATCATACACGAAAATTCAAATCTATCCTTTCACATTACAAATGCTATGTTTTTCACACTTTTAATACAAGCATATCTCATATAAATCACCTTGACCGAAGTTACAAAATGCTAACTTCGTTAGACTCGTTTTAGATTGACAGATTGATTGTACCAAATAACTTTTCTTTGTTTCTTCGTACTATTTAAACTTGTGTTAATTTATTTTGCAAAGCTTTTGAAAATTTAAAATTTTCTACTTATAAACATCCTACAGATATATTACTTTTATTAATAATAAGTAGTTACTTGTACAATATTATTCCAACTCCATATGAAATGAATACATGAAGACATATAAAAGCATTCTAATCAAATTCATGACATATACTATGCAGACAATATTAACTATTGACTGTTAATTTTGAAAAAAGCACTCATGCGTATATTTATTGCACATTTTTGAAACCATGAATCGATCAGTATTAGATCACCATTGGAAACCTGGAAGCACTGGACGGCCGTTTCGTCCTGGTATGGGACTACTCAGCAGTGCGCATCCACGACTCCTGTACCCAGCAGGATTCGAACCCAGTACCTTCGGACCACTGAGCTGGAATCTAACGGTGTTAATGTCTAACTTGATCAATTCACGGAGTTGCGGAACCTCATACACAGTTTTCGGTTTCTAATGGTGATCTAACATTGATCGATTCATGGTTTCAAAAATGTGTAACTTAACAATCTTCACAACCCTGTAATGCAAATAACCTGTGCTCACTAGTGACTAGCTTCGTGAGGAATCTTCTCCCAGTTCTAGTGGGAAGACGTGACCAGTGAGGTTCAACCTGTTCGGGTGTAGACAGTAACTACCAAAGACAGTGTATGAGGTTGCGCAAGACTGTGAATTGATCGAAGTAAGACATTTACACCGTTAGAAACCGGCTCAGTGATCCAGAGGTTGGGCGTTTGCACGCAAGACCGAAGGCCCCGGGTTCGAGTCCTGAAAGGTGCAGGAGTTGTGGCTGCACACTGCTGATGAGTTCCGTACCAGGAAGAAACGGCCGTCTTTCAGTGCTTCCAGGTTTCCAATGGTGATCTAACACTGATCGATTCATGGTTTCAAAAGTGTATATTTATTGGTCGAATGACAGGATCTCAGCTGTATCTCTTTCATTTACAACAAAAAACTACTTAATGATCTATATAAGTAGTAGTGAAATGCTTAAACAGCCAATATTTATATACATTCAATTCATATTTTTTAAATTAAGTCGACAAATGCAAACAAACTATACAAAATCTCTTGTTACACTGTCTACAACATTCATAGATTCATTCACTCAACTAGTGTAGTGAAGGTGAACACAGGTGAGGGCAGTCGAATTGTAGTTATCTCAAATTACAGAGTTAATTGGTAAAATAGAAAAACCATATCGTAAATCATGTATTTGCAAAATATCAATCCATCATATCGAACTGTGGACTATTCCTGTTGCAAACACAACATCAATCCATTGTCTGACATTTCACTACTGTTCATGCATTTCATACAAATCCCATTGTGTTCCCACTCTTCTTCCTTTTCTTGATCTTCCCCCATCTTCTGCTGTCAGACATTACGTTTTTTTTACTCGCGTCATATACTACTACTTATAAGTAGCGCGCACCACACTAGTATTTAAAAAAATTATATTTTCATTATTCAATAAAAGCATTTTTTTTCAATTTTCAATAAATTATGATTGTTCTTCTCTGGAATAAATAAATCATTTTATTTGAGTGATAATATAATTAACAAATCTTCATTTAATTTTTTTTTTTGCGGTCATAAGGCCATTGAATTTAAAAAAATTTTTCCTTAAGTGTTAATTTTTATACACTAACTTTATTACAGTGATTGATCTTAGTTAAGGCAACTATCTGTTCGATAGAATGAAGTACTAACTAGTTAGCTTAAAAGATTAATTTAATAGTGTAAACCTAATTTATTGTATTTAGCTAGTCATCTTCACTTATTCGTCGTTAAATTAACCGTGTTAATTATTTCATGCTTACATTATTAAATAAGAATGAAACGTTTTGGTAAAATAAATTTATGGAAAAATATGATAATAACTTTAGTAAACGTTTGTTTGATTATTTTGTATGTAGATTTTTTTCTCTCATATAGTTTGTTAGGTTAAATTAATTCACCATGAAAATCATTTTATTTCACTAATAGAAATCATTAATCAATCATTGTTAGACTACCATTAGAAATCTGAAAGCACTGGTCCACCAAATTCGTCCTGGTATAGTCCACATTGTAGTAATAAATAACTATTTCCAGCTTCGAGAGAAAAATTCTCAGAGTTCTAGTGAGAAGACGTCGTGACCAGTGGAGTTCTGCTCCTATCGGATGTAGGCACTAATTATCGAAGACAAATGAATGAAGTCGTGCATTAACACCGTAGGATGACTGTCCAGTGGTTCACAGGTTAGGTGTTGGTGCGCAAGACTGAAGGGTTCGATTGTTGTGAGTGGCGGGAGTAGTGGATGCGCACCGCACTAGAACGAAACAGCAGTCCAGTGCTTCCAGGTTCTTAATGGTGGTCTAACAATGATTGATTAATGATTTCAGTAATAGATAGCAACCTCCATAACTGTAATTGAAAAATGATTATTGTAAACCTTATTGTAAGAGGTTTTACATGAAGTTGTGAATTTTTATTGACAAATTGTTGATTTTAATACTCAGCTACTTTCACAGAGGAAATCTAGCACATATTTCGTAACTTTTGAACTTAAATATCGATCATACATGGCAGTAAACTTATTGATTTCTGCCGAACTTAAAAATAAATAAAAGTAACACTATGTTCCAGTTGAACATTTCCAAGGCAAATGATAGCTAAAAGATGCTGACCTGTACATGCATGCTACTAAATCTTCCTAATAATTGTCAGTTTTTATGCTACGATAGCTAGTTGAACTCACACACAAGAGGCTCGTTTATCAGATGACATTTTCAAAAATAGACACATTGATTAACAAAAATTGCACATCTCATTTAAAAACTTTCATAAACCATTTATTTAAATCAAAATTGAAATTTGTTTAAGGCAATTACAAACAACTACACTTTAAATTAATCTACAACAAGTTCATTAATCAAAAACCATAAGTAAATGATTTGATTTAATTATTCCGCTTTATGGGTTTTAATCAAATAAGAACACCAACCATAGGAACATAATATGAAATCAATTATCTTGAATATTTCGGTTGTAAAATATGGTATCATACTTCATAAAACACAGAAAAATATTATTCGACACGAAATGAAATGAAGCGTCAAATGTGTTAGGAAATTAATGAATGTATAAGAAATACAAATGAGTAACCGAATACACTAAGTGCGGTTTAAAACTTCGATTTTACACTATCACAGTCTAAATTTTCAGTATGGGTGCATCTGTAGAATACTTTGAGATAAGAAATCGATCAATATTAGACCACCATTAGAAACCTGCAAGCACTGAACGGCCGTTTCGTCGTGGTATGGGATTCATCAACAATGTGCATCCATGACCTCGCTGCTAGCAAGCATTGAACCTAGGACCTCCGGTATTGCACGTGAAAGCTTAATCCCTTGTCCACTGAACCGGAATTCACTAGTGTTAATATCTGCCTTTGATCCATCCAAAGTCTTACGCAACCTCATCTACTGTCTTCGGTGATCACTGCTCCACCCTCGACAAGGTTGAGCTCTAATGGTCACCACTTCTCACTAGAACTCGAGGGAACTTACTCACGATGCTAGTCATCGGTGAACAACTAATGTTTTGTCGTGGTTGCTCGTTGCTGATTAGTCTCATACCAAGACGAAATGGTTGTCCAGTGCTTTTAGGGTTTTAGTAGTGGTCTAACATTGATCGATTCATGACTTCAAACTTACTCAACAATTTCCACAATATGAGTTTGTTTATGGTAGATTGACAGACATCTACGTAATTTGTAACAAAATTCAAATTGCTAGTTACCAGCGGATTTTTAATGATTAAAATTATCCTAAATACATGTTCATTGAACAGGGAATCTTTATAGAGCTAACAATTAGTCGGAAAATTTACTTGGATAACTAAAAATGACTTTTTACTCTCAACTTCTATTATCATACGGTAGTGTATTATGTAATAACTCAATAGAAACAGCCAGTGGGTTACATGACTGTGGTGGTGTTTGGTTTGTAGCACCTCACATATCTCTTGTACTTTTATCGTTATTGAGCTTGTATGCACATGTACGCTTGGGCATTACTTGCCACCTACACATATAGTTAGTTATTTGACTAGCTGTATCGATTAACAATTTGAATAATTCGATGTCAATATCGATTATACATATTTGAATTAAATCCGATATTTGTATTGATCATTAAATAATTTGAATAATAAAGAAATTGTGGCAACGACTCGTGTTCACTCGTAGCGATCATCAAGACGGAGATATACGGGAAATCGAACATGACGAAAGTATAACGCCACAGGTTCTCTGAGCTGAATGTTTTTGTTGCGGAGCTTTCATTATTCTTCTGAACAATAACATCATCAGCACAAACTTCAGATAGAAATGTGGTGGTTACATGACGTAACAGTCAGTTTATTTCATTGAACTGCATTGTGTATTTAACACACTCCATCATTCTTTTTGCTATTCAACCAGTAGACTATGTAAACACTTAAAACAATTCATACAGTTTTGATATTTCGGCATTAAAGTTAAGTTGTTTTTTTTCTCTTTCATTTAAACAAAAAATAGTCTGACTGTGTTGAAACATTGATTTATATTATTTCATGTTATCTAACAAATTCATAAAGGCAGACAAGAAAGAATTCCTAAAGTAAATTACATGAAATTTCATTTGGTTTATACTGTTTGTTGTTTTTTTTTCGTCAACAACAAAACAAATACTGTACTGTAAATTCTTGATATCATCAGTATAACTAGGGAAAGTAATCACAGTCAGTAATAAATACCCTAAAGCTATTTGCATTACCAAAATCATAATTATTCAACTAAATAGCTATTTTTTTTATTTAATCAAAACAAAATTTCATGAAATAATGATGCGTTGTGTATGTATGGAATATTTGCTAAATATCATAAAAAATCCTGATTGATAACCGGCTATATATATAAAATGCATTACGGGGTTGTGAAGATTGTTAAGTTACACATTTTTTGAAACCATAAATCAATCGACTTGTGCTCACTAGTGACTAGCTTCGTGAGGAATCTTCTCCGAGTTCTAGTGGGAAGATGTGACCAGTGAAGTTCAACCTGTTTCTGGTGTAGGCAGTGTCTACCGAAGACTGTGTATGAGGTTGTGCAACTCTGTGAATTTGATCAAGTTAGACATTTACACCGTTAGGCACCGGCTCAGTGGTCTAGCGGTTTGGGCGTTCGAGCACAATACCGAAGGTCCTGGGTTCGAATCCTGCGGGGTGCAGGAGTCGTGGATGCGCACTGCTGAGGAGTTCCATACTAGGACGAAACGGCCATCTTTCAGTGCTTCCAGGTTTCTAATGGTGGTCCAACATTGGTCGATTCATGGTTTCAAAAAATATATATAAAGTGTAATAAGGTTTAGTTCAATGTTTCTTTTCTGTTTAAAGTTGATAACAAGGTGTTTTGTTCAAATATTCATTTACTGATTATTATTATTATTACTAGTTCTGATAGAAGAATATTTAAGGCCACTAAGCAAGTATTTAGATAGCTAATCAAAAATTTAATATACTGAAGATGGGTATTTCAAGTATGTGTATACCAATTTAACTGCTCCCATCGCACTTGTAACATAGACTATCCATGTTCAGAGGACCTTATTCATCCGTTTACATGGACATATACAGACATTTTCTTCTTCCTTGCTAGATAACTAGTAGCTAGTTGAAATGCCTAAAATCTTCCCATTTTTGTATCATGTCGCTATCGATTTACCTAAATTCATTAGGGTCAACTCCAACAAGACTGGATCTGAGTATTCAAAAGAGATATATCTAAACAATCTGTTTACCATTGTATGGAACTAAGTCAACTTATACTTAAATTATTGTTGGTGACGTTAGATCCGCAGAACTCACTTGATTAATGTTTTAATTTGGGATTTTATTCATGGGCTGATCAGTTGACCTTGAGATCACATTTCCAACAGGATAATCTCCCAAGGACGTGTGTAAATAAACGCGAATTGTATGCTTGAGATCATTGAGTTTTCTGGGTGTGTGTAGAATACACTTCCTACGCCATATCAAGACTTTTCTCTTCAGTTAGTCGGGTCAACGGATCAGAGTAGCCTACCATGTCACTGGTTCATGTGTCTTGTTCTCGTTTATCGACTAAGGTGAACTCGTAATAGTTTCAAGCATATCAAGCATAACAATTACTCAGTATAAATCCTTAGCATCTAATCCCCTTCTATGTTCCAATCTACCTTTATCCCATTCTTAATTTTCGCATTCACTTTCAATCATAACTAGAATGTTATAACTACTTACTTACTTGCGCATGTTACCCCCCAGTGGAGCATAGGCCACCGACCAGTATTCTCCATCCTACTCTGTCCTGGGCTCAGCTTTCCATTTCTGGCCAATTTTTGTTCATTCATCTTATGTCTTTTTCTATTTCTCAGCGTAATGTGTTTCATGGCCTTCCTCTCTTCCTTTGACCTTGAAAGTTCCAAGTGGGAGCTTGCCTCGTGACGCAGTTAGGTGCTTTCCGCTAACTAACTACATCTAATTCACTTATTTATATTTGACTTACTTTACTCACATTATGACGATCATTATGGTGTTATAAGTAAAGGAGCCATTGAAAATAAGTGTTAACTCAAATAGTGGTTATTTTATTTCATCACACTGTTATCCAACATTGTTTGTATTCTTTAATTTCATGCTAAATAACTTTCTTGTCAGGTCGACAGTTTTAAGTTTATAATTATTGTATTGTTTTACAAAGGTCAAAATCATGAAAACATTAATGAATTAGACAATGTTTAAAATTGGTGATATTTTACATCTGTCACCATATAAATACTTCTAGATTGTTATTTTAATATTTAAAACAATGTCATTGAATCAAGGTGTCAAGTTTTAACCAATATTAGAGTACCATTAATCATGTGAGTAAAATGCACACTAGGCGAAGTTCCTCTCAGTAATGGAGATAATAATATTGATAATACTGATACTGATTATAAAAATGATGTGTAGTGATAAAATTGTTGATGTTAGATCCCCAGAAATCGCTCGATAAATATCTTTATTTTGGATGTATTTGACGGACCGATCAGTTGACCTTGAGATTAATTTTCCCACCAAGAAAATCATTGGCTGTGATTGATTACTGTTTTATTGTAGTGTGCTATTTTTGTGACTGTCCTAAGGACGTCTTTATAGTGTATAAATAAACGCAATTTGAGTGCTTTTATTCATTGTGTGCTGACTGGGTGTTTTTAGAATACAATTTCTACACTATATCAAGACTACTTGCTGATAAAATTTGGTCAACGGATCACAGTGGCCTTCCTGAACTCTGGTCCATTGTTTTGTTCTCGTTATTCGACTAATGTGAACACCTGTAATAGTTTAAGCATACCTAGAGACGAGCGTAACAAAAATGTAATATGAAAGGTGTAGTCAAGGTTTTATTATTATAAGAATTTCATATGAATTGGGAAAGAGGAATGTGTAGGTTAAATAGAAACACAAAAAGAATCAGAAGAGAGGGATAAGAGATTCATAAAAACCAGTTTAGATTTTTAGTGATCCTGTCGTGGACCAAAATGGCTGAATATTATCTCTTTTGGGTACGTAGGTTAGGTTTACTGAAATTTATCCAGATGGCTTCAGCTATGCAGAGGAATGGTAACCTAGCTCTTTTTATGAGATTGTTCGGAACCTGCTATAAAGTAGAGAAAGTTTCATTTATTTTAATTCGATGTTTATTATCTACTGAATAAAAAAAGGATAATTTTTTTGATGATTTCCTGACTCCTTTTCCCAATCATGCTGGAACATGTTCTCATAGCTTAAATCGCAAATCTTAGTTTGACCATCGTTGAAAACTAGGGAGCAATGGACAACCGTTTGGTCATAATGTCGAACTCTTCAGCAGTGCACGTCTGTGACCACGAATCCAGAAATGGAACTCACAACATTGGATTTCACCAGTGAATGCCTGAACTTCATTCCTTGATGTTGAAGTTCAAATTTGATCAGTTCATGATATTGTTCAACAACAAGTATATTGCTGTTTCAACCATTTCGTTCATCAATTTTATTTACTTCTTTTCTCTGTATTCTCAACTTCATACGAATCAATTCATATTATTAAATGTTGTAGAGATGTTTTTATTTTCAGTTAGAGTTTTGGAGAATTTTGTTTTTCTACACATTTGAAATCATCAATCAATCATTGTTAGACTACCATTAGAAACCTGGAAGCATTGAAATACGGACGTTTCGTCCTGGTATGGAACTCATCAGCAGCGCGCGTTTCATCAACAGATCCGATAAGGTTTCATTCAACATGTTATAAGAATCTGAAAACAAAATAATTACTGAATAATTGTATAATTTGAGTATTTAATGATTAGAGCAACACATATAAGCGGACAATATTGCTTTCGATTAGATCGTCATAAGGCTTTACTCACTAATATACATCAATATTTATAAGTCAATAATCACAATTAAACGAAATAGATAACATAACTACACATAATAGGCAAAAGTACAAGTTGATAGTAAGAAGACAGGTGTACTGATAGTAGTAAGGAAATTATAAAATACGATAACAAAAGTTTTATCAGTGGTAGGTCAAACGTGGATTGTATTTTTGGTTAACGATCACTCAATCTAAATATTAGATTGAACGCTATATTATAACTTATTACCAAAAAGTTGCAGTACATAAACCTTGTAAAATGTCTGCTCATCAACTCAGTTTAAATATCTCTTGTTCGAATTTGTATCAGAGTTGGATCAAACAAAAACCTAATTCACAGAAACAAGTTTTCTGCACGGTCATCAGTCAAATCAAGAGTGATAAAGCAGCAGCAACAACACCAGACATAGAAAGCAGACATCAGTAACTACAAACGTGTCCCACTCTTTGTTCAGCAAGATTTGAGAAGAACAAGTACCAATAGACTAGAAATAAGGACACCTCATCAGGAAACCAAATAAAGGAGATCGGAACAAGTGCGATAACCACAGAGCTAGTACTCTACTCAGGAAGAGCCTTCAACAGAGTGTTGTTGAACCGAATGATAGACTCCATAGACGCCTAAATTCGAGATCAGCAGCCTGCTTCAACACTACGGTGTACGCGCGGCTCACAGACCCGTTTCAAGTGAAGATCCGTATCAGACAGGGTTGCCTACTCTAACCATCTCTCTTTATCCTAGTAGTCGGCTGGATTATGAAGACATTAACATCTCAGAGGAAACACAGAATACAGTGCATAGCTCAGATGCAGCTAGGCGATTCAGGTTACACAGATTACCTTGCTGTTCTATTCCACATATAAGAACAAATACAGAATAAGACGACCAGTGGAGTGTCAGATTGTGCAGTAGTAGACCTCAACATACACAAGATCCTCTGATACAACATAGCATGCATCAACCAAATCAGACTTAACGGAGAAGTTTTGAAAGATGTGGAAACCCTAACATAACTGGACAAAATTATTGATAAACACGCTGGATATGATGTAGATTTTAAAACACGGATTCGTGAATCAAGAGTAGCACTTCTACAAACGAAGAACATTCGCAACTCTGTCCAAGATACTGTGGATCCGTTGATCGGGTACTATCAGTAACAACCTACTGTGGAACACAACAAACTAGATTCCAGCTGGGGAAGAAATAAGGACGACAGGCTCGAGATGGATAGGATATGTTGGGTATGTTAGATCCTAAGAACTCGCTAGATAAATGTCTTATCTTGGATTTCACGTTTGCCAGCATGGCTGATCAGTTAACCTTGAGATTTCATTTCCCACAAGGAAAATCCTTGGCTGTGATTGGCTGTGGTGTATTTTGGTGTGCTATTTTCGTAACTGTCCCAAGGACGTTTCTATGATGCATAAATAAACGAGAGTTGTGTGCGTGATTGTATTGTGATTATTGGGTGTTGTAGAATATACTTACTGCGCTTATCAAGTCTTCTGTTTTGCAGTTTGGGATTCAAGGTAGCCTATCTGGACGCTGGTAATTGTCTCGTTCTCGTTTATCGACTAAGGTGAACTCGTAATAGCTTGAAGCGTACCAAGTGACGAACTTAACAGGATACTAAATCACTAAAACTGTGTCACGAAGCAGTCCTTAACTCAGAATCTTCAGGGCAAAGGGAAAAGATGGAGACCAAGGAACAAATCAAACTGTGAGCTGGAGAGTGACATGGAATGAGTGAATAGCGATCTTGAAAATTACCACCAACTTGTGTAAGTCGGAACCGATTTCCTGTACAACCGAGGTATATTTACAAGTGATTGATCTCTATGTACTGACTAATACTATATTTGTTTAATTCTTTTAAGTGCTAATCGAATCCTATTGATCAAGTTACAAGTATTATATGAGGAATCATTCGGATTGTAATACTCTAAGTAAATTGAAAGTGTTGATCTCAAATTTACATATCGACAGTTTTAAATTAACCAATAAAGTTCACGTAATACATGTATCATTCAGTCAGACGACAACAACATTAAGCTTCTTACGTACGTAAACCAGTTCAAGTTACCATACCACATTAGTATAGAGAGATACAATTATCACTTTAAATCCCATAGTAGCATAGATAGTAGAAGTATGCTTTTCCTTATGCCCAAAGTTAGTGTTTGCTAGAAATAGGCGGTTATCTGAGCATAGCTGCAGCAGACAGTCGCCATTATACGAACTTTGAGCCACGACACCATAAGATCCACCCAGGTGTCTTTCCTTTTCACTTAGTCTACCTACATGAGCATCAAAGTCATCAGTCAATATTACTTTATCAGAGCGCCAAATTTTCGGAAGAGGGTCCGAAAGCTTTCTGTAAAACTCATCTTTCACCTCGTCTGAACTGCAGTCAGTCGGAGCGTGGGCAGATACAACGAAGAGTGTCTCCTTCTTTCCGGGTCCATACCGTCCTGTTTAGTCGTACAGTGCATAATACATGTGTAAATATTTTTAAACTATCTATTACAGAATCAGTAAGTCACAGTGTCAGTCCATCTGTCAAATCTATTCCTAATGTCAAAATAAATGAAATTCTGTATTACTTTAACGCGAGAAGATTCAACTCGCCAATACGGATGAATTGTGTTCATGTATTTCAAAAATACCATATGTAATTGACATAAAATACACATTACAGAACAATAAAACATAAAATCACTGATTAACATGTATTTTATTTCGTAATTGACATTTTTGTCAATATTTCAGTCTACCACAGATTTATATTCACTCTTTATGAAAAAATAATTAACTATTGAATAGCAGTGATATAATATTTCATCTGTCAACCTCTCATAATTATCAACTATTAGTCCATTGTGATAACGATTCAATGTGATGCTTGTTGAACATTATTTCTGAGTTCAATTCATCATGATGATTACTACTCAAAGTAATAGATTTGTTTTATTTTATTTAATATGATGTTTATTCAAAATTCGATCTTCTGTGTATTGGAACTAACTATTGTGAACTATGTTCAACATGACATGAAATATCCGATTTGTAATAATTTTGAGTATATTTTTTTCTAAATGATAATTAAATTTGAAATCATCAATCAATCAGTCATTGTTAGACCACCATTAGCAGAAACCTGGAAGCACTGGAAAGCCGTCAATTCCTGGTGTAGGACTCTTCAGCAGTGCGCCTCCACGACTACTGCACCTCGCAGAATTCAAACTTGGGAACTCCGGCATTGTGCGCGAACGCCTTACCACTGGGCCGGCATCCAACGGTGTTAATATCTAACTCTGATTGATCTAGGGATTTTGCGTGACCTCACCAATTTGTCTTTGGTGGTAGTTACAGCCTACATCTGACAGGGTTGAACTCCATTGGTCACGTCTTCTCAACTAAAACTCCGAGAATTTCCTCACGAAGCTAGTCACTAGTGAGCACTGTTACTTTATTTTGGCGCAGAGTTTTTTTTGAGGTTTGTGCTTTTACACATTTGTTATCATCAATCAATCATTAAATTGGTGAAAAAATCAATGATATCAAAGAGTGTATTTTTTTTTATCTAGGGTCGTTATTTTTCGGCGGGAATCAGTCTTCACTCGACCTGCTAGACTTTTGTATTCTTCCTTTGCATCAGGGGAGTTGTGGTGGTTTCTAGTTTTTACGTTTAAGTAATAAGCATTGTTACAACTCGTTGCTTAGTCTAACTTTTTTTCTTCAAAAGATAAATAATTTTTTTTCTAATTTACATCGTTTTTACGAGTTCAAAACTCCGCCAGTAGAACCTTCGGGGCTACTGCCGGTCCCAAGCCTGGGTAAAGGAGGAGGGTTGGACATGGGGTTGACGACCCCATTCCGTCAAAAACTAACATGCCAAAAAAACGCTAACCAGAAAAAATAATTCAAACCATTTTAACTCTGCCCTGGGAGTTGGAGGAAGAATTATGACGTCGCGTGATGAAAGCCGAGTTCCCTCGGAAGTCACGGGGCCGATGCCCCTTCTGACAACCAGAGCAACCATTTTTTTAGGTACATGGAACGTTCGTACATTGTGGGAGACTGGAAGACTATTTCAAGTTGCGGCAGAAATGAAAAGATACAACCTCGAGGTGCTCGGCATCAGTGAAACACATTGGACACAAGTAGGACAACTGAGACAAGCTTCAGGGGAACTGCTGTTATCCTCTTGTCATGAAGAGGAAAACGCTTCACATACACAAGGAGTTGCATTGATGCTATCCAAACATGCACAAAAGGCACTGATAGAATGGGAATCTCATGGACCCAGGATCATTAAAGCATCCTTCAAAACAAAGAAAGAGGACATTACAATGAACGTCATCCAATGTTATGCACCTATCAATGACTACAATGACGACGTTAAAGATCAATTCTACGAAAGGCTGCAGTCAATCGTCGAGAAACGTTCACCAAAGGATTTGACGATTCTTATGGCAGACCTGAATGCCAAGGTTGGCATGGACAACACTGGATATGAAGACATCATGGGACGACATGGACTGGGAGAAAGAAACGAAAACGGTGAGAGATTTGCAAACCTATGTGCCTTCAACAAACTGGTCATCGGTGGCACAATATTCCCACACAAACGCATACACAAAGCTACATGGATTTCACCGGATCACACTACTCAAAACCAGATTGATCATATCTGTATCAACAAAACGTTCAGAAGGACTATGGAGGATGTGAGAACCAGGAGAGGAGCTGATGTAGCCTCAGATCACCATTTGCTAATCGCCAAAATGAAACTGAAACTAAGGAAGCACTGGACAACGGGACAGACAACATCACACAAGTTTAATACGGCATTTCTTCGGGATACTGTAAAGCTCAACGAATTCAGGATAGCCCTCACCAATAGGTTCCAGGCCTTTCAGGATCTACACAATGGAGAGGACGCAACATTGGAGAACAATTGGAAAGGGATTAAGGAGGCAATCACTTCAACATGTCACGAAGATCTGGGTCAAAAGAACTACCATCACAAGGAATGGATCTCTGTTGATACTCTCGCAAAAATTGAAGAAAGGAGGAACAAGAAGGCAGTAATCAGTGTCAGCCGAACAAGAGCGGAGAAAGTTACCGCACAAGCAGCATACACAGAAGCAAACAGGGAAGTGAAGAAGAGCATGAGAGCTGACAAACGAAAATATGTGGAAGATCTAGCAATGACGGCGGAAAAGGCTGCAAGAGAAGGAAACTTGAGACAATTGTACGAAACAACAAAGAAGCTGGCCGGGAACTATCGTAAACCAGAACGACCAGTGAAAAGCAAGGAAGGGAAAATAATCAGCAACACTGAAGAACAGCGAAATAGGTGGGTAGAGCAATTTAAGAAACTCCTAAACCGACCAGCTCCTCTGAAGTCACCCAACATCGAAGCAGCATCCACGGACCTCCCAATTAATATTGGCGCACCTACAATTGAGGAGATCAGTATGGCCATCAGACAAATCAAGAACGGCAAAGCAGCAGGACCAGACAACATTCCAGCAGAGGCAATGAAAGCAGATGTAGAAGCAACTGCGAAAATATTTCACATCCTCTTCAAGAAGATTTGGGATGAGGAACAAGTACCATCAGATTGGAAAGAAGGATACCTGATCAAAATACCAAAGAAAGGCGACCTGAGCAAGTGTGAGAACTACAGAAGCATCATTCTTCTCTCAATACCAGGCAAAGTCTTCAACAGGGTATTGTTAAACAGAATGAAGGACTTCGTAGACGCCCAACTTCGAGATCAACAGGCCGGATATCGTAAGGATCGATCGTGTACTGACCAAATTGCTACATTACGGATCATTGTGGAACAATCAATTGAATGGAACTCACCACTCTACATCAACTTCATCGACTACGAGAAAGCATTCGATAGCGTGGATAGGAAAACACTGTGGAGGCTTCTTCGACACTACGGTGTGCCTGAGAAAATAGTTAACATCATACGGAATTCTTATGATGGATTCAACTGCAAAATCGTACACGAAGGATAGCTAACAGACTCCTTTGAGGTGAAGACCGGTGTCAGGCAAGGTTGCTTACTCTCACCCTTTCTCTTTCTCCTGGTCATCGACTGGATTATGAAAACGTCAACATCTGGAGGGAAGCACGGTATCAACTGGACAGTTAGGACGCAGCTGGACGATCTGGACTTCGCAGATGACTTGGCTCTTCTATCGCACACTCAACAACAAATGCAAGAGAAGACGACCAGTGTAGCAGCAGCCTCTGCATCAGTAGGTCTCGACATACATAAAGGAAAAAGTAAAATTCTCCGATGCAGCACAACATGCACCAACCAAATCACTCTTGATGGAGATCCATTGGAGGACGTCAACACCTTTACATATCTGGGCAGCATCATCGACAACCATGGTGGATCCGATATAGATGTGAGGGCACGGATTGGCAAAGCAAGGGCTGCATTTCTACAGTTGAAAAATATCTTGAACTCCAAACAACTTTCAACCAAAACCAAAGTCAGGATTTTCAATACAAATGTCAAGACAGTTCTACTGTATGGAGCGGAAACATGGAGAACTACCAAATCCATCATCCAGAAGATACAAATGTTTATTAACAGTTGTCTACGCAAAATACTTCGTATTCGTTGGCCAGACACTATCAGCAACAATGAACTGTGGGAGAGAACAAACCAGATTCCATTGGAGGAGGAAATCATGAAGAAGCGGTGGAAGTGGATAGGGCACACACTACGAAAAGCACCTAACTGCGTCACGAGACAAGCCCTCACATGGAACCCTCGAGGCAAAAGGAAAAGAGGAAGGCCAAAGAATACATTACGCCGAGAAATAGAGAAAGATATGAGGAGAATGAACAAACATTGGACAGAACTGGAGAGAGAAGCCCATGACAGAGTTTGTTGGAGAAAACTGGTTAGCGGCCTATGCTCCATTGGGGGTAATAGGCGTAAGTAAGTAAGTAAGTTTACGAGTTCAAGGCGTAAATCAAACCATATACTTGGTGTATGTCAGTAGGCCAAATTCTGTTAATACTTTTACTCAGATCAAGAGTAATTCTGTTTGAGAAATGTTTTCTATGTTTACATGTGTATGTGAATGTATGTATATGACAGATATGATACTGGAAATATGAAACAGTTATACAGTTGATATATGCGTTTATATTATAATCTTGAAGAGATTTTATATGATTATTCTGGAAGATAATGTCAGGTTGGTTGATTAGAATTTAGCACCACTTGAAGTGGTGTCCGTAGGGATGTCCACTGTCTCCATTCTTGTTTAATTTCATCATAGACATGCTCTAAGAGATAACCTTATCCTCGTCTGAATTTTCAGGAGTAGACATTTTACCAGGTGGCTCGCTTATTAACTTAGAATATGCCGATGACATAGTCCTACTTGGTGAAGACGCTGACAAAATGCAGAGTCTTCTGAC
Organism: Schistosoma turkestanicum; assembly: GCA_944470395.2. Classification (NCBI taxonomy): domain Eukaryota; kingdom Metazoa; phylum Platyhelminthes; class Trematoda; order Strigeidida; family Schistosomatidae; genus Schistosoma; species Schistosoma turkestanicum. The sequence goes on along the minus strand of OX103972.1, from coordinate 35,878,451 downwards.
CACCTTAAGCAACAATGCAAGCATGTTCGGGATGCGGTTTTCCCCGTCGAAATGCAAATTGTTGCTTCAAGACTAGGTTTCATCGGCACCTGAACTAGTGATAGGGAGTGAAGTAGTTGAGCGTGCCAATCGCTTCATTTACCTCAGGATTCTCATCAGCGCTGTTGTCCTGGTGAGAGACAAGATCTCAGCACGGACAGAGAAGGATCGATTGGCTTCTGCTAACTTGCGTCACTTATGGCGCAGGCGAGAAATCCGTTCGCTAAACAAAGGATGAGTGTAGTGTGCAGTAGTTCGCTGTTATTAGGAATCGGGTGCTTGGTAAGAATGGCAGATCAGTAGATGAAATAATGAATCTTCATCAGTTGAGGTGGTTGGGACATGTGTTATGAATGCCTAACCACCGACTTCTTCGAAGAGCTTTGTTTTGTAGTGTAGGAGTAGGTTGGAAGAAAGTTACGGGCGGCCAGACCAAAACATGGCAGAAATCCATGAAGTTGCACAAGCAATCTCCCCGATTTCAAATGTATCACAGTTGGCTTGATCTATTTTGTAGACACAGTTGTGACTGCATTAAATTTAAACGACTAAATATGCTATGAAATAACTCTCCCTTTCAATTTCCTTATATCATACTAAAGTAAACCCTAATTTGTACGACGGTAGTAATAAGAAGCTAAACACAGTTTTGGGGATTAAAACCATTTCACGCAATCATTCATGCGGACTGACATGAGAATATAAAGCGTACAAGTAAAGTTAAGCGAAGTGGAGATGATGAGTGAGTCAACTCAATGTGATGAAGCATGAACGAGTATTTATAGTCATGCGAAATAAGCTGGACGTGTAAGCATGCACACACATCCACTCTGAAATAAAAACAACCAAAGATATGAGCGAATCAGTCATTTAGTCAGTCAGATGCAACGTTGAACTTCGTACGTAAGTACATCAGTTCATGTTGCCATACCACATCAGCACAGAGATAAAATTGTCAATTCAAATCCCATAGTAGTAGAGGTAGTAGAAGTATTAGCAGTAATCGGAGAGATTAGGGTTCAAGAATATTATGATTCAGTGAGATAAGTGTAGAAAAACAAAACTAGAGGTGTTGAAGAATCCAGAAGATTAGGATTTGATAGAACACAACGAATAAATGCACCGGCGCCATTGCAAACGGTTTTCAACTATGTCATTCAGGGTCTATCATCTTGCGGACCCCAACCAGGTAGTCGACAACTACCGACATGGCTCAGTCCACTTGTCAATGGCTTCATGGATTTGTGCCATGTTTTGGTTTGGCGCCCCTAACTTTCTTCCAACCTATTCCCACACTACAAAACAAAGCTTGTCGAGGCAGTTGGTGGTTAGGCATACGCAGCACATGTCTGAACCACCTCAACTGATGAAGTTTTATTACGTCATCTATTGGTCTGCCATTCTTACCTAGCACCCGATTCCTGATAACAGCGTTGCTCACTCGCGTGTTCCAGGATATACGAGCAATGTTTCGAAGACACCTATGATCGAAAACCAGCGAATGACTGGCAAGGTCAAAAGATGTGTGATTCATAACTCGAGGAGAATGCATTGATTAAATTGTCCAATGTTTGAGAGACCAAGTCCTATTGGTTCGACACAGTTCTGTGTTAATAAAAATGAGACTTCATGTTTTATTCAAAAGATTCAGTTAGTAAGACAGTTTCACGAATAGTTATCACTACATTATACTGTAGTATAGTGTGTAATCTTTACCAGTTGTTGTTCTATTCCTGATTTTAAACAATCACAATTTGTTTACAAGTAATTCGAACAATAGAAAAAAGTCAACAGTTTATTTTTTTTCTAAATAGATAAAACGTAAGCAAACTTTTGATTATTTCCTTATGCCATTCAATCACTCATTAAAAAACTCGGCATACAAACGATAGTTACAATCAGTATTGACTGTTAAATTCTCTTGTATCCTTGTCAAATTAATGGAGAAGAGATGAGTGCTCAGTAATAAACTAAACAAAACAAAATGGTTTTCCCAATGCTGTAGAGCAATGTAGAGCAATGAAAATAAAACTGATTATCAATCTCACATCGAATTTTCATGAAACTATAAGAATAATTTTAAAAAAAGCATCTAATTAAAAAAAGAAATTCAATGTTTGAACTAGTGAATAAATTTGAAATCATCAATCAATCATTGTTAGACCACCATTAGAAACCTGTAGGCGCTGGACGGCCGTTTCGTCCTGGTATGGGACTGATCAGTGACAGTGCGCATCCACGACTCCTGCACCTCGCAGGACTCGAACCTGGGACCTTCGGTATTGTGCGCGAACGCCTAACCATTGGACCACTGTGCTGGCCGGCATACAACGGTGTTAATGTCTAACTCTGACTAATTCAAGGATTTCGCGCTACCTCACCCATTTGTCTTTGATAGTTACTGCCTACACCCGACAGAGTTGAACTCCAATGGTCACGTGTTCTCACTTTATCTCCGAGAATTTCCTCACGAAGCTAGTGACTAGTAAGCGCATTTTACGATATTTTCAATTAGAGTTATGAAGATTAGTGTATTTTGCATATTGAACAATGATTGATTGATGATTTCATTGTTCAGAAAACAATAATCTTCATAACTCTAATTGAAAAATAGAAAAATAATTAATGATTATTTATGAATTGAAACATTTTATCGAATTATTTAAATCAAAGAGTCTGTTAAATTAAGTAGGAACTGGTAATCAAAATAAATAGCTGTCAAATATGGCATTAATTTGAATCTAAATCACTTATATTGGTGAGAATCAAAACTTTTCAATAATTTGTCAACTATTTGAAAATTCATGTGAAAGACGGAAACTGAATGTATTGTGAAATGATTTGTTTATACTTTACTTCCTTGTAAACAACAAATCGATAAACTGCTTAGAACAAACTTTACGATTTCAGCTCACATTTACTTAATATTCTTTTATATATCTACAATCAGTAAATAATTCTTTTTTTTTTGCTTAAGTTTGACACATCAAAGACTGACCTTATTCTGGTGATCATTTAGACTAGAAAGTATAAGACCGTTGTTGTGTCCTCAATTAGGAGTACCTACATACCTACTAGGGTTCAATCAAAACAAAGTTGCAAACAACGACAGGTCAAAAGTCAACAGCAACCAATCACGCTCGAGGTTAGCAGAACAAGCTACAGGTCAAACGTGGAGAAATTCGAATACTCTTCACTTCTTCTATCTAAAGTTTGTGCTGATGATGTTGTTCAGAAGAACAGCATTGAAAGCTCCACAACCAAAACAACCAGCTTAGAGAACGAAACACCACCACAAGGGTTCAACAAGGTCAAGACTTTGTCACCTTATCGTAAGAGACTAACCTGTAGTACATTGATTAGAAGATATTCAGTTGTTGATATTACCAACCGATTCTCATTACTGTACTACGAATATCCGTTGTCTTATTTATTCATAAAAATTCCCTAAATGCAACACTTACTCAAGAAAATATGAGTATATTTCATAAATTATGTAATTTCTAAAGAAAAAAAATTATTTTCGTTTTCATTTTATGACTGAACATAAATCAAAATAAACAGACAGAATAATGTGTGATTTTTCTCTGTAATATAATCTATAAAAGAATGGGTTATTTATTCTGACATCGTTACCTAAATTGTATCAATATATATATATATATATATATATATATATATATATATATATATATATATATATATATATATATATATATATATATATCTGATAGGATTAATATCATAAAATTATGAAAACTTAATACTCCAGAAAAGATAATTTTTATCGACGATTATCAAACAGACATAAATTAAGTGATGTGATTTATTTGAGATGATAATCCAATGTTCATCTAGATAATATTAACTATAAGATGCAACACAACATGCACCAACCAAATCACTCTTGATGGACACGCCTTGGAGGACGTTAACACCTTTATATATATCTGAACAGCATCATCGACAATCAAGGTGGATCCAAAGCATATGTGAGGGCGCGGATCGGTAAAGAAAGGGCTGCATTTTAAGAATTGAAAAATATCTGGGACTCCAAACAAATATCGATCAACACCAAAATCAGAATTTTCAATACAATCACAATTCTACTGTATGGAGCGGAAACATGGAGAACTATGAAAGCCATCATCCAGAAGATACAAGTATTTATGAACAGTTGTCTTCGCAGAATACTTCGGATTCGTTGGCCAAAAACTATCAGCAACAACATACTGTGGGAGAGAGCAAACCAGATTCCAATGGAGGAGGAAATCATGAAGAAGCGGTGGAAGTGGATAGGACACATACTACGAAAAACACCTAACTGCGTCACAAGACAAGCCCTCACATGGAACCCTCAAGGTCGAAGGAAAAGAGGAAGGTCAAAGAACACATTACGCATACAAATAGAGAAAGACATGAGAAGAATGAACAAACATTGGACAGAATTGATAAGGAAAGCCCATGACAGAGTTGGTTGGAGAAGGCTGGTCGGTGGCCTATGCTCCATCGGGGTTAACAGGCGAAAGAATGTAAGTAAGTATTAGAGTATTATAGAGAAGGTAGTTTTATCGTGAAATCATGAGTAAATCATTGTTAGATCGTCCTTAGAAACCTGAAAGAACTGGATGGTGGTTTCGTCCTAGTGTGGGACTATCAGTGGCAGTGCGCATCCACAACTCCTACAACTCACAGGATTGTAAACTAGAGCCTTCCGTCTTGTGCACGAAAGCCTAACCTCCAGACCACTGGGCCGGCATCCAACGGAGGTTGTGCAAAATTCTTACATAGATTAGAGTTAGACTTCAACTCCTTTAGATGTTGACCAAGTCGTTCACAGTTTAGGCCTTAGAGCGTTAAGACCTAAAGTTGTGGGTTTGAATCTTGCGATTAGTAGGAGTCGTTGATGCGCACTGCTGATGAGTCCCATACCAAGACAAAACGGTCGTCCAGTGCTTCCAGGTTTTTAATGGTAGCCTAACAATGATTCATGATTTCAATATTAATTATGACATTGGCAATTTATAATTGTGTATAAATACATTCATATGTATTTATCTCTGTATGTCATACATATAAGGGAATAATATATTTTATTTTAGATATTCATCAGGCTTTACTCTAATGCGCAATAATATTTAAATGCATATATGAAATTATTAAATCAATCAAGGCAATTTATGAGTTCGTGATAACAGTGGAATAAAAAGCGCCAATTGATGCTGAAATGACAGTGTACTGATCATCATCCTAACGACTAATAAAGGCTTAAATCAATGTTACACAATAGGGTAATGAGTCAAACGTCTTGAAAAACTAGATTCTGGAATAACATTCATTAAATACCCATAATTACGTGTTAAGAACTGTTCAGATAATTGGATAGCGAGGTGTATATTTAAAATAAACAAAACACGTAGGGTGAAGAGCAATATGCGAACATAAACGAAGAGTATGGAAAATAATGATAATAGGTATAAAGAAAACATTGATGAACTGGCTTTTTAAGGCTAAATAGAGTGACAGAGGTGTCAACGCTGTTGATCAAGTGCCACAGAACTACGAGATACACCGCTTTAGTTATGCCTTTTCCTAGCCACGAACGAAGGTGTTCTCTGATTCGTTGGTTCAGTTGTCTGGTTGTACGCCTAATACAGCTCTCTTCACAGGACTGGCTAAATTCTTCGAAACACATGTCTGTGGTAAAAGCAGGTAACTTATCCTTTAGTTGATAAATCATCAAGATGAGAGACAGTTATCGGTTGCATTGAACGGCCCTTTCATCACTTTCGTCAGTCTATGTCGGAGTACCTCATCAACCATATCTCCGTTATATTGTACTTCTAAGTCCTATCCTTGTTGATTTCATTCTCGTATAACTAGAAAACGGATCACTCGAGGCGAATATTGATAAACTCGAAATGTATTACTGATGCATTGATGATACTTTCAGTAGTATGGACCAGGACATTGTTAACGAAGAACTCTTGAAGTAATTCAACAATGTAAACTCAGCAAGTGGAAATTACATGTGAGAAGAAATTCGATAATAAATTACATTTTATTGAAGTTTCGTTTTATGACTTGTGACAAATTAACTTTGTGTTCCCGAATCAATGATTATTAACAGTTACATCAGAATATGATTGCTTTAATTTTAAACTGCCTTTTCGATCGATAACAAAATTGGATTCGTTTATCGACTGATTTAATTTATGATAACATGAAATTAGATGAAATCATTTCGTCTGGAGCGCTTTTATGATTACTACCGGTCTCAAGCTGAGGCATTGAAAGCAGACAATAGTAGCTGCAAAGAGGTTTCACTCTCTGTTCAGCAAGATTTAGGAGGTAGAACAAGTAGCAACAGTTTGGAATGAAGGAAACGTTAGCAAGAAACTAAATAAAGGAGATTGGAACAAGTGTGAGAACTACACAGGCATCACTTTACTCTCAGTAACTTCAAAATTCTTCAATAGAGTGTTATTGAACCGAATGAACGATTCTGTAGATGCATTAATTTGAGATCAGCAGGCTGGATTCCTTAACGTTTGGTCATCTACCGACCAAATCGCATGTAACATTATGGATCCTTGTGGGACAATCAGTTGAATGGAACTTACCATTTTATACCAACTTCCTAGAATACGAGAAAGCGTTTGATAGCAGGGATGTAATAATATCAATGAGGCTTTTTCGACGATATAGCTTGCTAAAGATGATAGTCAACATCATTCGAAATTCTCTGACGAACTACACTGCACAATCGTGCATGCAGGACAGCTTACAGATTCATTCTAAGTGAAAACCGGCGTCAGACAAAGTTGCTCACTCTCGCCCTCTCTCTATATCATGGTGGTCAACTTTATTTTGAAGAAATCAACATCTCAGGGTAAACACGGAATACAATGGAATGCTCGGATTTGGGTTTCACATATCACCTAGCTTCTCTATTTTACAAACAACAATCAGTTCAGGAGAAGACTACCAGTGGACCATCAGCCTCAAGAGCAACAAGTCTGTACACGACATGCACCAACCGAATCACACGTGATGGAGAAACTTTAAAAGATGTTAAAATATTTACATATCTGGGCAGCCGAATGGATGAGCACTGTGAATCTGATTGGGATGTGAAGGCGCAGATCAAAAAAGCAAGCTCAGATTACTGCAATTGAGCAACATCAGGAACTCAAAACCTCACTCAACCTACACCAAAGTCTCAAATTTTAATACAAACGTCAAGACAGATCTATTGTATGGGGCAGTTTTCACCCATCAAAGTAATGCCGAATTTCTTGATTAAAGCAGAAGCATTAATTTGCAGACTGTAGATTTATCTTACCATATGCTACTTGGTTTATCGTTGCATAATCTAGACAGAAAAACAAAACACAAATTAATTATATTCTGCCATTTTGAAAGTTAGACAACACTGATAAGAAGTGATTGGACATTATGAAGCATATTTTTGTAATCTATTAAAAATAATCTCGGAAGGTTAACTACATTTATTATTTTTGATAAATACAGACTGCGAAACACAAAGAGTTATAACTACTTCTTTTCTTAAATATGTTAATAATTAGCTAACTGTTTCATAATGTATTCAATGTACAATAAATTTGAAAGTTAAAATATGCTCTTGACAAAAAGATTTTCAAACACACCAAATACTACACAATGTTTTATTCTAATTGAACATAATTCAAGTCACAAGGTTGGTGGAAATAATTGACGTGTCAGGATTTCAAATCTTATCGAGATTTAGAATAAATGACCAGTTTGAGTCAAATGTTTATAGACATTTGAAATCATCAATCAATTATTGTTAGACCACCATTAGAAACTTGGAAGCACTGAAAAACGGCCGTCAAGTCCTGGTATGGGACTCATCAGTTGCAGTAAGCATCCACGACTCCTGCCCCTCGCAGGATTCAAACCCATGACCTTCAGTATTGTGCGCGAACGCCTAACCATCGGACCACTGTGCTTGCCAGCATCCAACGGTGTTATTGTCTAACTCTGATTGATCTACAGACTGTGCGCGACCTCACCAATTTGTCTTTGGTAGTTACTGCCTACACCCGACAGGGTTGAACTCCATTGGTCACGTCTTCTCAACTAGGACTCTGAGATTTTTACTCATGAAGCTAGTCACTAGTGAGCACTGTTACGGTATTTTGAGGCAGAGTTTATCTTTTGTTTAACATTAAACATAACTGACAAAATTTTCATTTTACAGGTAAATGTTCAATTGTTGTTGTTCTTAGCTAAACTTTTCAACATTTTAATTTATAGCTAGAGCCATTGACTGGTTTTTACCAAACCTAAATTTCAGTGAATTCATTGTTTTCATTATAGCGTTGTTGAGTCACTTCTAAAATCATCAGTCGATTGATGTTAGACCATCATTAAAAACCCGGACGATATGGCCATCCAGTGCCTCCATGTTTCTAATGGCGGCCTAACAATCTCCACAACCACATCATGAAAATTATCATGTGCTCACTAGTAACTAGATCCGTAAGGAAGTTTCTACGAGTTCCAGTGGAGTTCTACCCAGTCGGGTGTGCAGAATCGCTCACCAGAGACAATGAATGAGGTTGGGCAAGACTATGGTTTAATCGAAACTGGGAATAGCTACCATTAACTGTCGGCTCACGGTTCTAGAGTTTAAGCGTTCGCTCTCAAGACAGAAACTCCTGGGTTCGATTCTTGCGAGTAGCGGGAGTAGTGGATGCACATTGATGATGAGTCCCATATTAGGGCAAAACGGCTGTCCAGTGCTTCGAGGTTTCTAGTGGTGGTCTTACATTGATAAATTTATGATTCCAATGTAATTCATTACTTATTTGCCTTGATATATCCTTCCTAGAAGAACTACACTACATTTGAACCTATTCAGTATGTTAAGTATTTATCTGTTTAATAGACGGATTTTTTTAAAAATTATTCAAAGCCATAGACATCTGTACCATGGATACATTCTACTACTCTCTACCATCAAAACACTTTTAGACCATTGAATCACAAATCAGTTATTCACAATTGCGAATCTTATTGATTCTCACTTCAAACGTAACTCATTGAAACATTGAACATATATTTCCTAATTTTTGAACACAGGGAGTAAAATTGATTTATTTGTTCTGTCTAGCGTTTTATTGGCAAGTTAGTTTTTGACGGGATGGGGTCGCCAACCACATGCCCAACCCTCCTCCTTTATGCGGGCTTGAGACCGTCATTAGCCCCGAAGGTTCTACTGTAGAACTACCAAATCCATCATCCAGAAGGTACAAGTATTTATGAACAATTGTCTTCTCAAAATACTTCAGATTCGTTGGCCAGACACGATCAGCAACAACGAACTGTGGGAGAGAACAAACCAGATTGCAGTGGAGGAGGAAATGAGGAAGAAGCAGTGGAAGTGGATAGGACACATACTACAAGAAGCACTAAACTGCGTCACGAGACAAGCCCTCACATGGAACCCTCAAGGCAAAAGGAAAAGAGGAAGGCCAAAGAATACATTACGCCGAGAAATAGAGAAAGACATGAGAAGAATGAACGAAAATTGGACAGAACTGGTAAGGAAAGCCCATGACAGAGTTGATTGGAGAAAACTGATGGACGGCCTATGCTCCATTGGGGGTAACATGCGCAAGTAAATAAGTAAGGGAGTAAAATTTAATATTTTTTTGCCTTCACAATTAAAGAAAAACTATTTTATACCGTTTATTTACCATCTCAATATAAGAGAAGAAATAAATTTATAAATTTATTTAAAATTCGATTTAGTTTAGATAGTTTAAAACAACAATAATTATTTATTTACGTTTTTCTTATTGACAATGAATATTTTACAAAATGAAAAATTTCTTAATGATGCGTGTAGTGTGTATTTAGAAAAATTTAATATAAATATATATACATAAATAGTAGTGTAGTGAATGAGAACACAGGTGGGGCAACCGAATTGTATTTAACGAGAATTACAGAGTTACTCAGTAAAATCGGAAAACCATATCGTAAATCGTTCATTTGCAAAAGATCAGTTCATCCTATGGAACTGGACTGTTCCTGTTGCCAAACATCAATCCATTGTCACTATTCATGCGTTTCATACAAATTCCATTGTTTTCTAGCTCTTCCTTTCTTGATCTTCCCCCCATATTATGCTACCAGACTTTACGTTGACACTCACGTTGTATACTACTTATAAGTAGTTCGCACCACAGCACCACAGTAGTATTTCAACTCGTTTTTTAAAATTTTCACAGCCCTTTTTTTTAAGATTTTTTTATAATCCTTAAAATGTCCTTATCCATCGATTAAGATCAACTCAGAATCAAGTAAAATTAAACGACAGATATATCGAAGACTCCTTAATATAAAAGTTTTCATTGATGAATTATCCTTTGATTTATATTTGAGAAGAGCTTTGGGAAGATCTATATACAAGAGGAAAACCAGCAAGTGCTATGGTTCCGTCAACACGTGGAACTAATGTAAGTTTGATATCCACAATAATAGAAAATGAAGTTCTTTTTGCTCAAAATATTTTTTGATTCAGTGAACTCCGATAAGTTCATTCATTCATTTTTTTGATCAATTGATTGAAAAATGCAATCAAAAATCAATTTTGGAGAAATGTATTTTTATCCTTGATATATGATGCAAAGACCCATGTCTTCAATATTACCAAAAATGTTTTTGATGAAAAGAGAGTTGTTGGGGATGTTAGATCCCCAAAATTTCGCTTGATAATGCCGTATTTTGGTTTTCACGTTTCGCCAGCATGGGCTGATCAGATGACCTTGAGATTTCAATTCACACCAGCTAAATCCATGGTTGTGATTGGCTGCTGTGTATTTTAGTATGCTATTTTCTTAACTGTCTCAAGGACGTTCTTATGTTGTATAAATAAACGAGAGTTGTATGCTTGATTGTACTGTGATTGCTGGGTGTTTGTAGAATATACTTTCTACGCTACAAAGCCTTTTCACTTCAGCCTCGGATTCAAGGTAGCCTCCCTGGAAGCTGGTAAAGGTCTCGTTCGCGTTTATCGACTAAGGTAAACTCGTAATAGCCTCAAGCATACTAAGTGACGAACTTATCAGGAGTAAAGGCTTATGTTTTTGTCCCCCTTTATATATAGTTATATATATATGCTTAATCCAATTGAATTTGCATTTTCAAAAATTAAATCCATTGTTTATAAGATTACTGGCAAGCGGGGATTAATGAATCATTTACAAATCTTATATATACATATTAAATACTGTAAATCAATGAACCACAAATGATTTATACTAGGTTATTCAAAGCATATACGTCGCAATTTTTCTTATAAAAGCGATTGCTAAAGAAGATTTTAATTAAAAAAATAGTATTCTTTTTACATTTTTTTAAAAACGCTGTTAAAAATTTAAAAAACGAGTTGAAATACTATAGCTGAACCTGTTTTGTATGAAGTATGAATAAGCAAGTGAATAAGCAGTGTTTTGATTGTGGTACCTCGGTCATATTATATCAAATTATAAATCAATAACTTATCTGCTTAATTACTTACTTACTAACCTACTTACTTACTTACTTATTTACGCCTGTTTTCCCCCTTCCCACAGTGAAGCATAGGTTACCGGCCAACATTCGTCAACCGACTATGTCCTTGACCTTCTAGTTCAGTTCCAACGAATTGCTATTTATTCTTCTTATATCTGTCTCCATTTCTCGGCACAGTATGTTCGTCGGTCTTCCTTTTTTCCTTTGGTCTTGAGGATTCCAAGCTAGGGCTTGTCTTGTGAAGCAAATGGTTGCTTTCCACTCTAGCGCCTTTTCCTAATTTCATCCTAAGGTGAAGTTTGGTTTCTTCCCTTCTAACAGTAGGTTGCTGCAAATGGTTTCTGGTCAACGGATGTGAAATATCTTCTAATTTTTTACTGCTGACCGAGGTCTGTCATTATTATAGGGTTTATGGAGATTGTTGAGTTTGATCGAAATCATCGATCGATCAACATTAGACCACCACTAGAAACCTAGAAGCACTGGGCTTCCGTTTCATTCTAGTGCAGGATTCATCAGCAAGACCAAATATCCATGGTTCGATATCCGGCTGTAAAATTGTGGTCGCTGATGAGTCCCACATTAAGATGAAACGGCCGTAGAGTGCTTCCAGGTTTCTAACAGTAGCGCTCTGAAAATTTCAAAAAACGAGTTGAAATACTATATACATACATTTTGTGAATAAACAACAAAACAATTTCTCTTCTTTCAAACATTTAGTTTAAAAGTCCAATACTTTCAATACTTAAAATATGAAAACTAAACACAATGAAAACACTTTGTCATAAGAAACTTATATCATTATCCTACTTTACAGTTCTGTATACAAAAAAATCAATGAGTGGTAGGATTATTGAACAAACACTGACCATTTTTAGCCTTTAAGACTTTGTAAGTGTTGCGCCTACACGGAAGCAAGTCAACTTGATATGTTTGAACTATTACGGATTCACCTTAGTCGATAAATGAGAACGAGACAATTAACCAGTGACACGATAGGCTAGTCTGATCCGTTGACCCAACTAACTGAAGAAAATGTCTTGCTACGGTGTAGAAAGTATATTATTCTACAAACATCCAGCAAGCACAATGCAATCAAGCACACAAGTTGCGTTTATTTATACATCATAGAAACGTCCTTGGGACAGTCACGAAAATAGCTTACTAAAACAACACATCGACCAATCACAGCCAAGGATTTTCCTGGTGAGACATGTAATCTCAAAATCAACTGATCAGCACATGAATAAAATCCGAAATTAAGACATTTATCAAGCGAGAGCACCTACCGAAAATAAATGGTTGTGGTTGAGCGAAATCTCTAGATTAATCAGGGTTAGACATCAATACTGTCGGATGCCGACTCAGTGGTTCAGAGATTAAACGTTCGCGTGCAATACTGAAGGTCCTGGGTTCGACTTCTGTGAGTAGTAGGAGTCGTGTATGCGCACTGCTGATGAGTCCCATACCAGGAAGAAAAGGCGATCCAGTGCTTCCAGGATTCTAATGGTGGTCTAACAATGACTGATTGATAATTTTGGTAATAAACAACAATCTCCACATTTCTTTGATCAAAAATTATATTGCACCAGTCACTACTTGGTGTACTACTCATATCGAAGCTTCTAAGTTGTGTGTCGTAGTAGTGAGTGTAGTGTCAGTCTGAAGTTACTGCTTAAGTGAAGGTTATTAGATCCGGGATTATAGCTCACTAAAAGTGTGTTTTAAAGGCCAGAGGACATATTGAAGAAAACAGCTAAGAATACTTATATTCTGCAAATGGTTGTTCAAAGATAAAGTGTACACATTTTGACTGGTAGACTGTGATGACTCGAGATCCTGTAGGGAACACTTCCCAAGTTCCTTTGTGATTTAGGATCATTAGTGTAATAATACATTACTTCTAGTTGGTCAAAATGATAAAACGAGTTTTGGGGACGTAAGACTCCCGGACTCACTTGGTAAGCTTGATTTATGTGTTTGTGGATCTCGCATCTTTTGGGCGCTTGCATAATACATTCTCTACGCCTTATCAAGACTTCTTGCTTTAGTTAGCCAGGCCGGGGACAAACGGATTAGAATAGCCTCTCATGTCACTGAGTCATTGCTTCTGTTCGTTTACCGACTAAGGTGAACTCGTAATAGCCTTCAAGCATATCAATTGACGAGCATATCAAAGAATAAATAGGAAATTATTGATTTTCTAAAGTCTCTCAGATAATGTAATAAAAAAATTGTGCATTAATTAGAAAATGTCATTAAACTAATTTCTCTTTCAACTTAAAATAAGTAAAACATTTTATTCAATAATCTCTATTCCAATCATTAAATTAAATTAGTTCAACATAATAACATAGTAAACATGCATTTTTTTTTCACACGATGCTTAAAATAATGATTCAGGAAAACTGTAATTAGTTTTTTTTTTGTTTTCAACAGATAAAACAAAAATATTTGAAAATCATTTTGTTGATTAGAAAACAAATTTAATTATGTCTATGAATATTTTAATTTTCAAAGAAAATTAAAATTTTATAAAAGGCAATCAAATAAGTTGTTATTTCTTCAAGAAACCTTTTTTTCAATATGAATTATCTTGAATTGGATTACATATTTTGGAATTTTATTCAATTCAGTGATGTGTTATCAGTTTGATGTGTGTCCTAGTCTGTCAGGCGTTTAACAAAGGGGATCCAGAATAAACAGTTTATCGCTCCGTTTGGATTTTACTTATATATTCCCATATTTATGTTTTTTAATGTGCCTGCAACTCTTTACTGAGCACAAAGAACTGTGGAGAGATCATTTGACAAACGGTTGAGCCGTAAAAGTCATTACATATTTATTAACAAAATGTTAAATGTCCATTTGATAAAATAAAACGTTAAGATAAATATAATTTAACTGTCGTCCGATGTTATGTGTGAGAGATCGTTTTATGATCAGTATGAATGAATACATATACTACAGTTTTATGTGATAAATCCTGTCGCAATGACTTCAATCAAATGCAGTTAGATTATAGTTTTAAAAGAAGATGAATATACACCCAATAGCTAATATCTGTGAAGTGCCCCCTTCTAGACAGACGGGTTGGTGAAGCCAGTAGGCTCTTCTGAAGTAGAGCTATATATATAGAAGCATGGCACACTTACTGCAATAATTTTTATCCTGTCCATCTGTATATTACATAACATTGACTGACTATTCTATTATTTGTTGAAAGAACGTTTTTACAATCTTTGAAAGGATAATGATGTTGTTGGGTTTTTGTATTGTTAGTTTCAGTACCAGAGTTGTTGTCATTTATGTTAGGGTCAGTTGTGCTTAGCGTGTAATGTGGGTTACATAACAACAAATATCTTTTAAGCCAGCCTAGTGTTTTATATGTTATGTTACAGTCTTCACAAGGGGCATTCAGATTGATCTGATTGGGTTAGGCTTGATATTTGTGAGCGATGGTCATTGTTTAAATGATTACTTTATTTCTTTTATTCTGGTAGTTTTCATTTAGACATTTCTGTGTGAATGACCTTTTTCCAACTATATTGTGGTTGTGACCTGTTTCTTGATTACGTTCAACTGATCCAGTTTTGTTGGTAGTTTATTTTTGCATCTCTTCTATTTGGTCTTCTTTGTAATTTAAACCAAAGGTTAAAATTTTTATTATGCATTAGCTTAGTGACTAGGTTTGGTAGTGTGATTGCGTTAGTTAGTTGAAGCCCAAGATTATTTGACTTGAGGTGCTTAGGACTGTTTTCAGTCTTGTCCAGTGCTTCTTTCTGAATACCATGTTAAAATGGGGATTATTGAAGAATCCATCATTTTCTTTCTTTGGTTTTAATCGTAACTTTATTTGTACGGAGGATTGGTCGAATACGAATTATAGTGATGTTGTAGGCTATCGCTTCATCAGGAGTACCTGATGAGAGATGGGATATTTGCATTCCGTTTTATCTTAGCTCCTTCTGTGAATTTTTGATTATTTGGCCGGTTGTCTTTGTGTTGGTAGTTATTAAACATCAGTCATTTCCATATTCTATATGTATAAATGTACCAGTCTTGGTTAGTTCATCCATTATGGTTAGAACGGCTTTAATTCGGTGTATTGTTAAAGCTAGTATTTGTTGGAAAGCGATCTTGAAGAGATGTGGATACTCCTTGGTGCCTTGTCTTACTCCTCCATACATGGTAAAGTTAAGATTAGAATCGTTTAGGTAGCCTAAAGGGTGATCTAGAAAGTGGATTTAGTATTTGATTAACCTTCCATTTTTCTCTAAGGTAGCCAGTATTAGTTGTTCTGGTAATGTATGGAAAGCTTTGGTAAGACTACGAGAGTTTGTAGTAGCATTTGATTAAAGTCCAGGGAACTTTGGATTATCTGCCTTGTTATATTGATAGCTTGCCTTGTTAGCTTGTTTTATTAGTTACTTACTTCTACCCGTTACTCCTGATGGAGCACAGTTCGCTAACTAAAAAATTATTTTTCTGGTTAGCATTTTTCTAGCGAGTTGAATTTCTACAGGGTGAGGTCGATAACCTCCATACCCAACCTTCCTCCTTTATCCGGGCCTGGGACCGGCAGTAACTCTAAAAGGACTCCACGTGGAGTTGGATTGTGTTATTGTTAGTCAATCATCCTTCTGTTGGACTAATCTGTTGCATACTATACACACATATATCTTTCCAATGTTTCATTGAAGTTCGATGCTGTTATGTCATCGCTTACCGTTAATGATGGAGCCGACTCCGATATTTTAGCAATCGTTTCAATAGGAATTAGAGTTGCTGACTATTATATCTTTTTCCATGTTCAAGGATTTACTCACCTTCCTGGTTTCTGTTATCATTGCTACCTGATACTTACGTTTTTCTTATCTGGCTTACCATCTGTTTACTTAGTTTACTTTCCTGAGAACAACCACGGACATTTCATTAACCAAGTTTAAGGCTTTTTATTTTTGCATCTTATTTTGTCTTTTTTTTTAGCCTATGGCGTTTACTAGAAGCAAATGGTATGGGTAACTTCTCTTTATCGCTAAGCTGAGAACTATCGCCACCCTTGGTAGCTGTACTATGTTTTTGTGAATACTTCGTAATCAGTAGATGGGTATCGATGAAGTGAGTGCTTAGCCTGATCTCCATCATCCGCTTTATAGGAATGAATTCCATTAATGAATGGGTACTACATGAAAGTGCAAGTCATTCACCCTAACTTGATCATTCTAAATAGAATCAAACAACCACTTGATGGTAACTACAAAAGAATTATTTCGAATAACATAGTGGTTAAAATGTTAACCTTAACAGTGATCCATCTCTTGACCGAGATTCATAAATTCCAACCTAACTGAGTTTAGACATGTGCGTTGATGTGTCTACTAAATGTTCAATCTTCATCAAGTTTAGAACATACACACAAATAATCAACTATGATCTTATTTCTTGAGATCAGCATTGAACTCTATAGATTGGTAGATTTTGTGATAGTGCCTAGTATTAATATGTGCACCGATGACGTACTCAATCCTTGTAAATAATTTCTACTCGAATACTCTTGGTAGTGTTTAAACTTTGATTGTCACTAGAATCGTCACAATCAAGTGTTCCAAACCGAAGCTTCCCAGTATCCCCATTTTTTTCCTTACTTCGCTCTGTTAGCCTCCTAGAAATCCTTTTTTTATTATCTAATATTGAGGAAATGGTTTCTAAATGCTCTTAAGCAGTTAAGTGACACAGTTTTGTAGATGCTTACGTAATAGAAAGCCTCTTGAACATTTCGTGTAACAATTAAGTAATGCTTTGAACAGGTTTCCTTTCCTCTAAGTGCAAAATGTAGCTTTGAGATAGGTCTGTAGCATTTTACCTAGATTGATAACAAAAAATTAAGCAATTGAATGCACTGACCATGATGAATTACACGTTTGTCCAAACAATGGGTATTTAAACAAAATTTAAAATCAGGTACTCAAATCAAGCGAAGTTGTATTTGAGCATTACTAAAGTCGAACTAATAAAATATGTTCAACTTAATTTGTGGATTCATGCTTTCCAAACGTAAAAGATCCATATAACTTAATCTTTTCGAAGAGTGAGTAAGTACAAGGAATATTACTGTAGTGCCTCCACATAAATATTCGGGTTCGCTTACATCTAATTTGGTTAAGCCTAGTCGATTAATTTATTTAAGTAATCCATGTATGTACCTTTCGTTCTTGTCTGGTTTGCATAAGCTCGCATGACTTATCTCGCTTGCTTTTGACCTTGTCAGTCATTCGTCCTTTTATTCATGTGTGTGCATGCATGACTATCTCATTGATCACATGTCTGTCCTATTTTTGTCTGATTATATATTCTCAGTCATGCTCTATCTCTGACGGAGTTGGCTCAATAGCCTTCTCCAACTCACGTCGCTTCGTTCGTTTTATTCACAGGCTTCTCCACTTCGCTTTATGGTGTGTCCCAAATAAACGTATTCAACACACTACGAATTCACCTTCTGATTTATGAAAACCGTCAGACGCTATTTAGTAACGATTGTCTGGATGAGCTAATTACCGAAGATTAAGAACACGCAGTATATCGGCCACCACAAATATGATGAGCCCGCCGTTGAATCTTACGCACTCAACTACAAATCTAGTAAGCCCGCTGTTGAAATCGGCCACCACATTAATAAAATATACTCAATAGGACACCATTTACAATTCATTATGCTGATCAACTAACTAACAAGTAAACTTAATTCATAAGATGATGAACAATATAAACGAAATAATAAATTAAATTTGCTCGTTTCAAAACTTTGTTTGAGAGTTTCACAATAAAAGATATTTAGTAATAAGTCGAACTTTTCTATAGTTTTAGAAGAAGAATTCTTAATAGTTTTGTTTGATTTCATCAAAGACTGTTTAATTTTTAATTCAGATTAACCAAAATTACAAAAAAAAACATTTTGGAGAATTAGTAATCGATAAATTCAAACTTAATCCATATATTTTACAGTTATTTTAGATTCCTTCCAATCACAACTCATGATTGAATAGACCTCTGTTTATTATTATTATTATTATTATTATTCATTTCATGATCATTGTGTGTGTGTGTTGATGAGATTTTTTGGTCAATCAATTATTATATCATCTACATTAGACAGAACTTTTCAGTTATCTGTCATATTTAAATCCTGTTACGCCTGCACGTAAACACGTCGGCGTGATATACTTGAACTATACGAGTTAACCTAATGGGAAAACGAGAGCGAGGATCCGGCGACACGACATGCTGCTCAAATCCGATTATCACAACCCTCATTGAGTAAAAGAAGAAGACTTGATATGAAGTAGAACCTGTATTCTACAAACATCCAGAATGTATGACTTCCGAGTTCAGACGAGAATCAGGATCTCGGACTAGGGATCCGGGACCGAGCCCTGGTCCTGGTCATGGTCATAAAATGTTATAGGTAATGCGTATTTATACATTTTGGTCGAATAGGAAACAGCAACGAATTCTGTGACATTGAGAGTTAAGACGACCAATAGGACGTAACATTTGAAGTGACATTGATAGTCTGAATGACCAATAAGAGACGAGATTGATGTATTTGACTTTGACAGTTAAGACGACCATAATTTCGACCAATAGGATTTGACCAATAATGAAAGAATATCGTAACAAATTCATCATGATCATTGTACAGTTAATTTAATAAAGTTTTGAATTCCTAGGTAAATATTGTTCCTTCTTCTTAATGACAATGACCCAATAAATCAGTTAGTTACAAATTAGAACTTTGTACGTACGTACGTACATTAGTTCAGGTTGCCATACCACAGAAAGACACAACTGTCAGTTCAAATCCCACAGTAGTAGAGGTAGTAGAAGTACTAAGAATAATGGGAGAAATTAATTATCGAATATATCATTCGAGATGTATGCCCTAGAGGAATCAGTTAGAAAAAGATGGAAAAAACGGTCATGAGGAATTCATTTGGTTAGGATTTGCAAGAAGCCAAAGATTGGATGCACCTGCGCCATCCAGTAAATACTCATACATATATAGATGTACTTAAAATCTCTTTCATTTCAAATTATTCTCACAGCAGTGTTTATTATCAATAATTATTATGTAATACTTCAAAAAGTATACAGTACTGATCGACACATTAGAATTGAGGAAGTAAAAAATTCACAAGTTAACCTGTAAGATCCATTTTTTGAAGGCGTTGTTTGTAATTTGTTCTTACTGATTCCTTCAGTTGTACATTTTGTTAATCTGTTCGATTCCATTTCGAGATGATAATATTTGTATTTTATTATAGTTTCTATTTCTTTTACCTTCAATGAGTTTCTGTGTTTCTTTCTGAACTGCATTTATGTTGTTTAAGCTGATACTTAGTCATGCCGACAGCCATATTGATTTGTTCCTCTTTTGATTGTGTCGGTTGCTTGCTTTGACTGGAATTGTGCATTTTGATTGCGAATTGAAGCACTCTTCCAGAATAAGATTCATTCTGTGTTATAAAGCAACCAAATATTATCTGTTGAAGGAATCTGATCTGTCCAGGAGGGATAGAATAACATTTATTTGTTGCTGTTGATTTGAATAATTGAACAATTGTTGGTGGAATAACTGATTGGTAATATTTGTTTAGGTAATGATTTATATTTATATTTATGATGAATATTAGGACTGTCATTTACCCAATCACTTGTTTTGATTTCGACTGTGCAAGACGTGTATCTAATCTACCTGGACAGTTATTCCTCAGTCCAGTTTGTATCCTACAAACTATTGAAAGTTATGAAGCATTGGATAGCTCTTTCGTTCATACAAATAATTGTCATTTTATTACACGGAATCATTATCATTAGTAGCGTATTTTGTAAAAAAAAAAAGGAACTTTGGCATACAGAAGTATTCTGGCCACAGCTAACCGATGTAAAAACAAGATGTTATCTTATGCATTTACATTTTTTCCAATGTAATCCCCAAGAGTAAAATAACTAGTGATTGTAGACACAAATTTCATTTCCCTTGATTATTAAAATCCTAATTTATTTCTCATTATTGAATTAATTATTACTGTCATATAATATTCACATATTTGTATACTGACTGTCTCACTTCTTCAGATTCGTTTAATTATTATATTGAATATTGAACTGTTTATTGACATTTTAAATTTTTTAACGCATATAAGATGTAAACATTTGTTTATCCGCGTAAGTTTCAAATAGTTTTCTCTATTCTATAGCGAATGTAATAACATCAATGATAAATTATAATTCTATGTGATTTCAATAGAGTAGATCATCTGAATCTATCTTCGACGATTATTTTGAATGTCTATTCGAAAAGGGATACAAAACAGGCTTCTAGCTACTTGAATGCAAAGAATTAGTTCAAGAAAAGTTTGCATTGGCCAAACTAATAGTGAAATAATGATCGAATAATCCCTTTACATCAATAAATATACATCCTTTAGAGATTTATTTTACATTTTTTCACCAAGTGGATAAATGTTGGGGACTTTAGATCCCCAGAACTCATTTGGAAAGGTCCTAATTTTGTAATTTATTTTTGAAATTTCGAATTTCCTTGTTTTCGCGCCAAAGGCAATTAGTTGAACTTCACTTTACATTTCCCACTCGGAAAATTCTTGGTTGTCATTGGTTGATGGATTATTTTAGTACGTTATTTTTGTGGCTATCACCAAGGGCGTTTCTATTATTGTATAAATAAACTTGAGTTGAGTGCTTAGCCACCTCTACCTTTCTGAGTGTCTGTCTAATACATTATCTACACCTTATCAAAACGTCTTGCTCTAGTTAGGGGGGCATGGGAAATCGGATTAGAATAACCTATCATGTCACTGTGTTGTTGATCTTCGTTCTGTTTATCGAGTGAGGTGGATTCGTAATAGCTTCAAGCATATCAGTAAAGAAATTAAGTTTCGACCGATCGAGTGCGCTTATCATCTGAATAATATCTGATTTTCCCGTTGTAACAATAGTAAAATAAATAACGAACAGAAAATTGTGTTCATTTGAGGCTTCAATAATCTATCGGTAAGCCGCCCTTGACGACTGGGGATTGTAGGTAGTGGATTGGTTGGAGGAATCAAATTGAATCGTAAGTGCCCGAACGGTGGCCACTGCTCGTGTGCGTGCTTTTTGGACGTCCATTTGTCTGCAGACCAATCTAGACTACATGTGCGCTCCCGTATGGGGCAGGAGTGATCCCAAAATTGGCTTTTGTGCGAATCCTTGTGTTGCCTAAAACGCAGCGGTGTGCATGTTCAGCAGGCTTGTTGTTTGACCAAGAATATTATACATGATCTCTATGTTTAGAATTATTAGTCTTTTATTTTACCTTGACTTTAAATGAATTTAACTTGCACAAATGACTATTCAAACCACTTGATTGTTCCTTTGTCATTTTCTTTTAAAAACACAATTATCCTTCATGCTTCTATCTTGTTATACATTTTCTGTTACAACTAGAAAATACAAACTTTATTCATAAAGCGATATACTTTAAACAAGTTAGTGGATATTTGAACCAAGTGAGCTAGTGGATAATGGGTTCTAGTTTTAGTGTGGACACTAGCACAAAGAGATACATCTAGCTGACAAGTCCTAAATAAGATGAACCGAGCACCCTTCATTGCTTGAAATTTTAACGCAACAATAAACCATACACTTAGAATGAAAATGTACAAACATTAGTCCAAGATAAAGTTCAGTTAGCAGATAAATTATTTCAATCCTTTTTTAAATAAACACTAACAAAAAGAGTAATCCTGTTGAATTGATTTAAGTCATATTTATGAATATTGACTATTAGGTGTATTTAAAACTCATCATTCAAATGGCCATTGATAAATACAACTTGCGCGTATCATTTCATCATAAATCTGTACAATGTTCAATGTTGTCATGAAAACTAGTGATCTTGCTATTTTGAATAGTTTAAATCCCACAACAATATAACTCCATCACTATTCTTATTTGACTGTAAATTGTTATGATGTTATTTGTGAAGTCAAAAACAGCCTCCCACTGATCTTTCATCTTTGTAAAAGTAAATAAATGCTAACTTTTCAATATAACTCGTTAGATTTCGATACATTTTAAATCAAAACGATTTTTTCGAGTTAACTAAATTTAATTCTAACTTCTATAAATCAGTGTAAATTGACTTAATGGTCAACTAGTCAGTTAAAAAAAACTTTATCTGAACTCACGAAAACATTTACGTCTATAATGATATCACCTTAGTGTCAGTAAACAAGAGCGAAGACAAATGGTCCAGTGTGACACGATCTAAACCGTTGTCCACTGCCCGGCTTATCATATGAGGATGTCTGGATATGGCGTAGAAAGTGTATTCTACAAGCACTCAGAAAATATGAGGTCTCTAAGTACATAATTCGAAATTATTTATGCATGATAGAAACGTCCTTGGGAGAGCCACAAAATAGTGTACTAAAATAATCCATCAAACAATGACAGTCAACGATTTTCCTGGTGGGAAATGTAATTTCAAGGTCAACTGATCAGCTTATGCGCGAAAACACAAAAAATTCTAAATGACGACCTTTTCTATGTGGGTTCTGGGGATCTAATGTCACCAAAAATAACATAATGTGATTAGCGAGGAAAATAACGGTTTACCCTTAAAAGAACAACTCAAGAATATCTCATGGTATATTAAATAACTATAAAAACTATTCATAAAACTCTTCTAAAAGAATTTAATTTTGAGAAAAAGAAACTAACAAATGCTTTTATGTATTCATCCGTACTTATACTTAGTTTGAAACATTATGAGCGAAATGATTGCTTGAAGTCATTATATTATGTATAAGTATTCGTCATGTGATTCATACTTTTAAACCATTAGAAAAAAATAAACGCTGTTAACAAAACTCTCCAATGCGAAAAAAAGGAACTGAAAAAATTCCGTAAAGATCATCCACTTTTCGACGATAGCATTTACCTAAATTGGAGAATCGTATTTATATTTAATTTACTAATCATGAAATAGTTTATTAAAAGTTAGTCGGAAGATTGATTACATCATATGATATGCTTGTTCATCAAGTCTTGAAGTTAGATAAAAAGATGAAAACAATTGTGAAATAAATAGTTGTCTATTTGATGAGTTTTTGAGTAGGTTGAGGAGTAGTTTAAAGATGTGAAGCTGATAATCACTAATGTTTAACATTAAGGTAGACTGAAAAATATTTGAAGGATGTAACAGAATAAATTACATTAATGTTACTCAATGTGGAATTTCATATTGGATACATTCAGGAATTCTAGGGCGACAGGAAAAGACAATCAGAAGCTCAATGGCATGTAAAGTTTTCCTTAAAGGTTTCATTAGACAATTCTTTAAACGTTTTGCAGCAGTCTTTCTCCCCTAACCTACATGTTCATGAAGAGACATTTCTTAGGAACTGTATGTAGATCACGATATAGGTTTTCATTTTATAATCAACAAACCTATATGGATAGACGTTTATGATGAATATCTGCTGGAGGTTGGATAGCTCGTCATTTACAATAAATGACGAGCTATCCAACCTCCAACAGATATTCATCATAAACGTCTATCCATATAGGTTTGTTGATTATAAAATGAAAACCTATATCGTGATCTACATACAGTTCCTAAGAAATGTCTCTTCATGAACATGTAGGTTAGGGGAGAAAGACTGCTGCAAAACGTTTAAAGAATTGTCTAATGAAACCTTTAAGGAAAACTTTACATGCCATTGAGCTTCTGATTGTCTTTTCCTGTCGCCCTAGAATTCCTGAATGTATCCAATATGAAATTCCACATTGAGTAACATTAATGTAATTTATTCTGTTACATCCTTCAAATATTTTTCAGTCTACCTTAATGTTAAACATTAGTGATTATCAGCTTCACATCTTTAAACTACTCCTCAACCTACTCAAAAACTCATCAAATAGACAACTATTTATTTCACAATTGTTTTCATCTTTTTATCTAACTTCAATACTTGATTAACAAGCATATCATATGATGTAATCAATCTTCTGACTAACTTTTAATAAACTATTTCATGATTAGTAAATTAAATAGAAATACGATTCTCCAATTTAGGTAAATGCTATCGTCGAAAAGTGGATGATCGTTATGGAATTTTTTCAGTTCCTTTTTTTCGCATTAGAGAGTTTTGTTAACAGGGTTTATTTTTTTCTAATGGTTTAAAAGTATGAATCACATGACGAATACTTATACATAATATAATGACTTCAAGCAATCATTTCGCTCATAATGTTTCAAACTAAATATAAGTACGGATGAATACATGAAAGCATTTGTTAGTTTCTTTTTCTCAAAATTGAATTCTTTTAGAAGAGTTTTATGAATAGTTTTTATAGTTATTTAATATACCATGAGATATTATTGAGTTGTTCGTTTAAGAGTAAACCATGATTTTCCTCGCTAATCACATTATGTTATTTTTGGTGACATTAGATCCCCATAACTCACATGGAAAAGGTCGTCATTTCGAATTTTTTTGTGTTTTCGCGCATAAGCTGATCAGTTGACCTTGAGATTACATTTCCCACCTGGAAAATTGTTGACTTTCATTGCTTGATGGATTATTTTAGTACACTATTTTGTGGCTCTCCCAAGGACGTTTCTATCATGTATAAATAATTTCGAATTATGTACTTAGAGACCTCGTATTTTCTGAGTGCTTGTAGAATACACTTTCTATGCCATATAGAGACTTATTCATACAATAAGCCGGGCAGTGGACAATGGTTTAGATAGTATCACATTGGATCATTTGTCTTCGCACTTGTTTACTGACACTAAGGTGATATCATTATAGACGTAAATGTTTTCGTGAGTTCAGATAAAGTTTTTTTTTAACTGACTAGTTGACCATTAGGTCAATGTACACTGATTTATAGAAGTTAGAATTAAATTTAGTTGACTCGAAAAAATCGTTTTGATTTAAAATGTATCGAAATCTAACGAGTTATATTGAAAAGTTAGTTTCTCTTTACTTTTTCAAAGATGAAAGATCATAGTTTATATTCCGTCAAACAGTAGGAGGCTTTTTTCAATTTCACAAATAACATAATAACAAATTACAGTCAAATAAGAATAGTGATGCAGTCATATTGTTGTGGGATTTAAACTGTTCAAAATAGCAAGATCACTAGTTTTCATGACAACATTGAACATTGTACAGATTTATGATGAAATGATGTACACAAGTTGTATTCATCAATGGAAATATGAATGATTACTTTTAAATACACCTAATAGTCAATATCCATAAATATGACTTAAATCAATTCAACAGGAATACTCTTTTTGTTAATGTTTATTTAAAAAAAGGATTGAAATAATTTATCTGCTAACTGAACTTTATCTTGAACTAATGTTTGTACATTTTCATTCCAAGTGTATGGTTTATTGTTGCGTTAACATTTCCAACATTTTTGAGAATTGTGTCTAGCAATGAAGGGTGCTGGGTTCATCTTATTTAGGACTTGTCAGCTAGATGTATCTCTTTGTGTTAGTGTCCACACTAAAACTAGAACCCATTATCCACTAGCTCACTTGGTTCAAGTATCCACTAACGTGTTTAAAGTATATCGCTTTATGAATAAAGTTTGTATTTTCTATTTGTAACAGGAAATGTATAACAAGATAGAAGTATGAAGGATAATTGTGTTTTTAGAAGAAAATGACAAAGGGACAATCAAGCGGTATGAATAGTCATTTGTGCAAGTTAAACTCATTTAAAGTCAAGGTGAAATAAAAGACTAACAATTCTAAACATAGAGATCATGTATAATATTCTTGATTAACCAACAAGCCTGCTGAACATGCACGCCGATGCATTTTTAGGCAACACATGGATTCTCACAAAAGCCGATTTCGCGATCACTCCTGCCCCAAACGGGAGCGCACATGTAGTCTAGATTGGTCTGCAGACAATTGGACGTCCAAAAAGCACGCACACAAGCAGTGGCCACCGTTCGGGCACTTATGAATCAATTCGATTCCTCCAACCAATCCATTACCTACAATCCCCAGTCGGCAAGGGCGGCAAACATATAGATTATTGAAGCCTCAAATGAACACAATTTTCTGTTCGTTATTTATTTTACAAAGGCAGATGATAAGCGCACTGAATTGGTCAAAACCTAACTTCTTTACTGATATGCTTGAAGCTATTACGAATCCACCTCACTCGATAAACAGAACGAAGATCAACAATACAGTGACATGATAGGTTATTCTAATCCAATTCTCCCATGCCCCGCTAACTAGAGCAAGACGTTTTGATAAGGTGTAGATAATGTATTAGACAGACACTCAGAAAGGTAGAGGTGGCTAAGCACTCAACTCAAGTTTATTTATACAATAATAGAAACGCCCTTGGTGATAGCCACAAAAATAACGTACTAAAATAATCCATCAACCAGTGACAGTCAAGGATTTTCCGAGCGGGAAATGTAAAGTGAAGGTCAACTAAGCGTCTTTGGCGCGAAAACAAGGAAATTCGAAATTACAAAAATAAATTACAAAATTAGGACCTATTGCAAGTGAGTTCTAGGGATCTAAAGTCCCCAACATTTACCCACTTGATGAAAAAATGTAAAATAAATCTCTAAAGGATGTATATTTATTGATGTAAATGGATTATTCGATCATTATTTCACTATTAGTTTGGCCAATGCAAACTTTTCTTGAACTAATTCTTCGCATTCAAGTAGCTAGAAGCCTGTTTTGTATCCCTTTTTGAATAGACATTCAAAATAATCGTCGAAGATAGATTCAGATGATCTACTCTATTGAAATCACATTTAAATATAATTTATCATTGATGTTATTACATTCGCTGTAGAATAGAGAAAACTATTTGAAACTTACGAGGATCAACAAATGTTTACATCTTATATGCGTTAGAAATTTAAAATGTCAATAACCAGTTCAATATTCAATATAATAATTAAACTAATCTGAAGAAGTGAGACAGTCAGTATACAAATATGTGAATATTATATGACAGTAATAATTAATTCAATAATGAGAAATAAATTAATATTTTAATAATCAAGGGAAATGAAATTTGTGTCTACAATCACTAGTTATTTTACTCTTGGGGATTAATGTAAATGCATAAGATAACATCTTGTTTACATCCGTTAGTTGTGGCCAGAATACTTCTGTATGCCAAAGTTCCTTTTTTTTTACAAAATACGCTACTAATGATAATGGTTCCGTGTAATAAAATGACAATTATTTGTATGAACGAAAGAGCTATCCAGTGCTTCATAACTTTCAATAGTTTGTAGGATACACACTGGACTGAGGAATAACTGTCCAGGTAGATTAGATACGCGTCTTGCCTAGTTGAAATCAAAACAAGGTGATTGGGTAAATGACGGTTCTAATATTCATCATAAATATAAATATATACATCATTACCTAAACAAATATTACCAATCAGTTATTCCACCAACAATTGTTCAACTATTCAAATCAACAGCAACAAATAAATATTATTCTATGCCTCCTGGACAGATCAGATTCCTTCAGAAGATAATATTTGGTTGCTTTATAACACAGAATGAATCTTATTCTGGAAGAGTGCTTCAATTAACAATCAAAATGCACAATTCCAGTCAAAGCAAGCAACCGACACAATCAAAAGAGGAACAAATCAACATGGCTGTCGGCATGACCAAGTATCAGCTTAAACAACATCAATGCAGTCCAGAAATAAACATAGAAACTCAATAAAGGCAAAAGAAATAGAAACTATCATAAAATACAAATATTATCATCTCACAAAATGGAATCGAACAGATTAACAAAATGTACAACTGAAGGAAGGAATCAGTAAGAGCAAATTACAAACAACGCCTTCAAAAAACGGATCTTACAGGTTAACTTGTGAATTTTTTACTTCCTCAATTCTAATGTGTCGATCAGTACCGTATACTTTTTGAAGTATTACATAATAATTATTGAAAATAAACACTGCTGTGAGAATAATTTGAAATAAAAAAGAGATTTTGAGTACATCTATATATGTATGAGTATTTACTGGATGGCGCAGGTGCATCCAATCTTTGGCTTCTTGCAAATCCTAACCAATTGAATTCCTCATGACCGTTTTTTCCATCTTTTTCTAACTGATTCCTCTAGGGCATACATCTCGAATGATATATTCGATAATTAATTTCTTCTATTATTAATAATACTTCTGCTACCTCTACTACTGTGGGATTTGAACTGACAGTTGCGTCTTTCTGTGGTATGTCAACCTGAACTAATGTACGTACGTACGTACGTACGTACAAAGTTCTAATTTGTAACTAACTGATTTTTTAGGTCATTGTCATTATGAAGAAGGAATAATATTTACCCAGGAATTCAAAACTTTACTAAATTTACTGTACAATGATCATGATGGATTTGTTAGGATATCAGTATCCTAAGAGTATTATTGGTCAAATCCTATTGGTCGATTTCTATTGGTTGAAATTATGGTCGTCTTAACTGTCAAAGTCAAATACTTCAATGTTGTCTCTTATTGGTCATCCGGACTATCAATGTCACTTCAAATGTTACTTCCTATTTGTCGTCTTAACTGTCAATGCCACAAAATTCGATGCTGTTTCCTATTCGACCGAAATGTATAAATACGCATTATCTGTAACATTTTATGACCACGACCAGGACCAGGGCTCGGTCCCGGATCCCTAGTCCGAGATCCTGATTCTCGTCCGAACTCGGAAGTCATACTTTCTGGATGTTTGTAGAATACAGGTTCTACTTCATATCAAGTCTTCTTCTTTTACTCAATGGGGGTTGGGATAATCGGATTTGAGCAGCATGTCGTGTCGCCGGATCCTCGCTCTTGTTTTCCCACTAGGTTAACTCGTATAGTTCAAGTATATCACGCCGACGTGTTTACGTGCAGGCGTAACAGGATTTAAATATGACAGATAACTGAAAAGTTCTGTCTAAAGTAGATGATATAATAATTGATTGACCAGAAAATCTCATCAACACACACACACAATGATCATGAAATGAATAATAATAATAATAATAATAAACAGAGGTCTATTCAATCATGAGTTGTGATTGGAAGGAATCTAAAATAACTGTCTCTTTCAAAAAAATATATGGATTAAGTTTGAATTTATCGATTACTAATTCTCCAAAATGTTTTCTTTTGTAATTTTGGTTAATCTGAATTAAAAATTAAACAGTCTTTGATGAAACCAAACAAAACTATTAAGAATTCTTTTTCTAAACATATAGAAAAGTTCGATTTATTACTAAATATCTTTTATTGTGAAACTCTCAAACAAAGTTTTGAAAGGAGCAAACTTAATTTATTATTTCGTTTATATTGTTCATCATCTTATGAATTAAGTTTACTTGCTAGTTAGTTGATCAGCATAATGAATTCCAAATGATGTCCTATTGAGCATAACTTAGTAATGTGGTGGCCGATTTCAACGGCGGGCTTACTAGATTTGTGGTTGAGTGCGTAAGATTCAACGGCGGGCTCATCATATTTGTGGTGGCCGATATACTGCGTGTTCTTAATCTTCGGTAATTAGCTCATCCAGACAATCGTTACTAAATAGCGTCTGACGGTTTTCATAAATCAGAAGGTGAATTCGTAGTGTGTTGAATACGTTTATTTGGGACACACCATAAAGCGAAGTGGAGAAGCCTGTGAATAAAACGAACGAAGCGACGTGAGTTGGAGAAGGCTATTGAGCCAACTCCGTCAGAGATAGAGCATGACTGAGAATATATAATCAGACAAAAATAGGACAGACATGTGATCAATGAGATAGTCATGCATGCACACACATGAATAAAAGGACGAATGACTGACAAGGTCAAAAGCAAGCGAGATAAGTCATGCGAGCTTATGCAAACCAGACAAGAACGAAAGGTACATACATGGATTACTTAAATAAATTAATCGACTAGGCTTAACCAAATTAGATGTAAGCGAACCCGAATAAATGTGGAGGCACTACAGTAATATTCCTTGTACTTGATCACTCTTCTTTGAAAAGATTAAGTTATATGAATCTTTTATGTTCAAAACACATGAATCCACAAATTAAGCTCAACATTTTTATTAGTTCGACTTTAGTAATCTCAATAAACTTCGATTGATTTGAGTACATTGATTTTAAATTTTTTTAAAACCATTGTTTGTACAAACGGTTTCATCATGGTCAGTGCATTCAATTACTTAATTTTTTGTTATCAATCTAGGTAAAATGCTACAGACACGTTTCAAAGCCACGTTTTGCATTTAGACGAAAGGAAACTTGTTCAAAGTTTTACCTAATTATCACTCGAAATATTCAAGGGGCTTTCTATTACGTAAGCATCTAAAAAACTGAGTCACTTGGCTGCTTAATAGCACTTAGAGACCAATTCCTCAGTATTAGATAATGAAAAAGTGAAATCTAGGAAGCTATCAAAGACAGAAGTAAAGACAAAATGATGATACTGGGAAGCTTCGTTGTGCAACACTTGATTGTGACGATTCTAGTGACAATCAAAGTTTAAACACTACCAAGAGTATTAGAGTAGGAAGTATTTACAAGGACTGAGTACTTCATCGGTGCACATACTAATATTAGACACTATCACAAAATCTACCAATCTATAGAGTTCAATGCTGACCTTAAGAAATAAGATCATAGTCGATTATTTGTGTGTGTTTGTATGTTCTAAACTTGATGAAGATTGAACATGTAGTAGACACATCAACGCTCATGTCTAAACTCAGTTAGGTTGGAATTTATGAATCTCAGTCAAGCGATGGATCACTGTTAAGGTTAACATTTTAACCACTATGTTATTCCAAAAAATTCTTTTGTAGTTACCGTAAAGTGGTTGTTTAATTCTATTTAGAATGATCAAGTTAGGATGAATGACTTGCACTTTCATGTAGTACCCATTCATTAGCGGAATTCATTCCTATAAAGCGGATGGCGGAAGTCAGGCTTAGCACTCATTTCATCGATACCCAACTACTGATTACGAAGTATGCACAACAACATAGTACATGTACCAAGGGTGGCAATAGTTCTCAGCTTAGCGATAAAGAGAAGTCAACCGTAACATTTGCTTCGAGTAAACACCTTAGGCTAAAAAAAAGACAAAATAAGATGCAAAGACAAAAAGCCTTAAACTTGGTATGTGTAGTGTCAGTGGATGGATGTTCTTAGGAAAGTAAACTAAGTAAACAGATGGTAAGCCAAATAAAAAAAACGTAAGTATCAGATAGCAGTGACAACAGAAACCAGGATGGTGAGTAAATCCTTTGACATGGAAAAAGATATAATAGTCTGCAACTTTAATTCTTATTGAAACGACTGCTGAAACATCGGAGTCGGCTCCATCATTAATATCGGTGATAACTTAACAGCATCGCATTTCAATGATACTGTGGAATGATCTATGCTTGTATCGTATGCAACAGATTAATCCAGCTGAAGAATATTTGACAAACAATAACACAATCCAACTCCACATGGAGCCCTTCTAGGGTTACTGCCGGTCTCAGGCCCGGATAAAGAAGGAAGGTTGGGCATGGGGGTTAGCGACCTCATCCCGTAGAAATTCAACTCGCTAGAAAAATGCTAACCAGAAAAATAATTTTTTAGTTAGCGAACTATGCTCCATCAGGAGTAACGGGCAGAAGTAAGTAAGTAATAAGACAATCCGGATTCAGGAAAGATATATCTACTACGCAAACTATCAATATAACAAGGCAGATAATCCAAAGTCCCCTGAGCTTTAATCAAATGTAAATATAAACCCCCATAGTCTTACCAAAGCTTTCGATACATTACCAGAACAACTAATACTGGCTACCTTAGAGAAAGATGGAAGGTTAATCAAATAGTAAATCCAGTTTCTAGATAACTCTATACGCTATCTAAACGATTCTAATCTTAACTTTACCATGTATGAAGGAGTAAGACTAGGCACCAAGGAGTATCCACATCTCTTCAAGATAGCTTTCCAACAAATACTAGCTTTAACAATACACCGAATTAAAGCCGTTCTAACCATAATGGATGAAACTAACCAAGACTGGTACATTTATACGCATAGAATATGGAAATGACTGATGTTTAATAACTATCAACACAAAGACAACCGGCCAACTAATCAAAAATTCACAGAAGGAGTTAAAACAAAACAGAATGCAAATATCCCATCTCTCATCAGTTACTGCTGATGAAGTGATAGCCTACAACATCACTATAATTCGTATTCGACCAATCCTCCGAACAAATAAAGTTCCGAATAAAACCAAAGAAAGAAAATGATGGATTCCTGAATAATCCCCATTTTAACATGGTATTCAGAAAGAAGCCCTGGACAAGACTGAAAACAGTCCTAAGCACCTCAAGTCATATGATCTTAGGCTTCAACTAACTAACGCAATCACACTGCCAAACCTAGTCACTAAGCTAATGCATAACAAAAATTGTAACCTTTGGTTTAAAATACAAAGAAGACCAAATAGAAGAGATGCAAGAATAAACTACCAACAAACTGGATAAACTGAACTTGATCAGTATACAGGTCACAACTCCAATATAGTTCGAAACAGGTCATTCACACATAAATGTCAAAATGAAAACTGCCAGAATGAAAGAAATAAAGTAATCATTTAAACAGTGACCATCGCTCACAAATATCAAGCCTAACCCAGTCAGATCAACCTAAATTCCCCCTTTGAAGACTGTAACATGACATATAAAACACTAGGCTGGCTTAAAAGATATTTGTTGTTATGTAATCCATATTACACCCTGAGCACTACTGACCCTAACATAAATGACAACAACTCTGGCACTGAAACTAACAATACAAAAACCCAACAACATCATTATCCTTTCAAAGATTGTAAAAATGTTCTTTCAACAAATAATAGAATAGTCAGTCAATGTTATGTAATATACAGATGGACAGGATAAAAATTATTGCAGTAAGTGTGCCATGCTTCTATATAGATGGCTCTTTTACAGAAGAGCCTACCGGCTTCACCAACCCGTCTGTCTAGAAGGGGGCACTTCGCAGATATTAGCTATTGGGTGTATATTCATCTTCTTTTAAAACTATAATCTAACTGTATATAACTGAAATCATTGCGACAGGATTTATCACACAAAACTGGAGCATATGTATTCACTCACACTGGTCATAAAACGATCTCTCACACATAACATCGGACGACAGTTAAATTATATTTATCTTAACGTTTTATTTTATCAAATGGACATTTAACATTTTGTTAATAAATATGTAATGACTTTTACGGCTCAACCGTTTGTCAAATGATCTCTCCACAGTTCTTTGTGCTCAGTAAAGAGTTCCAGGCACATTAAAAACCATAAATATTGGAATATGTAAGTAAAATCCAGACTGAACAATCAAATGTTTATTCTGGATCGCCTTTGTTAAACGTAATCGTAAGCCTGACAGACTAGGACACACATCAGAATGATAACACATCACTGAATTGAATAAAATTCCAAAACTATGTAATCCAGTTCAAAATAATTCATATTGAAAAAAAGGTTTCTTGAAGAAATAACAACTTAGTTGATTGCCTTTTATAAAATTTTAATTTTCAAAGAAAATTAAAGTATTGATAGACATAATTAAATTTGTTTTCTAATCAACAAAATGATTTTCAAATATTTTTGTTTTATCTGTTGAAAACAAAAAAAAAACTAATTACAGTTTACCTGAATCATTATTTTAAGCATCGTGTGAAAAAAAAATGCATGTTTACTATGTTATTATGTTGAACTAATTTAATTTAATGATTGGAATAGAGATTATTGAATAAAATGTTTTACTTATTTTAAGTTGAAAGAGAAATTAGTTTAATGACATTTTCTAATCAATGCACAATTTTTTTTATTACATTATCTGAGAGACTTTAGAAAATCAATAATTTCCTATTTATTCTTTGATATGCTCGTCAATTGATATGCTTGAAGGCTATTACGAGTTCACCTTAGTCGGTAAACGAACAGAAGCAATGACTCAGTGACATGAGAGGCTATTCTAATCCGTTTGTCCCCGACCTGGCTAACTAAAGCAAGAAGTCTTGATAAGGCGTAGAGAATGTATTATGCAAGCGCCCAAAAGATGCGAGATCCACAAACACATAAATCAAGCTTACCAAGTGAGTCCGGGGGTCTTACGTCCCCAAAACTCGTTTTATCATTTTGACCAATTAGAAGTAATGTATTAATACACTAATGATCCTAAATCACAAAGGAACTTGGGAAGTGTTCCCTACAGGATCTCGAGTCATCACAGTCTACCAGTCAAAATGTGTACACTTTATCTTTGAACAACCATTTGCAGAATATAAGTATTCTTAGCTGTTTTCTTCAATATGTCCTCTGGCCTTTAAAACACACTTTTAGTGAGCTATAATTCCGGATCTAATAACCTTCACTTAAGCAGTAACTTCAGACTGACACTAAACTCACTACTACGACACACAACTTAGAAGCTTCGATATGAGTAGTACACCAAGTAGTGACTGGTGCAATATAATTTTTCATTAGTGAAATGTGGAGATTGTTGTTTATTACCAAAATTATCAATCAGTCATTGTTAGACCACCATTAGAATCCTGGAAGCACTGGATCGCCGTTTCTTCCTGGTATGGGACTCATCAGCAGTGCGCATACACTACTCCTGCTACTCGCAGAAGTCGAACCCAGGACCTTCAGTCTTGCACGCGAACGTTCAACCTCTGAACCACTGAGTCGGCATCCGACAGTATTGATGTCTAACCCTGATTAATCTAGAGATTTTGCTCAACCTCAACCATTTGTCTTCGGTAGGTGCTCTCGCTTGATAAATGTCTTAATTTCGGATTTTATTCATGGGCTGATCAGTTGGCCTTGAGATTACATGTCTCACCAGGAAAATCCTTGGCTGTGATTGGTTGATGCGTTATTTTATTCTGCTATTTTTGTGACTCTACCAAGGCCGTAACTATGATCTATAAACAAACGCGATTTGTGTGCTTGATTGCATTGTGTTTGCTAGATGTTTGTAGAATATACTTTCTACACCATATCAAGACATTTTCTTCAGTTAGTTGGGTCAACGGATCAGACTAGCCTATCGTGTCACTGGTTAATTGTCTCGTTCTCGTTAATCGACTAAGGTGAACCCGTAATAGTTCAAACATATCAAGTTGACTTGCTTCCGTGTAGGCGCAACACTTACAAAGTCTTAAAGGCTAAAAATGGTCAGTGTTTGTTCAATAATCCTACCACTCATTGATTTTTTTGTATACAGAACTGTAAAGTAGGATAATGATATAAGTTTCTTATGACAAAGTGTTTTCATTGTGTTTAGTTTTCATATTTTAAGTATTGAAAGTATTGGACTTTTAAACTAAATGTTTGAAAGAAGAGAAATTGTTTTGTTGTTTATTCACAAAATGTATGTATATAGTATTTCAACT
Organism: Schistosoma turkestanicum; assembly: GCA_944470395.2. NCBI lineage: Eukaryota > Metazoa > Platyhelminthes > Trematoda > Strigeidida > Schistosomatidae > Schistosoma > Schistosoma turkestanicum. The sequence continues at coordinate 35,842,257 of OX103972.1, read as the reverse complement.
CGTTTTTTGAAATTTTCAGAGCGCTACTGTTAGAAACCTGGAAGCACTCTACGGCCGTTTCATCTTAATGTGGGACTCATCAGCGACCACAATTTTACAGCCGGATATCGAACCATGGATATTTGGTCTTGCTGATGAATCCTGCACTAGAATGAAACGGAAGCCCAGTGCTTCTAGGTTTCTAGTGGTGGTCTAATGTTGATCGATCGATGATTTCGATCAAACTCAACAATCTCCATAAACCCTATAATAATGACAGACCTCGGTCAGCAGTAAAAAATTAGAAGATATTTCACATCCGTTGACCAGAAACCATTTGCAGCAACCTACTGTTAGAAGGGAAGAAACCAAACTTCACCTTAGGATGAAATTAGGAAAAGGCGCTAGAGTGGAAAGCAACCATTTGCTTCACAAGACAAGCCCTAGCTTGGAATCCTCAAGACCAAAGGAAAAAAGGAAGACCGACGAACATACTGTGCCGAGAAATGGAGACAGATATAAGAAGAATAAATAGCAATTCGTTGGAACTGAACTAGAAGGTCAAGGACATAGTCGGTTGACGAATGTTGGCCGGTAACCTATGCTTCACTGTGGGAAGGGGGAAAACAGGCGTAAATAAGTAAGTAAGTAAGTAGGTTAGTAAGTAAGTAATTAAGCAGATAAGTTATTGATTTATAATTTGATATAATATGACCGAGGTACCACAATCAAAACACTGCTTATTCACTTGCTTATTCATACTTCATACAAAACAGGTTCAGCTATAGTATTTCAACTCGTTTTTTAAATTTTTAACAGCGTTTTTAAAAAAATGTAAAAAGAATACTATTTTTTTAATTAAAATCTTCTTTAGCAATCGCTTTTATAAGAAAAATTGCGACGTATATGCTTTGAATAACCTAGTATAAATCATTTGTGGTTCATTGATTTACAGTATTTAATATGTATATATAAGATTTGTAAATGATTCATTAATCCCCGCTTGCCAGTAATCTTATAAACAATGGATTTAATTTTTGAAAATGCAAATTCAATTGGATTAAGCATATATATATAACTATATATAAAGGGGGACAAAAACATAAGCCTTTACTCCTGATAAGTTCGTCACTTAGTATGCTTGAGGCTATTACGAGTTTACCTTAGTCGATAAACGCGAACGAGACCTTTACCAGCTTCCAGGGAGGCTACCTTGAATCCGAGGCTGAAGTGAAAAGGCTTTGTAGCGTAGAAAGTATATTCTACAAACACCCAGCAATCACAGTACAATCAAGCATACAACTCTCGTTTATTTATACAACATAAGAACGTCCTTGAGACAGTTAAGAAAATAGCATACTAAAATACACAGCAGCCAATCACAACCATGGATTTAGCTGGTGTGAATTGAAATCTCAAGGTCATCTGATCAGCCCATGCTGGCGAAACGTGAAAACCAAAATACGGCATTATCAAGCGAATTTTGGGGATCTAACATCCCCAACAACTCTCTTTTCATCAAAAACATTTTTGGTAATATTGAAGACATGGGTCTTTGCATCATATATCAAGGATAAAAATACATTTCTCCAAAATTGATTTTTGATTGCATTTTTCAATCAATTGATCAAAAAAATGAATGAATGAACTTATCGGAGTTCACTGAATCAAAAAATATTTGAGCAAAAAGAACTTCATTTTCTATTATTGTGGATATCAAACTTACATTAGTTCCACGTGTTGACGGAACCATAGCACTTGCTGGTTTTCCTCTTGTATATAGATCTTCCCAAAGCTCTTCTCAAATATAAATCAAAGGATAATTCATCAATGAAAACTTTTATATTAAGGAGTCTTCGATATATCTGTCGTTTAATTTTACTTGATTCTGAGTTGATCTTAATCGATGGATAAGGACATTTTAAGGATTATAAAAAATCTTAAAAAAAAGGGCTGTGAAAATTTTAAAAAACGAGTTGAAATACTACTGTGGTGCTGTGGTGCGAACTACTTATAAGTAGTATACAACGTGAGTGTCAACGTAAAGTCTGGTAGCATAATATGGGGGGAAGATCAAGAAAGGAAGAGCTAGAAAACAATGGAATTTGTATGAAACGCATGAATAGTGACAATGGATTGATGTTTGGCAACAGGAACAGTCCAGTTCCATAGGATGAACTGATCTTTTGCAAATGAACGATTTACGATATGGTTTTCCGATTTTACTGAGTAACTCTGTAATTCTCGTTAAATACAATTCGGTTGCCCCACCTGTGTTCTCATTCACTACACTACTATTTATGTATATATATTTATATTAAATTTTTCTAAATACACACTACACGCATCATTAAGAAATTTTTCATTTTGTAAAATATTCATTGTCAATAAGAAAAACGTAAATAAATAATTATTGTTGTTTTAAACTATCTAAACTAAATCGAATTTTAAATAAATTTATAAATTTATTTCTTCTCTTATATTGAGATGGTAAATAAACGGTATAAAATAGTTTTTCTTTAATTGTGAAGGCAAAAAAATATTAAATTTTACTCCCTTACTTATTTACTTGCGCATGTTACCCCCAATGGAGCATAGGCCGTCCATCAGTTTTCTCCAATCAACTCTGTCATGGGCTTTCCTTACCAGTTCTGTCCAATTTTCGTTCATTCTTCTCATGTCTTTCTCTATTTCTCGGCGTAATGTATTCTTTGGCCTTCCTCTTTTCCTTTTGCCTTGAGGGTTCCATGTGAGGGCTTGTCTCGTGACGCAGTTTAGTGCTTCTTGTAGTATGTGTCCTATCCACTTCCACTGCTTCTTCCTCATTTCCTCCTCCACTGCAATCTGGTTTGTTCTCTCCCACAGTTCGTTGTTGCTGATCGTGTCTGGCCAACGAATCTGAAGTATTTTGAGAAGACAATTGTTCATAAATACTTGTACCTCTGGATGATGGATTTGGTAGTTCTACAGTAGAACCTTCGGGGCTAATGACGGTCTCAAGCCCGCATAAAGGAGGAGGGTTGGGCATGTGGTTGGCGACCCCATCCCGTCAAAAACTAACTTGCCAATAAAACGCTAGACAGAACAAATAAATCAATTTTACTCCCTGTGTTCAAAAATTAGGAAATATATGTTCAATGTTTCAATGAGTTACGTTTGAAGTGAGAATCAATAAGATTCGCAATTGTGAATAACTGATTTGTGATTCAATGGTCTAAAAGTGTTTTGATGGTAGAGAGTAGTAGAATGTATCCATGGTACAGATGTCTATGGCTTTGAATAATTTTTAAAAAAATCCGTCTATTAAACAGATAAATACTTAACATACTGAATAGGTTCAAATGTAGTGTAGTTCTTCTAGGAAGGATATATCAAGGCAAATAAGTAATGAATTACATTGGAATCATAAATTTATCAATGTAAGACCACCACTAGAAACCTCGAAGCACTGGACAGCCGTTTTGCCCTAATATGGGACTCATCATCAATGTGCATCCACTACTCCCGCTACTCGCAAGAATCGAACCCAGGAGTTTCTGTCTTGAGAGCGAACGCTTAAACTCTAGAACCGTGAGCCGACAGTTAATGGTAGCTATTCCCAGTTTCGATTAAACCATAGTCTTGCCCAACCTCATTCATTGTCTCTGGTGAGCGATTCTGCACACCCGACTGGGTAGAACTCCACTGGAACTCGTAGAAACTTCCTTACGGATCTAGTTACTAGTGAGCACATGATAATTTTCATGATGTGGTTGTGGAGATTGTTAGCCGCCATTAGAAACATGGAGGCACTGGATGGCCATATCGTCCGGGTTTTTAATGATGGTCTAACATCAATCGACTGATGATTTTAGAAGTGACTCAACAACGCTATAATGAAAACAATGAATTCACTGAAATTTAGGTTTGGTAAAAACCAGTCAATGGCTCTAGCTATAAATTAAAATGTTGAAAAGTTTAGCTAAGAACAACAACAATTGAACATTTACCTGTAAAATGAAAATTTTGTCAGTTATGTTTAATGTTAAACAAAAGATAAACTCTGCCTCAAAATACCGTAACAGTGCTCACTAGTGACTAGCTTCATGAGTAAAAATCTCAGAGTCCTAGTTGAGAAGACGTGACCAATGGAGTTCAACCCTGTCGGGTGTAGGCAGTAACTACCAAAGACAAATTGGTGAGGTCGCGCACAGTCTGTAGATCAATCAGAGTTAGACAATAACACCGTTGGATGCTGGCAAGCACAGTGGTCCGATGGTTAGGCGTTCGCGCACAATACTGAAGGTCATGGGTTTGAATCCTGCGAGGGGCAGGAGTCGTGGATGCTTACTGCAACTGATGAGTCCCATACCAGGACTTGACGGCCGTTTTTTCAGTGCTTCCAAGTTTCTAATGGTGGTCTAACAATAATTGATTGATGATTTCAAATGTCTATAAACATTTGACTCAAACTGGTCATTTATTCTAAATCTCGATAAGATTTGAAATCCTGACACGTCAATTATTTCCACCAACCTTGTGACTTGAATTATGTTCAATTAGAATAAAACATTGTGTAGTATTTGGTGTGTTTGAAAATCTTTTTGTCAAGAGCATATTTTAACTTTCAAATTTATTGTACATTGAATACATTATGAAACAGTTAGCTAATTATTAACATATTTAAGAAAAGAAGTAGTTATAACTCTTTGTGTTTCGCAGTCTGTATTTATCAAAAATAATAAATGTAGTTAACCTTCCGAGATTATTTTTAATAGATTACAAAAATATGCTTCATAATGTCCAATCACTTCTTATCAGTGTTGTCTAACTTTCAAAATGGCAGAATATAATTAATTTGTGTTTTGTTTTTCTGTCTAGATTATGCAACGATAAACCAAGTAGCATATGGTAAGATAAATCTACAGTCTGCAAATTAATGCTTCTGCTTTAATCAAGAAAAAAAAAATTACTTTGATGGGTGAAAACTGCCCCATACAATAGATCTGTCTTGACGTTTGTATTAAAATTTGAGACTTTGGTGTAGGTTGAGTGAGGTTTTGAGTTCCTGATGTTGCTCAATTGCAGTAATCTGAGCTTGCTTTTTTTGATCTGCGCCTTCACATCCCAATCAGATTCACAGTGGCTCATCCATTCCGCTGCCCAGATATGTAAAATATTTTAACATCTTTTAAAGTTTCTCCATCACGTGTGATTCGGTTGGTGCATGTCGTGTACAGACTTGTTGCTCTTGAGGCTGATGGTCCACTGGTAGTCTTCTCCTGAACTGATTGATGTTTGTAAAATAGAGAAGCTAGGTGATATGTGAAACCCAAAACCGAGCATTCCATTGTATTCCGTGTTTACCCTGAGATGTTGATTTCTTCAAAATAAAGTTGACCACCATGATATAGAGAGAGGGCGAGAGTGAGCAACTTTGTCTGACGCCGGTTTTCACTTAGAAAAAAAATGTAAGCTGTCCTGCATGCACGAATGTGCAGTGTAGTTCGTCAGAGAATTTCGAATGATGTTGACTATCATCTTTAGCAAGCTATATCGTCGAAAAAGCCTCATTGATATTATTACATCCCTGCTATCAAACGCTTTCTCGTATTCTAGGAAGTTGGTAAAAAATGGTAAGTTCCATTCAACTGATTGTCCCACAAGGATCCATAATGTTACATGCGATTTGGTCGGTAGATGACCAAACGTTAAGGAATCCAGCCTGCTGATCTCAAATTAATGCATCTACAGAATCGTTCATTCGGTTCAATAACACTCTATTGAAGAATTTTGAAGTTACTGAGAGTAACGTGATGCCTGTGTAGTTCTCACACTTGTTCCAATCTCCTTTATTTAGTTTCTTGCTAACGTTTCCTTCATTCCAAACTGTTGCTACTTGTTCTACCTCCTAAATCTTGCTGAACAGAGAGTGAAACCTCTTTGCAGCTACTATTGTCTGCTTAAAAAAACGCAGCATGAGACCGGTAGTAATCATAAAAGCGCTCCAGACGAAATGATTTCATCTAATTTCATGTTATCATAAATTAAATCAGTCGATAAACGAATCCAATTTTGTTATCTATCGAAAAGGCAGTTTAAAATTAAAGCAATCATATTCTGATGTAACTGTTAATAATCATTGATTCGGGAACACAAAGTTAATTTGTCACAAGTCATAAAACGAAACTTCAATAAAATGTAATTTATTATCGAATTTCTTCTCTCACACGTAATTTCCACTTGCTGAGTTTACATTGTTGAATTACTTCAAGAGTTCTTCGTTAACAATGTCCTGGTCCATACTACTGAAAGTATCATCAATGCATCAGTAATACATTTCGAGTTTATCAATATTCGCCTCGAGTGATCCGTTTTCTAGTTATACGAGAATGAAATCAACAAGGATAGGACTTAGAAGTACAATATAACGGAGATATGGTTGATGAGGTACTCCGACATAGACGATGAAAGGGCCGTTCAATGCAACCGATAACTGTCTCTCATCTTGATGATTTATCAACTAAAGGATAAGTTACCTGCTTATTACCACAGACATGTGTTTCGAGAATTTAGCCAGTCCTGTGAAGAGAGCTGTATTAGGCGTACAACCAGACAACTGAACCCAACGAATCAGAGAACACCTTCGTTCGTGGCTAGGAAAAGGCATAACTAAAGCGGTGTATCTCGTAGTTCTGTGGCACTTGATCAAACAGCGGTTGACACCCTCTGTCACTCTATTTAGCCTTAAAAAGCCAGTTCATCAATGTTTTCTTTATAACCTATTATCATTATTTTTCCCATACTCTTCGTTTATGTTCCGCATATTGCCTCTTCACCCTACGTGTTTTGTTTATTTTAAATATACACCTCGCTATCCAATTATCTGAACAGTTCTTAACACGTAATTATGGGTATTTAATGAATGTTATTCCAGAATCTAGTTTTTCAAGACGTTTGACTACTTTACCCTATTGTGTAACATTGATTTAAGCCTTTATTAGTCGTTAGGATGATGATCAGTACACTGTCATTTCAGCATCAATTGGCGCTTTTTATTCCACTGTTATCACGAACTCATAAATTGCCTTGATTGATTTAATAATTTCATATATGCATTTAAATATTATTGCGCATTAGAGTAAAGCCTGATGAATATCTAAAATAAAATATATTATTCCCTTATATGTATGACATACAGAGATAAATACATATGAATGTATTTATACACAATTATAAATTGCCAATGTCATAATTAATATTGAAATCATGAATCATTGTTAGGCTACCATTAAAAACCTGGAAGCACTGGACGACCGTTTTGTCTTGGTATGGGACTCATCAGCAGTGCGCATCAACGACTCCTACTAAT
>OX103972.1:35773130-35834794 GCA_944470395.2 Schistosoma turkestanicum | reverse complement strand
GAATCTTAAGTTATTTCTTTAAAAAAAGTATTAGTGTCTGATAATATACGGTAATTTTGTTGTGCGAAAATGACAATTCATCAGTACAGCATCAACACCTTGATCGAGACGGTTGAAGGTTAAATCTTGTTTCTTAAGATCGATTAGTTGTGAATTGTATTCTTTTGAGAGTGGATGTCTAATAGTAGACCTTAAATAAATGTATTGATTGAAAAAGTTTGCAATGATTGTTTTAAGACTTACAAATTTTTTGTTTGACACTGGAATTCGGTGTTTCATCTGACAAGTTAAGTTTTAAAAATGGATTTTTTTGTTCAGTCTACTCATAGTTGTTAAAACGTCAAGGAAGTTTGGATCTAAAAGATAATTTTTGTAACTAGAATATAGACAATGAGATATCTGAGTAGGTAAAGACATAGTTCTCATGTGCTTCTGGAAAAGAAGCTTGAAATTCTGTCAATTTCAAACTCCCTATCAACTTAATGTTCGTATCTTCTGAGCATTTCACTGAAATTATATCAGTGACAAGTGGATAACCTAAATGGTTTGGAATTTACATCGGAGGGAGGAAATCACTTAAAAACACTAAACCATGAAAAATTTTGCAATAATTTCCCATCACTAGAAGTATTAAAATACTCTTTGTCTACACAGTATTGAGGTTAACCTCAGCAAGTCAAACTATAACTTTTAAATGTGATCATTCATTTTTTGTGTTCTCTCAAATCCTAACCTTCACAGTTCCTCATCACCTTTATAATTTTTCTTTTTAAGTTTATTTCACTAGATTCTACTTGAATAATATCGTCGAACCCTAATCTCTCCGATTACTGCTAATACTTTTAGTATCTCTACAATTATGGGATTGAAATGGACAATTGCATCTCTGTGCTAATGTGGTACGGCAACTTGAACTGTTGTACGTACGTACGAAGTTCTGCGCTGCTGTTGATTGAATGAGTGATTGGTGCTTCTTGATCCGTTGAGGTGGTTGGGACATGTTTTGTTTATGCTCAACCGCTGACTGCCTCGACGAGAGATGTTTTGTTGTTTAGGTGGGTAGGCTGGAAGAAAGAGAGGGACAGCCAGACCAGAATGTGGTACAAATCTATGGAGTCACTGACAATTGGACTGAGCCATGTGTGTAGACTATTGGCGAGACAATCGTAACCTATGGTTACAGACTTTGGATGATATGGCTCAAAATCGTCCGCAATTGCACAAGTGCATCAATTCTTTGTGTTCTCTCAAATTCTAATCTTCTGAATTCCTAATCACTTTTAACGTTGTTTTTTAAAACTTACTTCATTGAATTATACTTCTTGAATAATTTCTTCAAACCATAATCTTCTCCATTATCGCTAATACTTCTACTACCTCTAATGTCATGGAATTTGAATTGACAATTCAATCTCTGTCTGGTAATATGAGATGGCAACTTGATTCTAACTTTTAATGACCAACTCGTTTGATTAAAACGGTAAACAAAAAGCACTATGCTAAAGGAACTGTAACTCCGCCAGTAGAACTTTCGGGGCTACTGCCGGTCTCAAGCCCGGGTAAAGGAGGAGGGTTGGACGTCGGGTTGGCCACCCCATTCCGTCAAAAACTAACTTGCCAAAAAAACGCTAACCAGAAAAAATAATTCAAACCATTTTAACTCTGCCCTGGGAGTTGGAAGAAGAATTATGACTTCGCGTGATGAAAGCCGAGTTCCCTCGGAAGTCACGGGGCCGATGCCCCTTCTGACAACCAGAGCAACCATTTTTTTAGGTACATGGAACGTTCGTACATTGTGGGAGACTGGAAGACTATTTCAATTCGCGGCAGAAATGAAAAGATACAACCTCGAGGTGCTCGGCATCAGTGAAACGCATTGGACACAGGTAGGACAACTGAGACAAGCTTCAGGGGAACTGCTGTTATACTCTTGTCATGAAGAGGAAAACGCTTCACATACACAAGGAGTTGCACTGATGCTGTCCAAACATGCACAAAAGGCACTAATAGGATGGGAATCTCATGTACCCAGGATCATTAAAGCATCCTTCAAAACAAATAAACAGGACATCCAATGTTATGCACCTACCAATGACTACAATGACGACGTTAAAGATCAATTCTACGAAAGGCTGCAGTCAATCGTCGAGAAATGTTCACCAAAGGATTTGACGATTCTTATGGGAGACCTGAATGCCAAGGTTGGCATGGACAACACTGGATATGAAGACATCATGGGACGACATGGACTGGGAGAAAGGAACGAAAACGGTGAGAGATTTGCAAACCTATGTGCCTTCAACAAACTGGTCATCGGTGGCACAATATTCCCACACAAACGCATTCACAAAGCCACATGGATTTCACCGGATCACACTACTCAAAACCAAATTGACCATATCTGTATCAACAAAAAGTTCAGAAGGACCATGGAGGATGTGAGAACCAAGGGAGGAGCTGATATAGCCTCAGATCACCATTTGCTAATCGCCAAAATGAAACTGAAACTAAGTAAGCACTGGACAACGGGGGAGACAACGTCGCACAAGTTTAATACCGCCTTTCTTCGGGATACTGTAAAACTCAACGAATTCAGGATAGCCCTCACCAACAGGTTCCAGGCCTTTCAGGATCTACACAATGGAGAGGACGCAACATTGGAGTACAATTGGAAAGGGATTAAGGAGGCAATCACTTCAACATGTCACGAAGATCTGGGTCACAAGAAGTACCATCACAAGGAATGGATCTCTGTTGATACTCTTGAAAAAATTGAAGAAAGGAGGAACAAGAAGTCAGCAATCAATGTCAGCCGAACAAGAGCAGAGAAAGTTACCGCACAAGCTGCAAACACAGAGGCAAACAGGGAAGTGAAGAAGAGCATGAGAGCTGAAAAACGAAAATATGTGGAAGATCTAGCAATGACGGCGGAAAAGGCTGCAAGAGAAGGAAACTTGAGACAATTGTACGAAACAACAAAGAAGCTCGCCGGAAACTATCGTAAACCAGAACGACCAGTGAAAAGTAAGGAAGGGAAAATAATCAGCAACACTGAACAACAGCGAAATAGGTGGGTACAGCACTTTCAAGAACTCCTGAATCGACCAGCTCCACTGAACACACCCAACATCGAAGCAGCATCCAAGGACCTCCCAATCAATATTGGCGCACCTACAATTGAGGAGATCAGTATGGCCATCAGACAAATCAAGAGCGGCAAAGCAGCAGGACCAGACACCATTCCAGCAGAGGCAATGAAAGCAGATGTAGAAGCAACCGCGAAAATATTTCACATCCTCTTCAAGAAGATTTGGGATGAGGAACAAGTACCATCAGATTGGAAAGAAGGATACCTGATCAAAATACCAAAGAAAGGCGACCTGAGCAAGTGTGAGAACTACAGAAGCATCATTCTTCTCTCAATACCAGGCAAAGTCTTCAACAGGGTATTGTTAAACAGAATGAAGGACTTCGTAGACGCCCAACTTCGAGATCAACAGGCCGGATTTCGTAAGGATCGATCGTGTACTGACCAAATTGCTACATTACGGATCATTGTGGAACAATCAATTGAATGGAGCTCACCACTCTACATCAACTTCATCGACTACGAGAAAGCATTCGATAGCGTGGATAGGAAAACACTGTGGAGGCTTCTTCGACACTACGGTGTGCCTGAGAAAATAGTTAACATCATACAAAACTCTTATGATGGATTCAACTGCAAAATCGTACACGGAGGACATCTGACAGACTCTTTCGAGGTGAAGACCGGTGTGAGGCAAGGTTGCTTACTCTCACCCTTTCTCTTTCTTCTGGTGATCGACTGGATTATGAAGACGTCGATATCTGGAGGGAAGCACGGTATCAACTGGACAGTTAGGACGCAGCTGGACGATCTGGACTTCGCAGATGACTTGGCTCTTCTATCACACACTCAACTACAAATGCAAGAGAAGACGACCAGTGTACCAGTAGCCTCTGCAGCAGTAGGTCTCAACATACATAAAGGAAAAAGCAAAATTCTCCGATGCAACACAACATGCACCAATCAAATCACTCTTGATGGAGATGCATTGGAGGACATTAACACCTTTACATATCTGGGCAGTATCATCGACAATCAAGGTGGATCCGATGCAGATATGGTGGGCGCAGATTGGCAAAGCAAGGGCTGCATTTCTACAGTTGAAAAATATCTTGAACTCCAAACAACTTTCAACCAAAACCAAAATCAGAATTTTCAATACAAATGTCAAGACAGTTCTACTGTATGGAGTGGAAACCTGGAGAACTACCAAAGCCATCATCCAGAGGATGAAGTGTTTATTAACAGCTGTCTATGCAAAATACTTAGGATTTGTTGGTCAGACACCATCAGCAACAACGTACTGTGTGAGAAAACAAACCAGATTCCAATGGAGGAGGAAATCAAGAAGAAGCGGTGGAAGTGGATAGGACACACATTGCGGAAAGCACCGAACTGCGTCACAAGACAAGCCCTCACATGGAACCCCCAAGGACGAGGTCAAAGAGGAAGGACAAGGAACACACTACGCCGAGAAATAGAGGAAGATATGAGAGGAATGAACAAACATTGGACAGAACTGGAGAGGGAAGCTCAGGACAGAGTTGGTCGGAGAAAACTGGTGAGCGGCCTATGCTCCATTTGGGGTAATAGGCGTAAGTAAGTAAGTAAGTAAAGGAACTGTAGTTTTCAGCGACATCACAGATATGTGTCATGTTTTTGTGGTTTGGCCGTACCTGGCTTTCTATCAGTCCTTCCTTTCTACAACAGATATCATCGCTTCGTCAAGAGCATATGTAACTTATGCCTCAACCACCTCAACCACTACTTCGTTAGTTTATTTGTCATCCCAACTCAGTATCCATTTCCTAACACGAGCATTACTTACGTAAACGCATACGACTAGTTAAACGTTGATAAATACATAGATAAATGTTAGTCACATTCATTCAGTCAAACCAGTAGACTATTTGTGTACAAAAAGTTCAAATTAATAAATTAATTGTAAATTCATTAAGGCATATGAATTCAATTACTGAATGATTAGTTTAATTTATGTGACTTCATACTAAAACAAAAGTCAATATGTCATAACTAAATTAAAATTTATTGCAGTAGTTTAAACCAAAATACATATTTTTAAACAGTATCTTCATATGGAGAAATAATTTAAAAAAAAAACAATGATATGAAGCGATAAATATTGAATGGAATTCATTTTTGATAATTTAGTGTTTTGTATATTTTATTTCATAACAAGATTGCGAAGACTGTTAAGCTACATATTTGAAATCGTGAATCGATCATTGATAGTCCACCATTAGAAACCATGAAGGACAGTGGACGCCGTTTCGTCCAGGTATGGGACTCATCAGCAGTGCGCATCCACGACTCCTGCACATCGCAGGATTCGAAGCCAGGATCTTCGATCTTGCGCACAAACGCCTAACCTCTGGACCACTGAGCCGGTATCTAACGGTGTTCATATATAACTTCGATCAATTCACGGTCTTGTACAACCTCGTACCACTGTCTTCGATAGTTACTGTCTACACAAGAACAGGTTGAACTTCACTAGTCATGACTTCCTACTAGAACTCGGAGAAGATTCCTCACGAAGCTAGTCACTAGTGAGTACATATAATTGCATTACGGGGTTGTGAAGATTGTTAAGTTACACAAATGAAATCAGTGGTCCAGAGGTTAGGCGTTCACGCGCAAGACCGAAGGTCCTGGCTTCAAATCCTGAGAGATATAGAAGTCGTGAATGCGCACTGCTGATGAGTCCCATACCAGGGTGAAACGGCCGTCCAGTGCTTCCAGGTTTCTAATAATGGTCTAACGTTAATCGATTCATGATTCCAAATGTGTAACTTAATAATCTTCACAACCCCGTAATGCAATCACCTGTGCTCACTATATTTTATTTGTTAATAATACTGTTTTACTTTACTGAGATTAAACAATAAAAAACCTTAGTTAAAAAGTAATTCTTGATCGTGAAATCAAATGCTTCCAGTAAATTTGTAGCTGTGTTGATAAAAGTTGATTAATTAATTCACTAACTAATTGTTGATTTCTACAATAATATATAATTTAATTATAAAGTTTATGGCGGTGAACATTTGATATTTGCATCAAACTTATATGTTGTTTATCTTGACAACCGTCACTATGCAATGCGGATCATTGTCATCATTCACTTTATTATAACAAATATAAAATAGTTGATACCGTTATGAAATTATTGAAACAATGAATTATTAAAGCTTGTAGAATCAATAGGTGTTTAAGCAGGTAAGCCATGCTCCAGCATATAGATGTACACGTAAACTCAACAATAATCAAAGTACATTGATGTAAATAGCTTACTGCTGCACAAATGATGCTCCGTTCAGTTAAGTAATACAATGACTTAACCAAGTTAATTGTCAACAAACTCATTTGTATGTGAGATGTATGTGAGTCTGGAATATCAACGTATCAATTACATAAATGACTATATAAATACTTGTGATATTGTTGTAAGTGACTTGTGTATAATAATTTCAAGAAATTACAGTTTTCCTTTATAAGCCACACATTCATTTTTTTTTAAATCTCATTAGTGAGGAAATTCTCGGTGTTCTAGTAAGAAGTTGTAACCAGTGGAGTTCAACTCTATAAAGTGTAGGCAGTAACTAAGGAAAACAAATGAGTGACGTGACGCTAAATCCCTAGATTAATCAGCGTTAGGCACTCACATGCAAGACCGAACTTTGTCAGTAGCAGAAGTCGTGGATGCGCACTACCACTGATGAGTCCCAAACCAGGATGAAACAGCCATTTCTAATGGTGGTCTAACAATGTTTAAACTAGTTTAAATTTACTGAAACAGTAAAACAAGGTTTGTCACCAAAAATAAATTATAATTTTCTTTTCATTTTCACTTAATCTAACGGCAGCTGATGTTTTTTCGGCCAGAGTTTTGGAGGTTTGTGTTTTTACACATTTGAAATCATCCATCAATCATTGATAGACTACCATTAGAAACCTGGAAGCACTGGACGGCCGTTTAGTCCTGGTATGGGATTCATTAGCAGTGCGCACCCACAACTCTTGTACCTCGCAGTATTCGAACTCAAGACCTTAAGTTTTGTGCACGAACACAAGTACTTCCCGGTTTCTAATGGTGGTATAACAATGATTGATTGATGATTTCAAATGTGTAAAAATACAAACCTCCAAATCTCTGCCCCAAACTATCGTAACAGTGCTCACTATTGACTACTAGCTTCGTGAGGAAATTCTCGGAGTTCTAGTTGAGAAGATGTGACCAATGGAGTTCAACCATGTAGGGTGTAGTCAGTAACTGCCAAAGACAAAATCCCTAGATCAATCAGAGTTAGACATTAACACCGTTGGATGCTGGCCCAGTGGTCCGATGGTTAGGCTTTCGCACACAATACCGAAGGTCCCGGGTTCGAATCCTGAAAGGCGCAGGAGTCGTGGATGCGTACTGCCACTGATGAGTCCCATACCAGGACTTGACGGCCGTCTTTCAGTGCTTCCAGGTTTCTAATGGTATTGTCTAACAATGATAGAATGATGATTTCAAATGAGTAGATGAAGTGATTTCCATGAATTTTTTTCGCACTGCTAAATAAATGACATCTAAAACTTTTCTATATCAAGTTGATCAGTGCATAAATTTTTTACACTGAACTTAATAAAATCAAACTTTTTTTATTGATAAAATTCATTCAACGTTCAACATTCAAAATCACAAAATAAATAAACAAAGTTAATTATTTCATAGTTAAATTTGAATTCTTTTTAAAAAATTAAAAAAACAACCATCAATGTACCGAATTGGCTTTGCCTCCATGAAAATAAAGTCACAAAATTAAATTTTATTTTGTTTTTATTTTGAACTAAACTCTAGGGAAGACATATTTTATCTGATCATGCTGGAAGAATTAACTTCTTAATTCTTAAAATATCAAAATATATAATTATTTTATTTTCCCGCAGGTTAAATGTCATGTGAATATACACGAAGTGGTTACAGTGTAACGTGCTGTGCTGAAAGACAGTAGCTATGTTTGAAAACAAAAAAGCTGTTGCGTTTGAACTCAAAAAGACCGCCTTTTTTTGGAAGCTTAGCGAATAATAGAGATTTTGGAACGTTTAACGTGAAAAAAAATCATTCATTTAATTCATGGTATTTTTATTCTCATTTCTAATCTGTTTGTAAAATTATAGATTTTAGTTGAACAAGAATGAGAACCAGAATGTACTGAACAGCTGTTTTGTACTGGTAGATGACTCCTTAGAAGTAAGGATACACGAGGATACAGGAACCGAACCTAAGGCCTTTCGTGTAGCAGTGTGCACTGAACTTCTAGGTTGGCAACTAATGGTGTGAATGTCAAGCCTCAATCACTTCAATATTTTACCTGACTGTGGCGGTTAGCTGTCTTACGCTTGAGTCAGTACGGCTTCTCAGTAGATCTCTTGGAATGACATCACCAAATCAGTCCGTGATATAAGCTATGAAAATTCAATTATCTTCAAAAACCACCAGAATAATAATAATTACGTGTCGTTTAGCGACCGAACTGCCATAAAAATCCAGAAGTTTTTAGTTAGAAGCTGTGACCAGTAGAGTCATACCATATTGATGTAAGAGACAGACAAAGGAAGACATGCTTGAACAACAAATCAAGTACTGATTGAAATATCACCGAATTATTTAAGCAAACCAGTCATTAAAGCTAGTAGAATGAACATGCGCGTTGACTGTTAGCAATACAAACGCGACAATAATAAAAGTATAAAGTTCTGAACAAGTCAGTACTGTTCAGATGACATTTGTCTGTTAAATAAATTCACAGACGGCTTAACCGAATTAAACGCCAAAAACAAGCTCAAACCTGTGTCACGTTATATAAAGTATTCTATAGATAATCTACTTTACTTCAAGACTGGGTTGCATCGGCACCTGAACTAGTGATAGGGAGTGAAGTAGTCGAGCGTGTTGATCACTTCACTTATCTGGGGAGTCTCGTCAGCGCTGATAGCCTGGTGACTCACGAAATCTCAGCACGGATACAGAAAGCTCGATGGGCTTTTGCCAATTTACGCCGTTTATGGCGTAGGCGAGATATCCGTTCGCTAACCAAAGGACGAGTGTACTGCGCAGCAGTTCGCTCCGTCCACCTATATGGATGTCAAACATGGACAGTGAGTAGAAGATGTTCGTAGGTTACTAGTATTCGATCACATATGTTCAAGAAGAATCGCTCGTATATCGTGGGACAACCGAGTAAGCAATACTGTCGTTAGGAAACGAGTACTAGGTAAGGATGGCAAATCAATAGATGAAGTATTGAAACTTCATCAGTTGAGGTGGTTGGGACATGCGTTATGTATACCTAACCACCGACTGCCTTGACGAGCTATGTTTTGTGGTGTAGGAGTAGGTTGCAAGAAAGCTAGGGACAGCCAAACCGAAACATGGCACAAATCCATGAAGTCACTAACAAGTGGACTGAGTCATGTTGGTAGATGTAGACTACCTGGTTGGGGTCCGCAAGACGAAAATCACCAATGGCTCAAAATCGTTTGCAATGGCGCAAGTGCATCCAATCGTTGTGCTCTCTCAAATCCTAATCTTCTGGATTCGTCAGCATCTCTACCTTTGTCTTTCTAACCTTATCTCACTGAATTATACTTCTTGAATAAGATCTTCAAACCCTAGTCTTCTTCATTTTACCATTAATACCTCTACTATCTCTATCACTATAGGATTTGATTTGACATTTACGTCTCTGTGCTAATGTGGTATGGCAACCTGACCTGATGTACATACGTACGAAGTTCTACGTTGCAACTGACTGATTGACTTTATTGTATTAACCTCAAAATTTTGCGACTAATTATAACTTGAAGATAAATCAGTAAAGAAAATTTTTATTTTCAATAATTTCATTTACTCTAAAAAACGGTACACTTGTAATTACTTACACATTGAATCAATTTGCCAAAAATAGATAAAAATCAATGAATAAAATAAAATCTCAAATAATAATAATAATAATAATAATAATAATAATGAATGTAAAAATGCTATTGTGTCATATGTGAATTGTTTTCAAAAATCAAAATACGCCAAAGGAAATGATGTAATTATCGATCAGTAAAAAAAAACAAAAAAATGTTGAGCTTAAAACCAAAAATAAATGTCCAATTGTTAACTAAAACAATAAAAACAGAATAATAAAAAAAAAATTTTTTTTTGTTGATAACAATAGCTAATTAATAATTGTAAAAATCATTGAAAAGGAGAGTGTAGCAAAGAAGAAAAACAATTATCGAGGATAGAATGAAATGGAAGAATGAAGGACTAAGTATACTGTTTGGTATGTAAAAGTTAGCATTGAACTAGTAAATAACTGTGGTTTTGTTTTGTAATCATCTAAGTATTTTCTGTCTGTCGACATGATTTGGAAAAAAGGATTCTGATGAAGTTGAGTGATTGGAATGAACTAGATATTCTAGTAGTTGGGGAGAATGTTGACTAACTGTACAAGATGATTTTCGAAAATACATTTTAAAAGTACTCACATTGAGCTACAAATCTAACCTGATCAATTTGAGCAAGTAAACTGATAGATGCACATTCTCAATAAAATGATGGCTTTGTTGTTGAAAATCCTTCCATGTATACATTTGTAATTTGTACTTATTGATTATTCCTTCAGCTGAACAAATTGCTAGTCTGTTCGATCCTATTTGAGATGATGATATTTGTATTTCGTTATAAATTCTATTTCTTTTGCCTTCACTGAGTTTCTATGTTTCTTTCTGAACTGCATTTTGGTTGTTTAGGCTGATACTTAGTCATGGCGACGGACATATTGATTTGTTCCTCTTTTGATTGGATAGCTTGCATGGACTGAAATTGTACATATTGGTTGTGAATTGAAGCACAATAAGAAGCACTCTGTGTTATAAAGCAACCAAATATTATCTTTCGAATGAATCTTATCTATTCAGGAGGGGTAGAATAACATTTATTTGTTACTGTGGATTTGAATAATTGAACAATTGTTGGTGGAATAACTGAGTGGTAATATTTGTTTAGGTAATGATTTATATTTATATTTATGATGAATATTAGAACCGTTATTTACACAAAATCACTTTATTTTGGTTTTAAACTGGGCAAGACGCATATCTAACCCACCTAGACAGTTATTCCTCAGTCCAAACCTCAGTTTGGATCCTACAATCCTTAAAAGTTCTGTCATCTTCTATTGCCAGCTTTTCTTATTTTAGGCGTCAATTATTTTCACAACTATCATAGTGGAAATTCAGTAACATGATTTGAAATAAGCCAAAACAATTCCAAGGCCTCCAATTTTCATGAATATTTGTAGTTTATGAGAATTCATGCATGACACCAGCTAACTTCAGACCGAAAAAGCTACAAAGATGATGTGTTCTTTCATGACTTAATTAGCCGATTAAAGTATATTTCTGTAGTTGGCTGTTTTCATCTTGGATTACACTGGGTATCAATGATAACAGATTTAATTTTTAAAACCACAATTTTTTTCAATGTTGTATATTTTATAAATTTATTACACATTTTTGAAACCATGAATCGATCAATGCTAAACGACCATTAGAAACCTGAAAGTACTGAACGGCCGTTTCGTCCTGGTATGGGACTCACCAGCAGTGCGCATCCACGACTCCTGCACCCCGCAGGATTCAAACCCAGGACCTTCGGTATTGTAGGCGAACGCCTAACCATCGGACCACTGAGCCGGTATCTAACGGTGTTAATGTCTAACTTGACCAAATTCACGGAGTTGCGCAACCTCAAGCTAGACATTAACACCGTCAGATACTGGCTCAGTGGTCCAATGGTAAGGCGTTCGCCTACAATAACGAAGTTCCTGGGTTCGAATTTTTCGAGGTGCAGGAGTCGTGGATGCGCACTGCTGAGGAGTCCCGTACCAGGACGAAACAGCTGTTCATTACTTTCAGGTTTCTAATGGTGGTCTAACGTTGATGGATTCATGATTTCAAATGTGTAACTTAATAGTCTTCACAACCCCGTAATCAAATTATTAGTTGATAAATTAAATTTTGACCTTCAAGTTTAATGATTATTCTTTTTAAACGTGATCAAGTATTCTTTTCTTTTTACAAGTTCTATTAATTTCGGTCAATAAATTTAATTTTTTTAGCCCCAAGGTATAATTTCTTATAATTATCATCATTAGATTTTTGAACATCCACAACTCAAATATTGTTCCTAGTTGGAAAATTAAAACAAATATTTTTACATTCTTGAAGTGGATAGCTGTCTCATACACGATATTGTGAAACTATGCTCAACAAAACTTTCTTCTAAAACTCCTGGAATAGCATCACAGTAATGAGATTACTAGTTTGCAGAAGGTTTTGTAGAGATTGTAGAATTTACACGGATAACATGACTCATTCAATTCAGTTTGATAAAAAACCAGAATGCGCTAGGTAATTATAAAGTCACTTGCTTTTACTAATAAGGTACATGCGTTTTTAACGACGTGTTAAACAACAGATTACAGAATACCATAGTAGAAATTCTATTGTTTTAAAACAACCTGAGAGTTTAGTAGTGGGATATTCAAAATGAATAATCAATCTACCGACAAATGAACAAATAAATCTACTTTCCATTGAAATGTGGTAGTTCACTATACCATAATCACGAAAAATACAATCTAAATCTGTATGTATAGAGAAACACATTGTACAGTTAGTTTTGTTACTATGACTTCAATTCTTATTACTTCATATTCTTGTATTTTTTATTGAGCAATTTCATTATTCGTTCTTGTTTATATATAGAATCATAACCTTCCTAAGTGTAATTTCATCTGAATAATTGAAACTCAGTAGTGATATTTTTGTAATCTTAAATACACTGTTTGCCTTCGATATACAAGTCTTCGATCTCATTTAACAATCATGATTGTTCCATGAGTTCAGTGTAAAACACTAATCTGCAGAACTCGATTATGAAAAATTATAAAATATGTCCACTCCGAGAGTAAGTTTCTCTGGGTTCTATAGAGAAGTCGTCAGTAAAGGAGTTCAGCCCTGCAGGTTATGAAGCAGTGTTCAGCAAAGATTATGGATGATGTTACACAAGACTACAGATTGATCGAAGTTAGACATTAATATCATCGGATGCCGACTGAGTAGTTCAGAGGTTAAGGTCGAAGGTTCATGGTTCGATTCCCGCAAGCAGGATTCATCGATGCGCACTGCTTAAGAGTTCCATATCACGACGAATTGGCCATCCAGTACTTCTAGATTTCTCATAGTAGCCTAACACTGGTCAATTCATGACATCAAAATGATCTTTTTCATTACAGTTATAGTACAACTTATGAAAATGCATTACTTTTATGTTTCAACACAATATTGATTAAACTATTAGTTTGATACTTAATTAAAAATTCTATTCTGAATGATTACTGTATCAATTCTCCAGATAATTGACAATTTTCATATCATGTTATATTAGCTTTATAGTCTTAAACGTTTGTACAAAACTAGAATTTTATTCAGTTTTGACATAAAACAACATATTTTCACATCAAAAAATAAACTGAGAAAATTCATTTGTCTTACTTGAATGAAATTAAATGAATCGTTGAGAAAGATCACTTGTTTCTAATTCATCTGCTTATATTTTTTGCTAATTAATTAAATTTGTAAATATTTGCAGTGAATATTGAATGCACGCACATAAATGTGATGTGTAATTTTCATACCATTCAAAAAAAAATATTTCAATGAATGCATTCAATGTTTCAATGAACTATAACTGATTTTTTTTCTTTTTTTGTTTTCGGTAACATATGTCATTGATCATTGAATGTAACGCAAGCAAAAAAATAATTAATCATTTAACTTGATGCTAAAATTATGGATCATTTTGTAAATATAAACTAACAAAAAACTTCATATATAAGAATTATAATCTTTAAAATATTATTCATTCAAATATTTTGCTGTTAAATAGCAGTTATCACTTGTATGAAAGCGAGAAAATATGGAGGGAATGTATATAATTAAAGATTGAAAACATTGGGAGAAAAAAAAATGAAATATTCATCATCGAACCGGATATTCAATTGTTCAATTATGCATTTGTATCAATAATAATAATAATCAAAAAAGGTCTCCATTAACACAGATAATCAATTGATCAGATTCGGTAGTTCAAGGAGCAATTTCCAAATTGTCAAATCACAAGATTATAGAGGTTAGCTATGCGAAAATTGATTTTCAAGAGATTTTTATTGTCTCATTTAAAAGAAATGAAGTAAATATTATGTTCAAAGAATATTTTTAGTGATTCTAATTTGTAATGACCTGTAGTGTGCCTGTTTATTGCGTGTTCTTAAGCTCGGTTTATAAATCAGAAGATGAACTCGTATTGATGAATACGTTTATTCGAGGCACACCACAAAGCGAAGCGGAGAAGCGAATTGGAGAAGGCTAAGAGCCAACTCTTTGGATTACAATGTGAGCGAATGGGCGAAGCGAATTGGAGAAGGCTAAGAGCCAACTCAAAGAGATAGAACATGACTAAGAATATATAGTCAGATAAGAATAAGACAGATATATGACAAGCGAAATAGGCATGCACAGACATGAATAAAAGCGACGAATGATTAATAAGGTCAAAAGAAAGCGATACAATTCATGTGAGTTCATGGGGATATTAAGAGATTAACATTAAAGCGAATAGTATGAATATGCGCGCAAGTGTAAACAATGTTCAATCATACCAGCGCATACAAACCACACAATAATAAAAGCCAATGGTACATATAAGTTATTGTTTTACAAATGGCTTGGTTAAATAAATTAATCGAAAGGGCTTAACCAAGTTAGATGTGAGAGAACTGAAATATATGTAATCGAAAGGGCTTAACCAAGTTAGATGTGAGAGAACTGAAATATATGTGGAGGCACTACAGACCAACTCGTTTGATTGAAATGGTAAATCAAAAGCACTATTCTAAATGAAATATTACATTAACGGATTAGTCAATCAGTTAAGTCACTTACAACGAAGAACTTGGTACGTGTGTACAATAGTTCATGTTATCATAATACATTAGTTTACACAGAAGGAATTGTTAATTCAAATCCCATAGTAGTAGAGGTAGTGGAAGTATCAGCGGTGATAGAAGAGATTATGGTTCAAAGATATGCACAGAGAAGTATAAACCAGTGAGGTAAATTCAAAGAGAGAAAGGTAGAGGTGATGAAGAATCCTGGAAGATTATAATTCGAGAGAGGACATAGAAAAAATGAACCTGCGTCACTGCAAACGATTTTGGTCCATATCATTCAAAGTCTATAAATATCGGTTACTACTGTCTCAGGGACCCGAACCAGGCATTCTAGACCTACTCGGATTGCTCAATCCAGTTGTCAAATTAATGTAGAGGAATAAAAGCTTATGGTAGTATCTACTGTGATAAGAGGGTTATCAGGCGCTGATTCCAATATCTAAGCTCCAAAAAGTTGGCTCACTCACCTTCTCCACTTAGTTTCTTCTTCACCTTTTTAATCCTCATGTCTGTCTACGTGAACGATTGTATGAAATGAACTCATCCAACTGAATCTGCCGTCACACGAAATGGAATTAGCCAAAATGTAATATAACGAAATCAAAAAGGTAGATCTGTTTAATAGCATAATCAATTGAAGTCTGATCCTAGGCCACTGAAGTGGTAAGCCCTATTTCGAACCTAATGTAACTTTCGGGACTGCATCGACAGACAAACATTCAAAATCCATGCGTTTGATGAATAGATTCAATGTGACAAACTCAACAAACAACGCAGACAACTCAATTTCGAATCCAACCTACACAGCGAAGTCAGTTGAGCGTGGATGTGCAGATAATTTTTATCCTTTCGATGTTTGGTTCATGTATCAACTCATTTCATTATTTTTATTTCGCCAACTATCCTAATATCGTTTTCATTATTATCGTATTATCATGCAAGAACTACCATCCTTATTCATACTGACATTGAACTTTGATATAATTGCACCTATATCAATCATTCATCGTATAATCATTGGTGCTATTCGATAATACAAAGATTCTCTTGCTAAAAGTCAGTTCTTTCCATGTTTTTACAGTGTTATTTTGCTGCCTCATTCATGCATCATATGTCATTTTTTATTATTAAATTATGAGCGCATTTTTCTTCGTGAAACCACATGCGGATGCTCTGAATTTTAATAAGCCCTTTTTGTAGACAGTTAATCAACATTCTATTCTGAATCATTTATCATAGTAATGGCTTGATGAGAATAATTATTCAATATCATTCTTTTACATGACTTTATGATAATCACATTGCAGATATTTCTAACGTACATTTATGCTGCCCGTACCTGGATCATCTTGCAACATGCTAAGTAAGACACGGGCATTCACACGAACCATCAGTCTAAGCAGTTCATTGAACCTCCTGCACTCAGACAATAACATGTGTTCCCGACTATCTCAATGTTTGCAACGGTTAGCAACGCTATCATAGACATAAGTTTGAAGTTATACATTCAGCAGTAGCAACTTGTGTTCTTGATATGTAACGAAAGCATATTCATTGCATTTTTCCGCAGCAACCATTGTCCCCACAAATTGGAGTTAGATCATGGGCCACTAATATAACATAATGGCAACAAACTGCTGTAAAAATACCAATTATCTGTTCAATAAAAAACTTACTATGATTTCCAATAAGGCTCTGTAAGTTAACACACTTGTACATCAGTACTTTTCAACTGACTAACTGTTCTATCCAATTTTTTATCATACATCTCATTTAGTTATGAGTTGTATCATCAAACCTAAAAACAAATTTATATGTGGTTACCACATACCTTTCATGTAAAAAAACCTTGTTTAAAATCTTTACATATGTAACAGTACGTTATCAAGATGTTGTCCGATCTCATTCGCTGACTATTTTCTATGTTATCTACTTTAAAACTTATGTTTTCCACGCATAGACAACAACATTGAACATTTGTATTGATGTCAGTAGCAATAACCATCAACATATTAAAAGTATTGTCATCTACTTTACTGGAATCGATAAATTTATTACACTAACATTCAGTTGTAAGAAGGTGATGGAATTATCTATGATAATTTGTCATGAATTAATTTGATTAAGCTTCCCTTGTATTCTTATCTTATTGAGTTACAACTCGTTCGGCTTAATATTTAACGCGATTATTATTAGTCGAAACTTAAAGAATTAGTAAGGTTTGGTATTAATAACAGTTATCAGATCAATATTTGATTAATTTAGGATGAATCAACTCGACATAACAAGACAAAATTACGTACTGCAGTTAGAGTATTATGGAGAGAGTAGTTTTATCCTGAAATCATGAGTGAATCATTGTTAGACCACTATCAGAAACTTGGAAACATTGGACAGCTGTTTTGTCCTGGTATGTGATCCATCAACGGTGCGCATCCACTACTCCTTCTACTAGCAGCAATCGAACCCAGGGACTTTGGTCTTGCGCGAGAAAACCTAACTCCTGGACTGCACCCATTAGTGTTAATGTCTAACTCTGATCGACCTAAGGATTATTGCACGAGATCACCCATTGTCTTCGGTAGTTACTGCCTACATCCAACATGGTTCATCCTTGTCGAAAGTGTCCCACACCAGGACGAAACGGTCGTTCAGCGCTTGCAGGTTTCTAATGGTGGTCTAACAATGTTTGATTCATGGTAAAATTACATTGAATGACTGATGTCAACATAGTGCCGACAGTTTTTTTCTCACTAAAATAATATTAAAATCTAATTGGGAGATGAGAAAAGTAGAAAGAAAATAAGAATTGAAAAATTTAATAATGACAATAACAATTAGTACATAAAACTAGAGTTTATTATCAACATTAACATAATTCATACTAATACGATTAGACGTGATTTATGCAACTGTTCTTATCAAGTAACAAAATTAGACAATACACATCAAATATCATTCTTTACCACTGAGATATTTAAGGATGGTGGTCCAATTTTAGCAGCTAAATTGACTGAGATCTTAGGTAGAATTTGGGAACTGGACACAATCCCATCCGACTGGTCTCAGTTACTGATTGTCACTATCTATAAGAAAGGACAACAGTCTTCTTGTGACAATCACAGGGGAATAAGTCTAACTTATATAGTATCTAAAATATTGGCCTCAATAATACTTCGACGCTGAACGAAAGCTTGTGAAGAGCAGACTAGAGAAAACCAGTCTGGTTTTCGACCTGGACGTGGTTGTATAGACCACATCTTCACACTACGTCAGGTCCTGGAACACAGACACATATTTAGGCGTCCTACAATCATGCTCTAAAGTTCATATTACACTGATGCTACACAAACTCAAAATTACCATCGATTTCAGATGGTCCAGTAATGACAATAACAATTAATACATAAATCTAGAGTTTATTATCAACATTAACATAACTCAAATTGTTACGATTAGACTTGATTGATGCAACTGTTTTTTGGAATAGGTGTGGCACACAAACCAACAGAATCACTTCAATCAATCCTATGTAGACCAAAGGACAAAATGACAAAGAAAGTAACACCGAATATCGTCTACAAAATAAATTGCTCAGACTGTGAAAAACACTACATAGGACAAAGGGGACGGCCTCTTCATATATATATATATATATATATATATATATATATATATATGTATACATATATATATATATAAATATATATATATATAAACAGATTACTACTTCAATGACTAGTAGTCATAAACATCTGAATTGATCATTGTAACTGTTAATAAATGTCAGTGAAATATATGCTTCACCCTTAACTATGTCCATGTTTAATAAATCTTATACCAATCATTCTAACTTTTAAAGATTTAAACTGTTTATTTATATAGAAAGTACTTGTAGGCATATTATTAGAATGATTCTAGCAATAAATGAATAATGTTAAACAGAAAATCTTTTGTTTTGCTGCAGCATGTCAGTGGTATTAATCTTCGATCATTGAAAGGGTTAATGTTCAATTTTACATTCAACGCTACACTACAACTAAGCATCACTGATAATAAATTTAGCTCGTGATATTTCAATAGAGAAGAATTGAAGCCTTTGGCGTTTAATAATTTAGTATGAGTCACTTCTTTACATAGTAAATAAACACTTACTTTAGTGATTGTATGCCTGCTATCGCGTCTAAAAAAAGTTGAACAGAGATTGGAATCGAACTGGAGTTGATTGTTTAAGTTAAATGGTTGCAGTTGAATGGATAGTTAAATCTTCGTATTGCACATAGGAGACTTTAAGATTACATTAAAAACGTCAATGGTCAAAAGAATGTTTTCAATTATTTTGATTGTTTTAGGCGTCAATTTGATTATAACTGACAAAAGGAACAAACTAAGTTTGTTGGTCCGGTTTGAAGATTTTTAAGTTCTACAGGATTACTAGCTAAAGTATTCCTTGGTATAAGTGAAGATAATACGAAACAGGTGTCAAATATGAAATTTATCATATACCATAAAATGCTTCATTTTTTATGAGATGAAAGTGATCTTACCTTTCATTTGAACTGAAACACTGTGAAGAGTGTCGTTTCTGTGATGACAAATTAGCATTTCATGTTAATTTTAGGATTCTTCAGAGTTCTTTTGTCGTACTTTGATAGAAAACAAAAGCTACTATACCAGCACATGATATTTCAGTTAATTTATTACATAAAAATAGATTTTTAAATCAATATTCTTCCGCCTTTCTGTTATGCTTGTACTGGGTTCGTCACTAAGTATGTTTGAGGCTATTACGAGTTCACCTTAGTCGATAAACGCAAACGAGACAATGAACCAGCGTCCAGGTAGGCTACCTTGAATCCCCAAATAAAGTAAGAAGGCTTTTTAAGCGTAGAAAGTGTATTCTACAAACACCCAGCAATCACAGTACAATCAAGCATACAACTCTCGCTCATTTATACATCATAGAAACGTTCTTGGGACAGTTATGAAAATAGCATACTAAAATACACAGCAGTCAGTCACAGCCATGTATTTTCTTGGTGGGAATTGAAATCTCAAGGTCAACTGATCAGCCCATGCTGGCAAACGTAGAATCCAAAATAAGGCATTTAACAAGCGAGTTTCGGGGATATAACATCCTCAACAGCTTGTCAGTTGATATGCTTGAAACTATTACGAGTTCACCTTAGTCAGTAAATGAGAGCTAAGACAAGTGATCCTGTGACACGATAGCCTAATCCGGTTCGATTGTTCCCGGCCCTGCTAACGATATCAAAATGTCTTGATATAGCGTAGAAAGTGTATTCAACAAGCACCCAGAAAATCGAGGTTAACAAGCACACAAATCGAGTTTATCTATACATCATAGAAACGTCCTTGAGAGAGCCACAAAAACAGCGTACTAAAATAATCCATCAACCAATGACAGTCAGGGATTTTCCTGGTGGGAAATGTAATCTCAAGGTCAACTAATCGGCCCATGAGTAATATTCCCAAATTAAGACCTTTATGAACTGAGTTCTGGCGATCTAACGTCCCCAACACTTTTATATAGTAATTCTGGTAACTCTCTTAAATCAATTTACGATCAAAGAAATCCTTACAATAAAAAATGAATCGAATTCAAATCAATGTATTATTTTATTAATTAACGAAAATTAGCTAACCATAATTCCAGAAATATATATTGTGAAATATACTTTCCGTTACTTGAATCAATCTATAATTGGATATCTATCAAAAAAGGAAATTGGGCTTGTACACTTTGAGAAAAACACCACAATATACCAGTGGAAATTTCATGTTAAGGCCACAAATACTCACATCACGCGTCGCTAATTTAGTGTGAAATCTTCAATAAACCATATGAGAATATAATAACAGCTTCATAAGTGAACTTACTTACTTACTTACTTACTTACGCCTGTTACCCCCAATTGAGCATAGGCCGCCCAACAGTTTTCTCCAACCAACTCTGTCCTGAGCTTTCCTCTCCAGTTCTGACCAATGTTTGTTCATTCCTCTCATATCTTTCTCTATTTCTCGGCGTAGTGTGTTCCTTGGCCTTCCTCTTTTCCTTTTACCTTCAGGGTTCCATGTGAGGGCTTGTCTCGTGACGCAGTTAGGTGCTTTTCGTAGTGTGTGTGTCCTATCCACTTCCACCGATTCTTCCTGATTTCCTCCTCCACTGGAATCTGACTTGTTCTCTCCCACAGTTCGTTGTTGCTGATGGTGTCTGGCCAACGAATACGAAGTATTTTGCGTAGACAGCTGTTAATAAACACTTGTATCCTCTGGATGATAGCTTTGGTAGTTTTCCAAGATTCCGCTCCATACAGTAGAACTGTCTTCACATTTGTATTGAAAATCCTGACTTTGGTTTTGGTTGAAAGTTGTTAAGAGTTCAAGATATTTTTCAACTGTAGAAATGCAGCCCTTGCTTTGCCAATCCGTGCCCTCACATCTGCATTGGATCCACCTTGGTTGTCGATGATGCTGCCCAGATATGCAAAGGTGTTAACGTCCTCCGAGGTATCTCCATCCAGCGTGATTTGATTGGTGCATGTTGTGTTGCATCGGAGAATTTCGCTTTTTCCTATATGTATGTTGAGACCTACTGCTTCAGAGTCTGCTGCTACACTGGTTGTCTTCTCTTGCATTTGTTGTGAGACAGCAGAGCCAGATCATCTGCGAAGTCCAGATCGTCCATCTGCGTCCTAGCTGTCCACTGAATACCGTGCTTCCCTCCAGATGCTGACGTCTTCATAATCCAGTCGATCACCGAGAGAAAGAGAAAGGGTGAGAGTATGCAACCTTGCCTGACACCGGTCTTCACCTCTAAAGAGTCATTTGGCTGTCTTTTGTGTACGATTTTGCAGTTGAATCCATCATAAGAATTCCGTATGATGTTAACTATTTTCTCGTAAGTCAAACATCACTTAAATTCTTCTGGACAGCTTTAAATTATCCCCATCACTGTCCATTACATTACGGTTAATTGTATCGAATAAAACGCTTTTTCATATTCAAATAACGCTTCCTACTAAGATGAGACTTATTTAACTGTTTAAAACGTGTTCAAATCCCTATATTTCCTGAAAAGAATTTACAATCAAATTGTATGCACGACATTATTGACGAATTTAAACCGCGTCCTATATCTCTACGTTTCTGTCAATTCTGGTCAATTAACCAACTAATCGATCAATGAAAATAGAAGAAAATTTTTCCGCTTCAGTGAATTTTAAAGTAAAATATGAAAATGTTCAATAATATACAATAACATTGAAAGAAATTTCTTTTAAAATATAACTATAATCAATGAGCAATTTCAAACAATAAGATAATGAATACATATCATATACATGTGTAATATATATCACTAGTGTTACATACAATGACTATATGACAGTATGTAACTACAGTAATTAGCTATAACATACCAAATGTACCTACATATGTTTGTACAATATACAAATGTTTTATGTTTAAGACTGACAGTGTTTTTGTGACTTAGATAAAATGATTCGTTTTTTTTAATTTTACTTTTAAGCACTTTCTGTTAACAGTAATAGTGTAAAGCATTCAAGGCAGGTGTAGCTTCTTTTAATGTTGTTCTTGGTTTTGTAATTTTTGAAAAAAAATCCACTGGTCATGTACATCAATAATACACAATTCTTTTGTAAGTTGAATAGAGGAATTACTCGACAAAGGACAGTTTTCAACAATTGTTATCAGTTGGAATCAGTGTGTTACGCTGTATTCATTAAAATGAATAATGATTTTCATACGTAAATGTGCAAATAAGCGTCATTTTAAATACTTCACATTCAGTAATTAGCCATTTCGTTTATGATGTGATGTTGAGACCAGATAACTATCTAAGTAACTAGAATATCATCTGATATTCATGTTTAATCAAGCTATAATTATGATATTCCAACATTCCATAAGGATTTAAAAGCCATCTGGTTGTTATAATTATTTTTTCTGGTTAGCGTTTTTTTGGCAAGTTAGTTTTTGACGGAATGGGGTCGCCAACCCCATGTCCAACCCTCCTCCTTTACCCGGGCTTGGGACCGGCAGTAGCCCCGAAGGTTCTACTGGGAAGCACGGTATTAATTGGACAGCTAGGACGCAGCTGGACGAATTGGACTTCGCAGATGACCTGGCTCTTCTATCGCACACGCAACAACAAATGCAAGAGAAGATGACAAGTGTAGCAGCAGCCTCTGCAGCAGTAGGTCTCAACATACATAAAGGAAAAAGCAAAATTCTCCGATGCAACACAACATGCACCAAACAAATCACGCTTGATGGAGATGCCTTGGAGGACATTAACACCTTTACATATCTGGGCAGTATCATCGACAACCAAGGTGGATCCGACGCAGATGTGAGGGCACGGATTGGCAAAGTGAGGGCTGCATTTCTACAGTTGAAAAATATCTGGAAATCCAAACAACTTTCAACCAAAACCAAAATAAGGATTTTCAATACAAATGTGAAGACAATTTTACTGTATGGAGCGGAAACATGGAGAACTACCAAAGCCATCATCCAGAGGATACAAGTGTTTATTAACAGCTGTCTACGCAAAATACTTCGTATTCGTTGGCCAGACACCATCAGCAACAACGAACTGTGGGAGAGAACAAGTCAGATTCCAGTGGAGGAGGAAATCAGGAAGAAGCGTTGGAGGTGGATAGGACACACACTACGAAAAGCACCGAACTGCGTCACGAGACAAGCCCTCACATGGAACCCTGAAGGCAAAAGGAAAAGAGGAAGGCCAAGGAACACATTACGCCGAGAAATAGAGAAAGATGTGAGAGGAATGAACAAACATTGGACAGAACTGGAGAGGGAAGCCCAGGACAGAGTTGGTTGGAGAAAACTGGTGGGTGGCCTATGCTCCATTTGGGGTAACAGGCGTAAGTAAGTAAGTAGTAAGTGGTTGTTATAATCGTGAACTGTAAACTATCGAGAGACAATTTCTGATTCGATTTTCATAAACCAATTAATTCCTAAGCTTATTTATTGACAAGTAAAAAATGTACTTCAATGTATCAGTTCGTGTAAAGCCATATTCGCAAAACTTTACGTTAATGCAATTTGTTGTTAGTAATTTTTTTTTTAATTAAATTCTAAAATTAAATGTCCAAATGAATTACTTTGTTTTTAGTTGAAAATTGAAATGTTCATCTAGTTGGTTTTGAATGTAATAATATTCAAAAATTCTTGATTAAGCATGTTGAAAACTGTCGAAATCTATTAAGATGATGTTTTAGACAAAGTGAAAATATTAATATCATTATTTTGACTAGACTAATTCATTAAGTCTGTTGAAATTAGGCAAATTCCATATTCTTTGTACATTTTTATTTTTTGATTGAAAGCACCTTTGTTAAATAATAATAATAATAATAATAATAATAATAATAATAATAATAATAATAATAATAATAATAATAGTAATAATAATAATAATAATAGAAGACTTGTGTGTAATAGTGGTTTTAATGGCAGATCAGTTTATAAAATAAACCTCTATCGTCTGATATGGTTGGAATATGTGTAACTTATTTCTGATCACTACCGATTTAGACAGGAAATGTCTGCCGGCATAGAAGTAGGTTGAAATAGGACGATGGCGGCCAAACTAAGTCGTGGTTTTGGTGAACTAATTAATTCACTGACTGTTTGCATGAGCAATCTTGGGTGGTTACAGACTGCCTGATTGATATCCTCAAAATAACTGTATCTAATAGTTAGGAAGTTTGGAATCGTTCACTGTAGTGAGGATGAGTTTACTGTTTATCTTTCTGCTGAACTTGAATTCCAGTATTCTTTCATATTCTACTATTTTATCAATCTCAATTTTTGACCGTCGTTGTCATTAAATTATTCCAATATCTTGCTAAACACCTCCTTAGTTTCATGTCATGTTAATTAATGCAATTTGCCAACTTTGGCCGATGTACATCCATACCAGGCTCTACACTGATGATGATTGACTGGGTGGCATAGATTTAGATATCCCAGTTTCCATTAAAACAGTCTTTGCTTCTTATTTGGAAACAAATAACGTTTGAGTAAAATTGACATATACTCAAGTTACTTACTTACTTACTTACTTACCTGTTACCCCCAATGGAGCATAGTCCGCCCACCAGTTTTCTCCAGTCAACTCTGTCCTGGGCTTCCTTCTCCAGTTCTGTCCAATGTTTGTTCATTCCTCTCATTACTTTCTCTATTTCTCGGCGTAATGTGTTCTTTGGCCTTCCTCCTTTCCTTTTGAAAAGTTAGGGCACCATTAAGTTTCATGGATAACAGAAAATGTGAAATTATAAGTGAACTTTGAGATGATGGAGAAAACTTGTATCTCAGGTGGATGATTGAGGTGGTGTTTCGTTCTCTGAGCTGGTTGTTTTGGTTGTGGAGCTTTCATCGCTGTTCTTCTGAACAACATCATCAGCACAAACTTCAGATCGAAGAAGTGAAGCATTCGAATTTCTGTAGCTTGTTCTGCTAACCTCGATCTTGATTGGTTGCTGTTGACCTTTGACCTGTCGTTGTTTGCGACTTTGTTTCGATTGCATCCCCATTTTGATCTGTTTCTTCACCTATGATTTTCCTGATTGGTTGATAAATTGGGTCAATGTCGATATGTTTGTTGATTGCTGATTGACCTGAGTGCCAAACTTCTAAAAATTCTGTAGTGTTCTTTGTCCTCTCCCTACCCAGTATTTCCACAGTTGTTCCAATCAAATGTGTGTCCATAATTGTCAGTGTGTATTGATATAAGAGAAGTGTTGTCTTGTCGTTTGACTGCTAATTGATTTTCGCGTAAACGGAGCTGGAGAGGTCGTCCACTGTAAGTGAACTAATGTTTATTCGAATACAAAAAACAAACACTCAATCAACAAATTAATTCGACTATGATTGATATATTAGACAGAGAATATCATTTGCATGCCTTTTTGTTGTTGATCAACTTATCGTTTCTATGATTTTCAGTAATTAGTTATTTGTATGAACAGATCAATGTAGAATGGAAATAGTTTTCTATACTCACTATTCTACTGATATTACCTATATAAGGAAAAAGCATAGATTGTGTTGTACAGTCATATATGAATATCATAAGCCCCTGATGTTATTTTGTCTCATTTATAATCTTTAGTTTACAATTAAACCAGTAATAAGGTGAAAATAGCCTTACAGTTATACTTTGACATCACTCATCGAAATGATGACAACCAAGTCGTCAAAGCCGAAAATGCCAGCTAGTCACCCGCCAGTGATCAACATGATCACAGCCGTGATATTGGCATCGAAGGAGCGTAAGGGTAGCTCGCTTGCTGCTATTAAAAAGTACAATGATTCGAACTATAAATTTGATATCGAGAAGCAGGTGGCACACATTCGTCGTGGTATTGTTCATGGTGTCGAGAAAGGTGTTTTGGTTCGAGTTGGAAACAAAGGCAAGGGTGCATCTGGTAGCTTCAAAGTCGCTGAGAAGAAAGTTGCTGAGGCAAAGCCGAAGGTTCCAAAGCCTAAAACTAAATCACCATCGACCAGCAAACCCAAATCAACTCCGAAAAAACCCAAAGAAAAGAAAGTCGCTAAACCAAAAGTTAAGACACCCAAAAAGCCTAAGGCTGCTGCAACCAAAAAGCCGTCGACTAAGAAACCTTTTTCTCTAAAGAAGTCAAAGTCTGTGGTTAATAAGGCAGCTCCGAAGAAGAAGTAAGTGGTGTGATGTTACCTGTTTAGGTGCTGCTACTACGGAGAACGTGACAAATACCGATATCAATTAAAAAGTTTTTTCACAATCTTCCTGCTTCTAATCGATTCTGAATAAAACACAAAGTTTGTGTACATTTTCAACTCATTGTACACTTTTAACAGGATATTTTAAGCGTACCCTTACAAATTTATGAATTCAACCTAAATTTGACTTTCAGCCCACGATTATCGTACGGTAATCGACGTCGTGTTATAACTATATACAATTAATGAATGTAAATATGCAAACCAGCTAGCTGTGTCACAAGACAAGCTCTCACCTAGAATCCTTCAGGCCAAACGAAAATAGGCAAACCTAAAAACATATTACGCGGAGAATCGGCAGAAGACATTAAAAGAATGAACCCCAATCGAATAGAACTTGAAGCGAGAGAGGAGGATAGAGTAAGATGGAAAATGCTGTTCGGCGGCCTATGCTCCATTGGGTATGTAGTGTCTCCACATATATTCCAGTTCGCTTACATCTAACTTGGTTAAGCCCTTTCGATTAATTTATTTAACCAAGCCATTTGTATTGCAACTGTTCATATGTACCATTCGTTCTTATTATTGTCTAGTTTGTATGAGCTCACACGACATGTTCCTCTTGTCATTTGACCTTGTCATCTATTCGTCGCTTTTATTCATGTGTGCCTATTTCGCTTGTTGCGTGTCTGTCTTATATTTGCCTGACTATATATTCTTAGTCATGCTCTATTTCTTTGAGTTGACTCGCTAGTCTCTCCACTTCGTCGTATTCACATTGCTTCTCCGCTTCGCTTTGTGGTGTGTCCCAAATAAACGTATTCGTTACTTCGAATTCATCTTTTGATTTATACCCGTCAGACGCCACTTAGTAACGATGGTCTGAACGAGCTAATAACGAAACTTAAGAACACGCAGTAAATTGGACCCCACAGGTTTAACAGGCGTAAGTAAGTAGGTAAATCTGCAAAAATTGTGTTTTCTATAACAATCAACTTTAAATTTTCTGTATTACACTGTTTGCATAATGTAAGAATAAAAAATTCACTTAAAGTTAAGTAATTTAACATTTATTTTAAAAGCTTATTAAAAATATCAAACAATGTCAACATACTACTGTATTCATCACGTTAAACTGAATTTTCATAATCAGTGTGCTACTTGTCATTCAGAAAAATAAATTACATTTTCGAAATGCAAAAATGATAGACATAAAGATAGTTAATATAACCACTTAATAATCAGATAACTGTAAAGCTGAAAACACCACATCACATTTCAAATCAACCATAAAACACGTAAATTATTTGTTTTCGGTACTGTCCACCATTAAAAAAAAACTACATAATGAAAATCCAAATTTAATATTTTCAAGACATTTGTTGAAGATAAATAATTGAAATAGCATTACGGGGTTGTGAAGATTGTTAAGTTACACATTTAAAATCATGAATCGATCAATGTTAGACCACCATTAGAAATCTGGATGCACTGAAAGACGGCCGTTTCGTCCTGGTATAGGAATCATCAGCAGTGCGCATCCATGACTCCTGCACCTCGCAAGATTCGAACCTAGGACCTTCGGCCTTGTGCGCGAACACCTATTCTCTGGACGACTGAGCCAGTATCTAACGGTGTAACTGTCTAAATTCACTCAATTAACGGAGTTGCGCAACGTCATAAACAGTCTTCGTTAGTTACTGTCTAAACCCGAATAGGTTGAACTTCACTGGTCATGTCTTCCCACTAGAACTCGGAGAAGATTCCTCACGGAGCTAGTCGGTAATGAGCACACGTCATTGCATTACGGGGTTGTGAAGATTGTTACCTTACACATTTGAAACCATGAATCGATCAATTAGAAATTGATCGAAGTTAGACGTTAACACCGTTGAATGCCGGCTCAGTGGTCCAGAGGTTAGGCATTCGCGCGCAAGACCAAAGATCCCGCGAGCTGCAAGAGTCGTGGATGCGCGCGGCTGATGAATCCTATACCAGGACGAAATGGCCGTCTTTCAGTGCTTCCAAGTTTCTAATGGTAGTCTATCAATGATTGACTGATGATTTCAACCTGTAATACATACAATTTGAAACGGGACACTTTAATGTTATTTGTAAATGAGAGTGTTTTCAAATTTTATCCTGTATAAAAATGTAATTTTTAAATTTCTTTTGAATTAAAAATGAATGAATAAAATATCTTGTCGGTTGACAATGAACTCATAAGATAGATGAATTCAAAAAAAAAAATTCACTATTCTCACCCGAAGTGCATGAAACCACTTTCAAAAGAAAGTTATTATCTCTCATGTCACCAAGGATAGATAAATTGTAGTTACAATGCATCTTACATATATCTTGGTTAACCGACAAGCCCGCTTCACATGCACATCGCTGCTTTTTAGGCAACACAAGGACTTTCACTTTAGCCATTTAGTGATCACTTCTGCCCCAATCGGGAACAGACATGTTGTCCAGTTTGGCCCGCAAGCACGTCGGGCGTCCAAAAAGCACGCTCACGAACAGTGGCTCCCTTTCGGACAGTTATAAATCAACAAGATCCACTACCCACAATCCTCAATCGGCATGGGCGACAAGGCGGGCTTATCCAGCCCGACCTGGCACCCTGAACGGATTACCGAGCCATCCAGCAGTTCACTAACCAGCAGCGATTCCAACCGTCTGGCCTCCAACTGCCTTGTGCTGATACAATCTACCGGAGCCCTCAGACCCCACATGAAGCTACAGATCGAGTTTGTCCCAGAAGGTCAGCCGGAATGTACACACTTCCATGAGGAAGATGTCATGAACTAAACCAAGCGCAAGCACTCAGCAAAGTAGGGTTAATCCCACTACATAAGTGGGCAGACATAATTGGCGTCCAGTACCCTTTAGCACCGGGTCGCATAATCCGATTGGAGACCCTTGTTTGAGGGGCCTCGACGCCAGTTTACACAATACAGCGAGATGCACAGTGTTCGGGACAACCACATAGGGTCGGGGTCAATAGTCCAAGATCTCTACGGCTGCTTCCCCAAACAGAACGTCTAGGGCCGCTTTCAATCATCCTTGGAATCTACATCCCTTTCAAGGTATTGGCTACTACGGAATCATAGAGGACAAGTCCTCAAACCATTATCGGAATTTACCTACGCTCAATAGACGGGATTCAAACTTGGAGGCGTTCAGTCCTAATCACCCAGAGTGGCTAACCATATCCACAGCCTTGCGACCATGAACACGCGCCATTATTCTGGATTATGCTAGGCACCGTATCCTAAGCGTTCGGAACGGCTTTTAGCCGCAGAGCTGTAAACAACACCACGTTGCCTAGCAGGACCACAAAGAGTTAGCTGCCACCACAACCTCCAGAAGGCTCCATTAATGCGCGTAACCTAACATACCCATTCAATTAGATAACGAGGCATTTGGCTACCTTAAGAGAGTCATAGTTACTCCCGCCAAGGATAGATGAATTGCAGTTACAATGCATCTTATAAAACTATGCATCTACAATCTACTGATAATTAGCAACTGTGAATAAACAAAGTTGGATACACCCACTCATGATAGCTGATCATAAACCAAACATACAAATCCATGCAAAACAGACAGACAGATACAACGCAGAATTTCATACGACGTACGTACATCAGTTCAGGTTGCCATACCACATCAACACACAGACGCAACTGTCTGTCCAAATCCAAGAGTGATAGCGATAGTAGAAGTATTAGCAGTAATGGAGAAGATTGGGTAACGACGATATGATTTTAGAAGTAAAGTTCAGTGAGATGAATTTAGAAGGAGAAAGATAGAGATGATGAGGAATTCAGAAGGTTAGAATTAGAGAGAACACAAAGAGTGGATGCACCTGCGCGATTGCAAACGATTTTGAGCCATGTCGTTGAAGGTCTCTAACCATTGGTGGCTTTTGTCTCGTGGACCCCAACCACGTAACCTACATCTACCAACATGACTCAGTCCACTTGTCAGTGACTTCATGCATTTCTGCTATGTTTTGATTTGGCTACTACTAGCTTTCCATGCAATATCATACACAATATATGCCTCTACACTAGATGCTTTAAAAGAAACTTTGACTGCGACTACATGATAACCCGAGTAGATAGTCATCAGATAAACACACATTGCCCATTTTGATTCGAAATTAAGAAAAAAAAGGTTATATTTTATTAAGTTGTGTATATTTATCTTTGTTCCAAATTACATCAGATTACTAGGCATAAGTGTAATCTATTTGTAAACAATAAATATACAATAAGTAAGAAGAATATATATATATAATTAAATCTCTAATGAAAATAATTGAATTCCTGTTTGTTTGTTTGTTTGTTTGTTTGTTTCATTGTATTTTAACAAAATAATCACATCAGAAAAAATTGTTTCAATCAGTTGTTCAATAATTGTTACATTGTTCAATAATAGTGAATGTGAGAATATGCGTATGTGTGGTATGTGTGTGTGTGTACGTATGTGCATATAGGTGATTCAACCAACAGTTGTTAGCTTAGTTAGTGTAAAAATTATTTTTTACAAATTTTAAATATTGATGTACAAAATTGTATGAAAGTTGTACGAAATTGATGTGACATGGAACAATACAATATAAAATTAATACCATTATTCACAATGGTCAACAGATCCATAAAATCACCTAATGCATTATAGACAGTATCTGTGAAACAATCACCAACCAATCCACTTAAAAATAATAATATAGCCTGTAATTAGATGTGAAAAAAAAAAGAATGAATCAAATAAAAAGCGCCAGATAAATAAATTGATCAACAAATTTAATGTAACATATACATGAGTAAAGAGAGATTAATATTTATGTCACAGTGCAAGATGATTGGTCGGATTAAATTAGCAGCAGTAAAACGATTCGACAAACATGACTTGATTTATTGATTACACAGTAACTAATCATTTTGGGGCACAGTTTTGGAGGTTCGCAATTTTTTACACATTTGAAATCATCAATCAATCATTGTTAGACCACCATTAGAAACCTGGAAGCACTGGATGGCCGTTTCGTTCTGGTATGGGACTCATCAGCAGTGTTTCCAGGTTTCTAATGGTGGTCTAACAATGATTGATTGATGATTTCAAATGTGTAAAAAACCAATCATTTGCCAACTTATTAGTCATAAAATGAGGTCAGTGGCTGTTTGAATAGCACAGCACTGAACCCGAATGATACGAGATCGAATCTTAAAGAGTAATAACAGTCCTCTTGAGATAACACAGAAATACCGTTGTGAAGGAGTGTCAGATAGTACATAATCGGAGTTTATAGTTTACAGCTGATTTATTTTTAGCCATCTCATCTATTTGTGATTTATTCTTTCAGAATTTCATTCATTCGTGAATTTGATTGAATTTTTCAAGTTGAATGACTTT
Source organism: Schistosoma turkestanicum (assembly GCA_944470395.2). Taxonomy (NCBI): domain Eukaryota; kingdom Metazoa; phylum Platyhelminthes; class Trematoda; order Strigeidida; family Schistosomatidae; genus Schistosoma; species Schistosoma turkestanicum. Next base: position 35,802,427 of record OX103972.1, on the reverse strand, counting down.
ATATCACAAAAATAAGTACAAATTTATTAGATTTCGAAATCTTTTTATTAGTAAAACAAACCCACAAGGAGTAATGTTTTAGAATACTGAGTAATCGATTATTAAAACACATTCAGATTTGAATAGCTTCTTATGGATGATGGAAGTGTTTTGGTTCGCCTTAAAACTAACACATACTAAGATGAATTTTAAGAAACAGTTTTAAAAAATTATCAATTTAATGTGGTTTATATAAAAATTAGGGTAATTGCCGAAATATTTTTAACTATAATTGAAGAACATTAAAATGAGATTATCCGGAATATTACTTACGCCTGTTATCCCCAATGGAGAATAGGCTGCCCACCAGTTGTCTCCAACAAACTCTGTCCTGGGCTTCCATTTCTATTTCTGTTCAATTTTTGTTCATTCTTCTCATATCTTTCTCCATTTCTCAGCGTAATGTGTTCCTTGGCCTTCCTCTTTCCTTTGACCTTGAGGGTTCCAAGTAAGGGCTTGTCTTGTGACGCAGTTCAGTGCTTTCCTTAATGCATGTCCTATCCCTCTCCACCACTTCTTCCTGATTTCCTCCTCTACTGGAAGTAAGTTATTGCTGATGTTTTCTGGCCAACGAATACGAAGTATTTTGTGTAGAGAAGTGTTAATAAACACTTGTATCATCTGGATGATGGCTTTCGTGGTTTTCCAAGTTTCCGCTCCATACAGTAGAACTGTCTTCACATTTGTATTGAAAATCCTGATTTTGGTGTTGATTGATATTTGTTTGGAGTTCCAGATATTTTTCAATTGTAAAAATGCAGCCCTTGCTTTGCCGATCCGCGCCCTCACATCTGCAACGGATCCACCTTGATTGTCGTTGATGCTGCCCAGATATGTAGAAGAGTTAACGACCTCCAAGGCATCTCCATCAAGAGTGATTTGATTGGTGCATGTTGTGTTGCATCGGAGAATTTCGCTTTTTCTTTTATGTATGTTGAGACCTACTGCTACAGAGGCTTCTGCTACACTGGTTGTCTTCTCTTGCATTTGTTGATGCGTGTGCGATAGAAGAGCCAGGTTATCTGTGAAGTCCAGATCGTCCATCTGCACCTTAGCTGTCCATTGTATACCGTGCTTCCCTCCAGATGTCGACGTCTTCATAATCCAGTCGATCACCAGGAGAAAGAGAAAGGGTGATGAGAGTAAGCAACCTTGCCTGACACCGGTCTTCACTTAGAAAGCGTCTGTTAGCTGTCCTCCATGCACGATTTTGCAGTTGAATCCATCATAAGAATTCCGTATAATGTTAACCGTTTTCTCAGGCGCACTGTAGTGTAGAAGATCCGGAATATTTATAGAAATCCATGATTTCAAGTCATCGTGCTTTATGGAAACGAACCAATCTATCAAAAAACCTATCATCTTCATCACTTTCTTTCTTTCTTTATGGTTTTTAACTAACTCTGTTGTTATCAAGTTTGTTACATTCTAATAATTCCAGATTATCCCAACATATACACTCTTGAAAAGTTATTTACATAAAACATATTACTCAATAATCAATGTTACTTTAAGGTAACAGTTTAAAGAAATTCTGATTTTAGGAAAAAATAAGCGGGATATTTAATTATCTTATTTATTTTTTATTATTCCTCGGTTTTTTTCGCTATAACTAATAAATAAATAAATATTATTATTATTGTTATTATTATTGTTATTAATAAAACGTAAATATAAGTTATGCCAAATTTCAACAAAAATCTAATTATCTGTATTGTAAGAACCGATGGAATATATATGTTTCTGTGTTATTCAATATTGCGTTATTGAATTAGTGTTTGATATTTTTTTCAGAACAGAAATTTTCCTACTAATAACTATTTGATGGAGTAATTGAAGAACATATGGAAATCAAGACAACGACTATCTATCATCAACAAATGCCGAGAGAGTTTTTTACTTCATGAGGTGGAAACTTTGAGAAACATGTAAGCCATTATCCATAAGATACAAGTGTTTAGTAACAGTTATCTATGTGAGATACTGAAGATCCATCGACCAGACATCATCAGCAATAACCTAATGTGGGAAAGAACAAATCAGATTACAGCAGAGGAAGAACTTAAGAAGAAGCGCTAAAGGTGGATAGGAAATACATTGCGGAAAGCATCGAACTGCGTCACAAGACAAGCCCTAACTTGGAATCCTTAATGTCAAGGGAAAAGAGAAAGACTAAAGAATTCGAGACAGATATCGGAAAAGAAATAACAACAGTTGGATAGAACTGGGAAATGTGGCTCAGGACTGAAGAGGTTGGAGAATGCTGGTCGGTGGCTTATGCTTCTTTCGGGGTAACAAGCTTAAGTAAGTAAGTAAGTAAGTAAGTAACTATTTACAATATTTAGCATTGCTTTTGTTCAATTTCATAATACTTTTTAAGATGATAAACAAGATGGAACTAACAATTTTTAAAAATCATATTTCTACTCTGTCAACAATCATACGCTAATTCTCACAATTATGAGAAACCACAGAAAAGAGCTTAATTTCCGATAAAATGAACAGAAAGACCAATCAATGTAACGCTTTCTTGGTTAAGATTAAATATGTCTGATTTTTTTACTGTGTATACAAACAAGATGAGTTTAGTTTGTTAGTAAAAATCACAAAATCCTAATAGAATCTTTCAGTTTATAAAAGTAGAGATTCTATATTTCAAAATGTACGAATACTGGTAAATAAATCTGTCTTCACTCATCAGTAAGTGTTTGAAAGCTATTAATGATTCAGTAGATACAATTAAAACTAAACAAAAATATTTTATTCATTTGAATATAAAAGTCTTTAAATTAATTGGTTACTTAGTTGAAATAGTTTTATATAATATACATGAAGTTCACTTTCTTTGTTCCTTAATTCTTAAAAAATATCGATCTATTCAATGGAGTAATAAAACAAAAGATTTGAATGGAGAGGCTGATAATACTGTTATTAGTACCACTGTTCAGTTAAATTTTCATGTAATAATTACATCACAATGCGAATTATATCACTTTTATCAATAATATTGTTATACTCGTCTCTAGGTATGTTTACAACTTTCACGGGTTCACCTTAGTCGAATAACGAGAATAAAACAATGAACGAGCGTCCAGGTAGGCTAGTGTGATCTGATTGTCACAAGTGTATCAGCAAGAAGTCTTTATATAGCGTAGAAAGTGTATTCTACAAACAGCCAGCCAGCACACAATGAACCCAAGCACTCAGATCGCGTTTATTTATACACCATAGAGACATCCTTGGGGCAGTCACAAAAATATCACACTAAAACAACACAGTAACCAATCACAGACAAGGATTTTCCTGGTGGGACTTGTAATCTCAAGGTCAGCTGATTGGTCCATCAAAAATAAATCCAAAATAAAGATAATTATCAAGTGAGAGCTCTGGGAATCTAACATCCCCAACAATTATTATCATAATTCTTGTTAGAATTGACTATTTTTTTTCTATTTTTGTTATTCATCACAAATATAAGCCTCTTGATTTTCTATAGACAGCAACATAATTAGCATATATATATATGATGTTGTTGCGCCAAATTTAAATTCTCGTCACTTATCATGTACATAAACAAACGATAAAATCTACTAACAAAATAACCCTAGTATGGTCAATACAAACAAGTTGACATTTTCAATGTCGCGTTAAATCATTCCCGATAATTTCAAGAGAAAATACTAACTAATTTCCTATTTATATGAATTTATCAATTTTAGAACTAATGATCGGAAGCACGCAATATTCTTTGCTAATATTTTCAGTTATCATAAATTATAAAAAAAAATTAAAGATTTCTACAGTTCGATTCAATGGGATAGTTTTTTAAAAATTGCAAGCTGTATGTGTAGTTGTAGTCTTCCTATTGTATTTTTTTGTTGTGATTAAAACATTATTCTGATTGATTTATGAACGAATACATCAATTCATAGAATACTGTTCATTGATATAACTAACTGATCAGACAATGTTACTGATATTTTACGAACATTCATTTCGTCTCTCTTCATACAATAAGCATGCTAATTAAATTTTGGGGCAGAGTTTTGGAGGTTTGCGTTTTTACACATTAGAAATCATCAATCAATCATTGTTAGACCACCATTAGAAACCTGGAAGCACTGGACGGCCGTTTCGTCCTGGTATGGGACTCATCAGCAATGCGCATCCACGACTCCTGCTTCTCGCAGGATTCGAACCCGGTACCTTCGGCATTGTAGGCGAACGCCTTACCATCGGACCACTGGGCCGGCATCCAACGGTGCTTCCAGTGCTTCCAGGTTTCTAATGGTGGTCTAACAATGATTGATTGATGATTTCAAATGTGTAAAAACACAGACCTCTAAAACTCTGCCCAAAAATATCGTAACAGTGCTCACTAGTGACTAGCTTCGTGGGGGAAATTCTCGGAGTTCTAGTTGAGAAGACGTGACCAATGGAGTTCAACCCTGTCGGGTGTAGGCAGTAACTACCAAAGACAAATGGGTGAGGTCGCGCAAAATCCGTAGACCAATCAGAGTGAGACATTAGCAGCGTTGGATACCGGCCCAGTGGTCCGATGGTTAGGCGTTCGTGCGAAATACCGAAGGTCCTGTGTTCGAATCCTGTGAGATGAAGGAGTTGTGGATGCGCATTGCTGATGAGTCCCATACTAGGACCAAACGGTCGTTGAGTGCTTTCAGGTTTCTAATGATGTGGTCTAACAATGATTGACTGATGATTTCAAAAACGTGTAGAAACACTGATCTCCATAACTCTAATTGAAAATATTATATGAAAATACCAGAATAAGATTTACTTTAAACCCTATTAAGAAATTTCACGATGATAATATAAATACGCCATTTATCAGGAATATTTTACCGTTAGTTAGGGGAGCTGACTAAAAACACAATCACAAAGGAATTCATTCATTTACATATTTATATATATATATATAACTTACCTGAGGAAGTAATGTAATCATAAATATGAAGACAATAACCAATAAAAATCTAGTCATTCTATTCTCAACTTTTTCACGTTCATTTTCAAATGCATTACGTTTACGCATTAATGTAGTATTTAAATGTTTTGATGAAGTCATATATGGTAAAGTATTTTTTTCCATATGCATTGATTGTAGTTTTGTATGATTTTGATTATTCATAGTGATGATATGATTTTTATTCGTGTCGAATTCATTACTATCAACTATCAATGAATTTGTACTAGTAGGATTTGGTGAACTAGATGGATCAGCTACTGCTGCCGCCGACTCCGCCGCCGCTGACGCCGCCGTCCCAGCAGATCCAACAACAGCAGTGCCCATGTAAACTGTTGATTTTGCTTTCATTTTTCGCATACGTGCATTTTGTCTACGTATCATGAATATAATTAAAAAACTCAGCACAGATAAACAGAGCAATGGTAGTAGTTTCAAAAAAATCGCTGTATTCCAATATAAATATTTCAACATAATTTGATTATCCACATAAGTGACCATATAACTATTGTTATCATCACTATTATTATTATTGTTTACAACTATATGATGATTCATAATACATGGTATAGATAATATACTACTAATAATAAGTACTATTGTTACAGCAAGTTTAGCACGTTGTATACTGCATAAAATTTGACATTGTACAACATATTTCACATATAATACACGAAACACAGCAATCACTACAACAATATAACTTGAAGTTAAATGTAGAAAATTTTGTAAACTTATATGAAACAATAAATAAACAGCCCAATTATATGTTGAATTACGTGTATGTTGACCAATTAAGAAATAACTTGCAAATGGTATATAGAATATCATTAATAAACCATCACTGATAGCTAATGATGTCAAAAGGAAATTTGTTGGTGATATCATATTACGTTGATTTAGTACAATAACAATGCATATATTTGAGAGTACACAAAAAGGACATAGAAATAATGTTATGTAACCATGCATATCACCATAAATACGTCCAAATAATTCTAAGGATTCAATAGGTTTACATTTTACACTCATTGTTGGCATAATATTCGTAGTAGTAGTAGTAGTAGTGCTGGTCAATTCACTTCTTCTTGTTGTAGTTGTCATATATTGATTGACTTCATTGATTGTAGATGTTGTTGATAGAATGTTTGTGGCTAATGTCGATGCTAACGTTGTAAGCATTGTTGTGGTCACTTGAGTTAGATTATTACTGAGCATGATTCAATGTACAATATACACATAAATATATATATCCTAAGTTGTATAATCCATTAGAGTGAAACAATCTGGAATATAATGTAAGAAGAGAAGAGAAGTAACTTTATATTAATATAAAAACCAATAGAATTGAAACAATCATTAGAAATATATATTTACATTATAAGTGATTAGAATTTCAAAAGGGGACAGTTCGACAAAAGTTTCGCGCCAATTATGTCAGCTGTTAAAAAATGTCAATAATTCCAATGGTTTGTTTCGATTTTTGTTTGTTTCAATTCAAGGATAGCATTTATACAATTCTAGAACATCTGGAACTCAAAACAACTATTAATCAACATCAAAATCAGAATTTTCAATACAAATGTCTAGAAAGTTCTAATGTATGAGACGGAAAATTGGAAAACTACCAAAACCATTATCCAGAAGATACAAATATTCGTTAAAAGTTGTCTACACAAAATACTTCGGATTCGTTGGCCAGATACTATCAGCAACAATCTACTGTTAGGAGAGAACAAACCAGATTCCAGTGGAGGAGGAAATTAGGAAGAAGCGGTGGAAGTGGATAGGACACACATTGAGGAAAGCACCGAACTGCGTCAAGCCCTCACATGAAATCCTAGAGCCCAACGGAAAAGAAACACGCCAAGGAGACAGGCATAAGAAGAATGAACAAAAATTGAACAGAACTGGGAAGAGAGACCCAGGATAGAGTAGGTTGGAGAATACTGGTCGGCTCACTATGCTCCATTGGGGGTAACAGGCGTAAGTAAGTAAGTAATTCGTCTCTGATTACTTTTAAAATGATAACTTAAATGATTGTCCGTTTATTCTTAGTCAACAGATACTTTATTCATTTTGAGTTAGTCATTTGTACTTTCATCTATACAATAAATTTAACAATTATTGTTCTCCCTACCTTAGCTAAGGATGCATTAAATTTTATTGTGATTCGACATTAGTGTCTAAATACAACACATATACTTGGTTAAAATCATCAATCAATCATTGTTAGACAACCATTAGAAACCTGGAAGCACTGGAAGGCCGTTTCGTCCTAGTATGGGACTCATCAGCAGTGCGCATCCACAACTCCTGCACCTCGCAGGATTCGAACTCGTGACATTCGGTATTGTGCGCAAACGCCTAACCATCGGACAATACCGGAGGTCTCTGGTTCGAATCCTGCGAGATGAAGGAGTTGTAGATGCGCACTGCCACTGGTGAGTCCCATCCCAGGACGAAACGGCCGTCCAGTGCTTCCAGGTTTCTAGTGGTGGTTTAACAATGATTGATTGATGATTTCAAAAATGTGTAGAAACACAAATCTCCAGAGCTCTAACTGAATAACACTTATACTTGTGTAACGTTGTGAACTCTGTACACATCAAATGATTTGAATTTTGACAATACACTAGCATTTAAACAAAACTGAATAAGTAGTTATATCTACATTATTTCTAATCGCTGTTTACTGTTGATAATTTGAATTTTATTTCTCTAATTTATTATACTTCATTTATTTCTTACATAATATTTAAATTTGTACAATAAAACGTTATTGAAATACATACACTTATCAGCTGAACTTGTACAGCCAAACTCTTAAGGAACATAACTGTTAAAAATGTCAGTTATTGAAAAGTTTTTCATTATAGTGTTATGGAGATCGTTATTTTACATAAAAATCATGAATAAATCATTGTTAGAAACCTGGAAACATTGGATGACCATTTCATCTTAGTGTGGAATGTATTTTGATCAAAGTTGTTAACCAATTCAGAAACTATCGTTTGTCAAAAAAAGTTTTAAAAATTTACGAACAGAGAAATAGGTATGTTTATATATATGATATTAATATTGAGTAAACTGTTTGGATGTAAATTTAAAAACTTCTTAAAAATGATTTTTTTCACTAGGAAGTGAAAGTTGAGGAACAATAAAACATCATAAAACTAACTCTGATATTAAATTTGCTATGAAATAAATCTCCTCTTCAGTTTCCGTATATCATATTTAGGTAAACTGCGTTTGTGCGACAACGGTAGTAAGAAGCTAAATACGGATTTGGTTGAATGCGTTTATTTTAGACAATCGTTCGTACAGACAGACATGGGAATATAAGTTATACAAGCAAAGCGAAGCGAAGTGCAGAAGGTGAGCAGGCTAACTCAATGTACCTGAAAATTTACAGTCAGAAACAATAAGCTAGACATATAATTAGTGAAACAAACGGCACACACACTTCAACAGAAACAACCAAGATGAAATCGAATGATTGTAAAGGTCAACAGGTGTGTGAGTAATTCTAGGAAAATGGATTATTAATTTGTTTAGAAGTTGAGATAAGACCTGTGGACTCGACTACAAACTATAATATTCGTTTTTGTTCAACTATTCATATCAAACAGAAAATGTTAACATTTAGTGAATTTCGATTTCTGTATTATTTATTATTCAATTCGATTGTTAAAATGCATTACAGAGACATTCAGTTTATTTTTTCAGTAATCGACGGTTCAACATACAAATAATAAATATGAGACAGTGAAATGAAATTGGTTGGTTTTTCTACTTAAGATTAACACACTAACCGAGGAAAATGATTATTCAAGAAAACGTTGGATTGTGATACAATTCATTAAAATTAACTTGGTTCTCATTCCTTATTAAATTGTATCCACTATTTGCAATATTCATATTGAGATGGTGGAGAAGATTTGTAGCTCAGGTAGATGATTGTGGTGGTGGTGTTTGGTTCTCTGAGCTGGATGTTTTGGTTGTGGAGCTTTCATTGCTCTTCTTCTGAACAACATCATCAGCACAAACTTCAGATAGAAGAAGTGAAGCATTCGAATTTCGCCACGTTTGATCTGTAGCTTGTTCTGCTAACCTCGATCTTGATTGGTTGCTGTTGACCTTAAACCTGTCGTTCTTTGCACCTTTGTTTTGATTGCATCCTCCCCTGAAGTTCGTGTTGATGATGTTGTTCAGAAGAACAATGAAAGCTCCACAACCAAAACACCCAGCTCAGAGAACCAAACACAATCACCGCAGTATTCATATATATGTTTAAACCTGTGAAAAAGGACGCAATGATTTTTTCATATGAAAACAAGTTAATCTACATGAAGCGGGTCTTTACCAAAATGATTCAGCAAATTCTTTCATTTATAAAACTTCTTGAAATTATTGATCAAACAATGTTTATTTATGACGAAGATTCAAAATACTTATGAATGTTTACATTGAAATCATGAATGAATCGTTGTTAGATAACCATTAGAAATGTGAAAGCACTAAATGGCCGTTTAGTCCTGGTATGAGACTCATCAGCAGTACCCATCCACGGCTGTCGCTACTTTCAGGGATCGAACCTATGACCTATGGGTCTTGCGCACGAACCCTTAACCTCTAGTCCACTAAGCCACCATCCAACAGTGTGAATGTTTAACTCTGATCAATCTGAGGATTTCGCGCAACATCACCCACTGTTCACAGTAGTTACTGCTTACACCCGACAAGGCTGAAATTCACTGGTCATGTCTTCTCACTAAAACTCCAAGAATATCCTCACCATTTGACGATTTTAATGTAAAACAACGCTCTTCATAACTTCATAATGAAAAAAATTAATGTTTACTTCAAAATAAACACTTAAATTTTGTAAAAAAAAGTGTTATGTTGCCACTATAGATGTTCATTTAGGCATTTATCTAAAATATGATTTATTGAATAGAAAGTTTTGCATAACAATTTCCCGTCACTTAACTACTACTTTTTTTTCATAAAATTTTAATAAAACACTTCAGTTGTTTCATTTTTTGAATTCGATAAGTTTTGAAATTGTTTTAATAAACAAACTTGAATGTGAATGAATTGTTTAAGTGTTGTAGCCAGAGTTGTTGACAATCACAATTGAAAATAAGTTTATCAGTGTAAAATCTATGTAGTGTTTTGCAAAATATCTAACTCTGATTTACGTCATCCAAGTGTATGTTTTTGTGAATTTCTGTGGGAACAGGAAAAAATATTAATTCATTTACTTAAATTTATGTCATTAAGTGATTCAAAAATTAGTTCAGCCTGATGAAAGCCTTTAAGATTAGACTTTTTTTTATTTAATAATTCATATTACTATCTGTCACCATGAATCGACCAATGTTGTTAGACCACCATTAGAAACCTGGAAGCACTGAACGCCCGTTTCGTCCTTGTATGGGACTCATCAGCAGTGCGCATCCACGACTCCTGTCTTCAAATCCTGCGGGGTGCAGGAGTCCCATACCAGGACGAAACGGCCGTCCAGTGCTTCCAGGTTTCTAATGGTGGTCTAACATTGATCGATTCGTGGTTACAAATAAAACTTAACAATCTTCACAACAACCCTGCAATGCAATTACATGTGTCCACTAGTGACTAGCTTGGTGAGGAATCTTCTCGGAGTTCTAGTGGGAAGTCGTGACCAGTGAAGTTCAAACCTGTTCGGATGGATACAGGGTATGAGGTTGGGCGAATCCGTGAATTTGATCAAGTTAGACATTAACACCGTTAGATACCCGCTCTGTGGTCTAACGATTAGGGCGCTCGCGCACAATACCGAAAGTCCTGGGTTCGAATCCTGCGGGGTGCAGGAGTCGTGGATGCGCACTGCTGGTGAGTCTCATACCAGGACGAGACGGCCATCCAGTGCTTCCAGGTTTCTAATGGTGGTCTAACATCGATCGACTCATGGTTACAAATTAAACTTAACAATCTTCACAACAACCCCGCTATGCATATTACTATCATTGTTGTTCTTCACCGTGACCTTATGAGGTTGTCGTACGGAGAAATCTAAGACTCATCATTTCTGCCTAAGTGGTTGTTTTGCGACATTCCCGAGGGCCATTGTCATTAGGGTGCTGTATTACATATCACCATTGCTAATAATAATGATGAGTTTGACAGTCATGTGGGCGGGATGGGTCGTAAATGGCCTGTTCACGCGGTGCATATTGATTGACGCGATCATTGATCGGAAATATATATACCATTGTGTGTATATGAAATGGTGTGAATGGTCCATCAGGGTATCAGGTACCTGTGTGGTTGTACCACAGGATTTAGTCGAACTATTCATGTAGTAATGGTAAAACGTGTGCAGTCTCTTTGGTTCTCCTGAAAACCAATGTAAAACTGCCCTTGGCAATACAGGGTAAATTTATATAATTGTGAATGAAATTATAATTGTGTCTACTCACATAAGACATTTGAAATCATATCATTATCAAGTAAAAAATAATGTCATGCATTATAATATGGTCTGGTGTATAAAGGCAAACCTACTGTATATGGCAAATCAATACTTTTCTGTGCAAAAGATGATATTAATTATTTTGTGAAAGAGAGAGTACAATTCATAGTACTGTTATATTTAATCAGTGGATAGACAATAATTGTCGTCATACGCTCAGTAAAAACATACATTTGGTAAGATTTTTAGAGGGTCGTTTCAGTTTAATTACTTACTTACTAAAGCTGGTACCCTTAACGGAGCATTGGTCACTGACCAGCATTCTCCAACCAACATTGTGCTGGGTTTTCCATTTCAGTTCCATCCAATAACTGTTCAGTCGTTCCATGTGTTTCTCTAATTCGCGACGCATTGTGTTCATTAGCCCTCCTCTTATCGTTTAACCTTGAGGATTCTAAGTGGAAACTTGCCTTGTGACACTGTTTTTGGAATATACAAGCTAGCTCATCTGTAAAGTCCAAACTGTCTAGCTTCATCGGAACTGTCCACAATTTTCCACACAACCCATGAGATGTTGACCTCTCCATAATCCAGACGAACTCCAAGAGAACGAGAAAGGTGAGCGTAATCAACATTGTCTGACACCAGTCTTCGCTTGAAACGAGTCTGTTAACTGTTCTCCATGCCTGATCTTGCAGTGTAGTCCATCATAAGAACCCCGTATAATGTTGACTGTCTTACCAGACACGCCGCAGTGTCAAAGAAGTTTCCTCGGTTCCATCCTGTTCACACCATCGAATGCTTTCTCGAAGTCAATGAAGTTGTTAGTTTCACTCAACTGATCGTTCTACAATGATCTAAAATGTTGCAGTTTGGTCGGTACACAATCAATCCAGTCCAGCCTGTTGATCTCAATGTTGGGCATCTACAGAGTCCCTCATTCTGTTTAACAATACCCTGTTGAAGACTTTGCCTCGTATCGAGAGTAGAATGATGCTTCTGTAGTTCTCAGATTTGCTGAGACAGCCTTCCTTTGGTATTTCGATTAGGTATACTTCTATACAGTCTCCTGGTACTTGTTCTTGATCCCAAATCTTGCTGAAGAGGATGTGGAGTATCTTTGCAGTTGCTGCCTCGTCTGCTTTAATTATCGCTACTAAAATGTTGTCTGGTATTGTTGCTTTGCCGCTCTTCATTTATCTGATAGCCACGCTGCTCTCTCCAATTGTTGATAGCTCAATATTATTTGAGTGGTCCGTCAGCGCTGCTTCGATGTTGATTAGGTTCAGTGGAGCTGGTCGATTCGAGAGTTCTTCGAACTGCTCTGCCCATCTGTCTCGCTGCTCTTCAATGCCGGTGATTACGTTATCTTCCTTGATCTTGACTGATTGTCCATGTTTAAGATATTTTCCAACGAACTACTTCGTTTTGTCACATCATTTTCTCATATTTCCTCATCTTACAACTTACTCTGCCTTCATTGTTACATCTTCCAACTTATAAGTCTTCAAAAATTTAATTTTATTACAATGATCATCCGTTGAGCTTTCTCTTTAATTAAAATTTCACAATATATTTTCCTTTATTTTAGATTTTTTTTCTCAATGAAAAACTCGATTGTAATTACAATTTCATCAAAATAGGGAAAAACAAAAAAAAACATCTTGTCACATTTAATCAACATTATTAAATTAATTTCAATTTCTATTTTTTGTTTTGTTTCATTGATTGAAGAACTTTTTGATTTCAACTATCAACCAGCCAATAAATTTAATTACAATTAATTTTTACGATTGGATAAATAAATGAAATGTAAAAAAAAATAAATTTCATTGAATATTGAAATTCTCTTTCCAAAAAGCACGCGCACGAGCAGTGGCTCCCGTTCGGGCACTTATGAATCAACAAGATTCCTCCAGCCAATCCACTACCCACAATCCCTAATCGGCGAGGGCAGCAAGGCGGGCTTATCCAGCCCGACCTGGCACCCTGAACGGATTACCGAGCCACCGAGCAGCCGTTACAACCGTCTGGCCTCCAACTGTCTTGCGCTAATACAATCGACTGGAGCCCTCAGACCTCACATGAAGCTAAAGATTGAGTTTGTCCCACAGGGTCAGCCGGAACTTACACTGTCCCATGGGGAAGATGTCATGAACTCGACCAAGCGCGAGCACCACTCAGCCAAGTAGGGTTAATCCCACTACATAAGTGGGCAGACATCATTGGCGTCCAGTACCCTTTAGCACCGGATCACATAATCCGATTGGAGACCCTTGTTTGAGGGGTCTCGATGCCAGTTGACACTAAACACCGAGATGCACATTGTTTGGGACAACCACATAGGGTCGGGGTCAATAGTCCAGGATCTTTACGACCGCGTCCCCAAACAACTCGTCCGTGGCCGCCTTCAAGTATCCAGGAAAGCTATATACCATTATCTTCAAATTTACCTACGCTCAGTGGACGGGATTCAAACTCGTAGGAGTTTAGTCCTAATCCCCCAGAGTGGTCAACCGCATCCACGGCCTTGCGATCATAAACACGTACCATTATTCTGGACCATGCTAGGCACGGCATTCTAAGCTTTCAGAACGGCTTTTTGCCTCAGCGCTGTAAACAACGCCACGTTGCCTGGCAGGACCACGAAGAAGTACCCGCCACCACAACATCCAGAAGGCTCCATTTATGCGCGTCACCTAATATACCCATTCAATTAGATGACGAGGCATTAGGCTACCTTAACAGAGTCATAGTTACTCTTGCCAAAGTCAAAATAATATCTCAAAATTACATTAACTGCGTGACTTCTCAATTTGTTCAATGTGTACTACACCTATAGGAATATAAAAGGCTACATTGTATTTGAAAAGATATTATATCTTAGTATTTTTCCATTCATCATTCAGATGACTACATTTTAGCGAGTAATTTATTGATGAAATAATTGTGTGGCAACTTTAATGTTGTGTTTATTTATTCAACTATTTTGCGAATTTTTTTTTAAAAAAAATAGTTTTTAAACAAAACTATTCATGCAAAGATTGAATATTGAACAAAATATTTCATAAGTATTATTTATCTATTCATTCATTCATCTAATCATGTATCTGTCATTTTAATTAACGTATATTTCTAAAATTGAAACCAATAAGTACATATATATATATATATATATATATATAAATTTAAATGCTTGCGTTTCAACTTTTTTATTTCATCATGTTAGAAATAGTTTTTAGATTCATCTTAAACAATAGAACAATTAATTTTGTAGTTTTTGTGGCAGGCAAAGAGATGAAAATCAGTGTACACTAACAGCAATATATATATATATATATATAAGTATATATAAGTGCACATTTATAGATCATGGCTAATTTTCAATGTTTACAGTCAAACAAACTTTTTATTCAATATTCAATATTTTTGACATATGGATAGAAGAAATTTAACAAGAAAAACGTTTTTTGTTTCTTTGAATTTCTTAAATTTAGGTATAATACATTCAATGACAGAAATTCTATCCATCTTATGAAGAAAAAAAAGAATACTATTCTAAATCAATCAATTAACGAATGAATAAGCAAATAAAGTAAGTAGTTTTTCTTGTAAATTCATCAAGATTATTTTATTTTTTTTAAAAGAAACTAAACTGAAAATACTGTTATACTGGTAGTATACGAAAGCTTAGCAAATTATTCATATTTACGGTAATTAGATTAAATGCGATAATCTAGATTAGCATACTCAATTTATTTAACTCATTCTATTCTCGAAGATGGAATGAATATATATATATATATATATATATATATATATATATATATATATATATATATATTGAGATAAATAGTGTATGATGTTATTTAGAATTTTATTTGAAACCATGAATCGACCAATGTTAGACGACCATTAGAAACCTGGAAGCACTGGACGGCCGTTTCGTCCCGGTATGGGACTCATCAGCAGTTAGGGCGTTCGCGCACAATACCGAAGGTCCTTGGTTCGAATCCTGAGGGGTGTAGGAGTCGTCCATGCGCACTGTCACTGATGAGTCCCATACCAGGACGAAACGGCCGTCCAGTGCTTCCAGGTTTCTAATGGTGGTCTAACATTGGTCGATTCATGGTTACAAATAAAACTTAACAATCTTCACAACAACCCCTCAATGTTATTTAAAATTGTATTTTTGTATAAAAGGATTTTGTGTAGGTCTTCAATAATAGGCGAAATCATTTAAGTGACTTGTAGGGTATCTCTCTACCCTATTTTCGTTCATGATTTTTTAACCATGAGCTTACATACACACACAACGCATTACATGATGTTACATGTCGTTGTTAGTAATGCAGTTCTATTAGGTGAAAAAATGAAATAGTCTTTAGTGACTGCATTGAATTCAAAGTAGAGCTCGTCAATTTAATGGCTGGCCGTTGATCTGACTTCGGTATTTATGAACGATTAAATTTGCAATGAAATACATCTCTGCTTCAGTTTCCGGACCCTGTTTACGTTATAAGAAGCCAAATACAACTTCCGTTGGATAAGTTCGTTCATGCGAACAGATATGAGGATAAAGAGCATACGAGCTAGGCAAAGCGTAGCGAATTTCAGACGACAGGCGAGTCAATTCAACTCGATGAAGCACGGCTAAGTATTTGCAATCAGACAAGATAAGCTAGACATGTAATAAGCGAAGTAGGCGTGCGCATACGCACTCAAATAAAAACATCCAAGAGATAAGCGAGTCGTTAACACAGTCCAAGGACATGTGAATAATAACTCGGGAAGAATGGATTAATTAGTTTCTTCAAAAGCTGGGTGAGACAAGCCCCGTGGCCTCGACATATTAATGCATACCATACTAATCCATCATTTCACCTTTTTCGAACCTAGTTTTATGCTACACGTACTAACTAGTTTGATTTAGAAACTAATATTTTTTACTAAGCTTCTTCAACATAATTTGTGAATGCTATAAATGTTACTGAAATCATGAATCGACCATTGTTATTATACCACAATCAGAAACCTGGTAGCACTGGATGTCCGTTTCTCCTTGTATGCGACTCATCAGTTCCAAGGTTCGTGTTGTGGATGCGCACTGCTGATGAGTCCCATACCAGGACGAAACGGCCATTCAGTGCTTTCAGGTTTCTAATGGTGATGGTCTAACAATGATTCATTCACGATTTCAGCAATAAACAACAATCGCTTAACTCTTAATGAAGAATATATAAATATATCACAGTCGATTCACTGGGATATTATTGTATAAATTCGAATATAAAATTATATTTTCTGAACTGTTAGTGAATGCAATTTTCCAAATAAACGATATTATTGATTAGCATTAAAAAGATACATTTTCAATTACTCTCACTATAAATGAAATGAATTTCCGTGATATACGATAAATCATATACGTATATATATATATTTTTGAAGGGGGCAAACTATAATTTATACCCACACACTGAACTGCTTCCTACTCAAGCTGTTTTAAGTTGAAACGAATGAACTAAAAAATTTATGATTATGTTTACGAATTTTCTAACTTCATGAGTAATCAAAATTCATGGATGTATTTTGTTTTTATTTTTACTTATTGATAATTACTCTAACATTTACAGAGTTTATCAAAATAAAGTTTGCATTAAACTTGGCCGATATTTTTTGTTTGTTTGAATGATTAATTAGAGTATTTTGAATGGAATATTCTTTGTTCATTGATCAATGTTTTATAATGATGGCGATATTTTAAAAAAATGAATACATACCTACGTAAAAACATTAATTCGTTATGCCTTGAATTGTTTTGTTTTGTTTTGCGCTAACTTTAAATTTCATTTTTTTTACAAGTTTAATACGTTTTATAGTGAATATATCTATTGTTTATTCGAAAATATCTTCAACATTGATCATTGTATAAATTCTTCAAAAAAATATGCAAAATATGTGCAGGCCATTTTATTTCTAGCTAAAAAAACTTGTAAACAGTGTGATAAAACTATGGTATAAATAAGACGGAATTCTGTTAAAAGTAAAAAGTTATGAATAAGTCAATAGTGTTTAGAAATGAAAAAAGATGAACAGTTTTTAATCAACGATTCATATTAATTTTAACGATTCCCAGTCTGAATATTAGAACAACACAGATAGAAGCGAACAAAATTGTTTTCAATAAGTTTGTCATCAGGCTTTACTCACTAATATGCATGACTATATGAAAATGTTTAACCAATCAAGGCAATTTGAATCAATAGTCACAATCAAACAGATTACGTCACTGCATACACTAGGCAGCCGCACATGTTGATAGTAGGAAGACAGATGTACTGATAGTAGTAAGAAAAATATAAAATACGATAACAAAAGTTTTTTGTCGATAGGAGGTCAAACGTGGATAAATAGACTCAAAAATACTCTTCACAAAACATCAAAACCATTACGTAATAAGCAGTGTATACATAAATTAGATAGTGAAGAATATGAAGGGGAAGAGGCAGAAAATTACCAACCAATACAGGATGTGAAAATAATACTTATTATAACAAAATAAAATTGAAATCAAAAAATATTTTAAAACGTTAGTTACGTTATTTCCGGTCACGGAAGAGATAAGTGTGTCACGAATTTCTTCTGAACACATAAATTGAGGTTGAATGTACGAATTCCTATTGCTTCTGTTATGTGTAGTAGATGGGATCGAACTCGGTTGAGAACATTTTCATAAAAATATATTCATGTATATTAAAGAGTCAAGCCTGATGACTATTTAATCGAAAACAATAATATTGTTCGCTTATATCTGTGTTGTTCTAATTCATATTAAACAAATTAAACTGTATATCTGCAAAATGTTAATTCAGTATAGATTTTCTAAGTTACAAACTGTTTTAAACACATGAATACTATTAATTCTGATCATAAATTGCTTAAATTTATATCATAGAAGAAAATTAGATATTCATCTGAAACATGTTATCAAATTGACAAATGTACTAATTGAATTCAAAGACACTGTAATGTTACTACCTTAGACCTACTACTACTACTACTACTACTACTACTACTACTACTACTACTACTACTACTACTACTACTACTACTACTACTACTACTACTACTACTACTACTACTACTACTACTACTACTACTACTACTACTACTACTACTACTACTACTACTACTACTACTACTACTACTACTACTACTACTACTACTACTACTACTACTACTACTACTACTACTACTACTACTACTACTACTACTACTACTACTACTACTACTACTACTACTACTACTACTACTACTACTACTACTACTACTACTACTACTACTACTACTACTACTACTACTACTACTACTACTACTACTACTACTACTACTACTACTACTACTACTACTACTACTACTACTACTACTACTACTACTACTACTACTACTACTACTACTACTACTACTACTACTACTACTACTACTACTACTACTACTACTACTACTACTACTACTACTACTACTACTACTACTACTACTACTACTACTACTACTACTACTACTACTACTACTACTACTACTACTACTACTACTACTACTACTACTACTACTACTACTACTATTATGGAAGTCGAGTGAAAAATTCGATCACTGTGCTCATGTGGTACGGCAACCTGAACTGATGTATGTACGTACGTTGTAACCGACTGATATTAAACTAAAGTGACATAAGTTATAAGTCTAAGCATATATATATATATATATATATATATATATATATATATATATATAAAGCAGTTTAATTATACACATAAGTTTGGATAAGTAATTAACTATATGAACATTACTGTGTAAAGAGAATAAGACAACAATCTGACGAGTCGATGGATAAATAAATTGCTGAATACAACTGAAGATTAGACAAAAGGTACACTTGTTAACTTATTACTGTATTCAACTGTAGTTCTTTCATGAATAATGTCAGACCTATCCACTGAATAACAGTTAATTGAATAAAACGCCTTCCAGAAACATAAAACATTGCTTAAGTTAAACTTTGATCAGCCATAAGGAGATTTGAAAAGAGGAGTAATTTTTTCAAAAAGCTATTGTAGACAAAGTTTGTAATTTATTTGAAAGATCGATTATTCTGAGTAACGCTATATTATATTTCTACAAATCAATTGTGACAAAAGTTCTGTAAAGTAATCATTTGATAGCCGAAAAAATGTTTAAAATGTATGAAAATCTTAATACCGAAAGAGAACTTTACTAATTCCCAAACTCCCCTTGATATACATCAGTCAGTCAATAACCACAATTCAATACAATTTAAGAAAAATTGATTGTTTCTACTGCGGTAGCATAGTCTCAGTCATATTAATAGATGTAGACTACCTGGTTAGGGTCTGCGAGACAAAAGTAACCAATGGTTATAGACCTTGAACGACATGGTTCAAAATCGTTTGCAGTGACACAGGTGCATCCACTCTTTGTTTTCTCTCAAATTCTAACCTTCTGAATTTCACATCATCTCTATCTTCCTCTCTTTCTAAATTTATCTCATTGAATAATATCTTCGAACCCTAATCTTGTCGATTACCACTAATACTTCTACTGTCGCTACCACTAAGTTAGTTGAACTGACAGTTGCGTCTCTGTGCTGTTGTGGTATGACAATCTGAACTGATGTACATATGTACGAAGTTCTACGTTGCAAATGACTGACTGACTTATATCATTCAACCTTAATGTTTTAACGATGAAATCAAGCGATAATTTAGTTGTATAACTACACAATTCACTTGAAAGCATGAAATAAACGTTATTATCTTGAATTGTTTTATCCACATTATTAGACTGACAGTTTACTAACTACATGATAAATTGTGATCTCTTTAAATGCATGACAAAATTTGTACAATACACTTTCTAAAATCAAGTTCAACTGCACTTACCATTGTATCAATAATCGTTAAAAATATAAAGAGAACATTTTTTAGTTTTATTCATAATTTTGTATATGTATTATCTGAAAAGAAAGATGCATTTTCACACTCAATTTATTGAATTTTGAATTTTATCCTATACATATTAAAACATTGAATGAATACTCGTTTGAATAATGTCTTGGAATATAAAAAATTATATCCGATTATCAATCAAGTTTGTGAATATATGTATATATATATATATATATATATGTATATATATATATATATATAAGTAGTATATTTAAATATCTACTAATTCATATTTTAATGTATATATTTTTATGTAAAAGTTAACTTGCCTACCGTACGGTTGCTAGAATTGACCAATAGCAAAAAAAAAACAATATCATATTGCAAAACTAAATTCATTGAAATAATCTGATTGGTTAAATTTTTCCATTAGAAATGAAACAAACTGGTGAAAGTAACATGAATCCGATCATCCATCCAGTTCATTGTTAATGGATATGTAGTCCAAAGTTCGGTGAAGATTTTATACAACTTTGTCACAGGTTATATCAAAGAATGAACAGCTTGAAAACTATTGAAAACAACTAAACGGAGAACTAGTGGTTATCTGACATTAAAAACAAGCACAATCAGTTTACTTTAATTATGCGGCACAAACCGTAGCTAATTCGAAAAGTCTTAGAGATATGCCTTGTTTTTATCAATAATTCATAAGGATAATTTCGTTTGGTCTAACTTGATGCATTTAACTGAGTGATCACAGTGAATAACGATCACACAATATCATGTATGAACTGAAGCTTGGAATGGTAAAATACAAAATTTCAGATCGTGATTATCTATTTTTTTATAATTCTGTGCATAACCGTGAATGTCCACAAATAAACACTGACCATTTAGTGTAAAATAGCTGATCAATTTTCAGTATTTCATTCAAAATATGTGTTACATATGCCTAACCACTAACTGCCTCGTCAAGTTATGTTTTGCGATATAGGAATAGGTTGGAAGAAAGCTAGGGGGGCGGCCAAACCAAAACATCGCAGAAATGCATGAAGTCACTCATGACAAGTGAACGGAGTCATGTTGATAAGTGTTTTCTTACCTGGTCGGGACCCGCGAGATGCTAGTAATCGATGATTAGAGACCCTGAATGACATGGCTCAAAACCGTTTGTAATGGCTCAGGTGGATCCAATCGTTTCGTTTCTCTCGAATCATAATCCTCTGGACTCTTCATCACCTTTATCTATTTCTTTTTAAGTTTCTTTCACTGGATTCTACTTCTTGAATTATATCATCGAACCCTAATCTCTCCGATTACTGCTAATACTTCTACTACCTCTATTACTATGGGATTTGAATGGACAATTACATCTCTGCGCTAATATGGTATGGCAACATGAACCGATGTAAATACGTACGTACGAGGTTCTACGTTACTGTTGATTGACTGACTGATTTCATTCAAAAGTGAATTATTCAGTGTCTCTGAGTAGTATGTGCAAATTTCTATTTCGTACGACATATGTATTGTTATTCATTCATTTAACAAACCAACTGATAGGATGTAAAAAAAACCAAGACAGCAACAATAAAAGACGAATATACAAACTCAAATTTGGCTGGTATTTTCTTTGATGAAAAACTTTCTTACAAAAATGCCGCCCTTCATTTATTTCACATGAATAATCTAATTGCTGAGAATTTCACATCCTCTCTATTCAAGTGTATTAAATAACTGTTTTATAAATATTTTAATATGTAAAAGGGTGATCCTATTACACTAACAAATTAAATTATAAGATTTGACAACTGTATAAAAAAAGCTATGCATTTTTGAAAGGTTTCCTGAGTTCTATAACATCTATAATATACACTAACCCAGATGAAACAAGCAATTTACGTAGGCACAGTTTATATATATTTATTCTGAAATTCTAAATGTTCCGCATGAGTCACGATAGTCGGTATATTTAAAGTCAGCAACATTTCTTTCTTTGATAGAGCTGCTCGTATAAAAAATCGTACTTTATCGCTCGGTTGAATGCAAACCAACTTTCACATACTCAGTTATTTAAATCTGCATGAACAAAATCAACGATGTCTGGAAAATATCGATTGATCAATGACGAATTCTCACTGAACTGTACAAGTAAACACTTAGCTCACATAATAAATCATTTTGTTACTGATAAAATTTTCGTCTATTCATAATATTTATGTCAGACTGGAAAGAAAGATACCTAATCAAAGTACCAAAGAAAGGCAATCTCAGCAAGTGTGAGAACTACAGAGGCATCACTCTTCTCTCAATACCAGGCAAAGTCTTCAACAGGGTATTGTTAAACAGAATGAAGGACTTCGTAGACGCCCAACTTCGTGACTAACAGGCCGGATTTCGTAAGGATCGATCGTGTACTGACCAAATTGCTACATTACGGATCATTGTGGAACAATCAATTGAATGGAACTCACCACTCTACATCAACTTCATCGACTACGAGAAAGCGTTCGATAGCGTGGATAGGAAAACACTGTGGAGGCTTCTTCGACACTACGGTGTGCCTGAGAAAATAATTAACATCATACGGAACTCTTATGATGGATTCAACTGCAAAATCGTACACTGAGGACAGCTAACAGACTCCTTCGAGGTGAAGACCGGTGTCAGGCAAGGTTGCTCACTCTCACCCTTTCTCTTTCTCCTGGTCATCGACTGGATTATGAAGACGTCGACATCTGGAGGGAAGCACGGTATCAACTGGACAGTTAGGACGCAGCTAGACGATCTGGACTTCGCAGATGACCTGGCTCTTCTATCGCACACGCAACAACAAATGCAAGATAAGACGACCAGTGTAGCAACAGCCTCTGCAGCAGTAGGTCTCAACATACATAAAGGAAAAAGCGAAATTCTCCGATGCAACACAACATGCACCAACCAAATCACTCTTGATGGAGATGCCTTGGAGGATGTTAACACCTTTACATATCTGGGCAGCATCATCGACGAGGAAGGTGGATCTGACGTAGATGTAAGGGCACGGATTGGCAAAGCAAAGGCTGTATTTCTACAGTTGATGAATATCTGGAACTCAAAATAACTTTCAGCCAGAACTGAAATCAGAATTTTCAATACAAATGTCAAGACAGTTCTACTGTATGGAGTGGAAACATGGAGAACTATGAAAGGCATCATCCAGAAGATAAATGTGTTTATCAACATTTGTCTACGCAAAATACTTCGGATTCGTTGGCCAGACACCATCAGTAACAACGTGTGTGTGAGAGAACAGAGCAGATTCGAGTGGAGGAGGAAATCGAGAAGAAGCGGTGGAACAATCATAGAACACACACTACCAAAAGCACGTCACTGCATCACAGGACAAGCCCTCACATGGAACCCTCAGGGCAAAAGGAAGAGAGGAAGGCCACGGAACACATTAAGCTGAGAACTAGAGAAAGACATGAGAAAAATGAACGAAAACTGGAAAGCGAAGCTTAGGGCAGAGTTGGTCGGAGAAAACTGGTGGGCGGCCTATGCTCCATTGGGGGTAACAGGCGAAAGTAATTAAGTAAGTAAGTAAGTAATCATATTTATGTGTTAAACAAAAACAATGGAAATTTCTAGTCTTGTGATTTAGGAAAATCTCAGACAATGATAATGATTATATATTATGAAAGATAGCCTTGATATGTAACTAGATAAGAATAGTCTGATGTTGTTAGTAATCTGAATACATTGAATTAGAAAACAACATGAAACAGATGGGCAAATGAGCTATCAATAATGACATAAACAAAGATAAAAGTTCAGTCACCGAATATTTGATAACTGGTTTAATGATCTAATATACATGGTTTGTATATTATGAGACCATTATCAATGTGACTATATATATATATACACAACAAATTGTTTCTGTCAATAAAATGCCTATAGAAAATGAAACTACATCATGAAATAACAGAAAAAGCACCAGTAATGCAATGAATTTCAAACAGATACAGAGCGAAATGCTTAAAATTGGCCGCTCTTAATGATTTGTTTATTCATCGAGCTGATAACGTGGTCCAGAATGACTAAATAATCATTCGGTTCACTACTGTGAAGACTACCGAAAACCACAAATTTTTACCGCGAGATGTGAAGGGGTTAGATTCCACCGTTGATGAGACTTTAAGTGGCTTTAAGTGTTGAACAATTCCATTCCAATCAGAAACATCTGTCAAGTGACGCTTATTTGATCCGAATACCTAGACAACAGTCAATCTGTGACTAACACCACCTACAGAGAGTAAACAAACGTCTATAAAAACTTCACCGTCGATATATATATATAAAATAGTTGCTTTTGTGAGTATTAAGTTTTTATCTAATGTTAAAAAACTTTGCTGTTTTACAAAACGTCAGAAAGCTTAATCATAATCCTACACCATCACTGATATCATGTCATAACTGACAAAAAACCACTGCATCAATCAAAGTAGGCAAGAATGAACAAAAAATATCAAAACACTTTAGACAGAATTCTTCCCCAAATTCATTGAATAACAACACTTTTTTTCAATGAAAACACATCAAGTTTCTTCAAGAAATTGTTTTTCTTCGAAGAAAATGAAACTACTTAATTTGTCAAATCCAATAAAAACGAAAAACCATTCTATATCATCTCAATATTTAATGTTGACTAGTTTAGTTAAAAATTTTTACAAAGAGTATAAATAACACACAAAATATGACACATTTGAAATTTCGTAAAAAAAAAACACAATCTTTTTAAACGTTTCTTTTTACTAGTTTACGTTTGTTTGTTTTTTTTCTGTCAGAAAAGGATATGACATCGTGCAGCAACTATAATCAATGTGCACTTCAATTGAAGTTAGTTTTTGTTAACCAGAAAGTGGTATAATGTAAGCTTTCTTAGTTAGATTGGTTTTTTTCTTCTTGTGTTCAAAATCATTCAAAGCTACATGCATACTTTAACGCAACATTGATTCATTGTGTAGTTATTTGTTGTTATTTGAACAATTTAATTAAACGAATTATTATTATTATTATTATTGTTTGAATGTGACATACTACGGTATCAAATTGTTCATAGCAAACGAAAACAACTATAAATGATATTATGAAAGGTCAACATATCATTATGATACATGGATAATATGTACAGATGAATGTACAGTTGAATTTTTTTTTATTTTTCATGTGTTTCTTCAATATTGATTTCATACAGTTTGGAAATGAAGTTACTTTGACTAATATGGATGACTTTAAGTTATTTGGAAATGAAAACGATAAGTGGCTTTAGACACTAAAGGGCATTCTAAACATAAAATTCATGCTGATTACAACCTATTAGGGATCCGGAAAGAAAAAGGATATTCTTCATGTGTTGTGATACCCATGCCATCCATTGTCTTACTACGTGAAATCACTTTGAAACCACCTAATCAATCAATACTACTTGAATACTACTCACAAAAGTTATATATATATATATAATTCTTCAAGTCTTTCAGAGTTAATCTTGGTGTACAACAGAAGATATTCACCGAGTCTATTCACAGATGAGGTTCATTCACTTCATGAATCCTTCAAAGTATATGGTATAGAAACTGAAATAGTTCTTATTGTTACTCATCATCCTAAAGCTAGATGAAGTACTAGGAGTCAATGTAGTCTAAGTAAGATATAAGTTTTCATTATGGAGTTATGGAGATTCTTGTTCATTACTGAAATCATGTCAGTTGTAGGCAGTAACTACAGAAAACAAATGGGTGAGGTCGTGCAAAAACCCTAGATTGGTCAGGGTTACACAATAACACCGTTAGATGCGCAAGACCGAAGGCTTTGGGTTCGATTCCTGTGAGTCACAGAAGTTGTGTATGCTCACAGCTGATGAGTCCCATACCAGTAGGAAACGGCCTGCCAGAGCTTCCAGGTTTCTATTGGCGATCTAACAATGATTCCATCCATGATATCACGAATAAAATATAAATGTTATTTCATCATATGTTAGTCTGGAATTCAAAACTTTTTCTACGCTCTACTGTTCAAAGTTGTGCTCACTGACTGTCGTAAATTAGTGTACGATAAATGTATTGATCCTCACACAAATAAGCATACAGTGAGAATTTGTGAAAACTGTGAATTTTATTGTTAATTCTTTTATAAAACACATTAACGTCTTCATAAGGTTGTGAAAAATATTTTGCTGGTACAGTTTTTCATTCAGTGTTAGAATTTATTATTAAAATGCAATATTTACGATATAAACAATTCTGGAAAATATTACAGTAATAGTCATATATATTAATTCAGTAAAAACAGCCCTCCCTAATGTTTAGAATAAACAAAGTGTAAAAATATGTATCAAAATACCAAGAAGTCATGAAACGTAAACACTGATTTCACAAGTTATTGATACCCATTTACACTTGTAACAAAGAAAAATTTAGCCTACCACGTGTCTCGAACTAAGAAATATTAGGAATAATAGATCTAGAAACTGAAACTCTCTTTCAATTCTATCTGAATAAATGAATAACGGTTGTTGACAAAAATCACTGAAACTATAAACTCACTCAATATATTTTAAATTATTATTCATTTTGAGAATTTAAAGTTTGTTTCAGTCGAATAAAAGCCAAATTTTAACCTAAACATACTAGCAACCAGAAGATGTAGGACTTTGGAAAACTGTAATATAATTGTTATAGTTTATGCGTTTCTATAATGTTATACTTACAATAAATTAGTCGTCAAATTTGAAAAAAAAACACTTGAAAAATATTTCTCTTCATAAAAATTTGTTCAAGTGAAATGCGAAAACATTCAGTAATCAAATCACCGATGATTGATTAAATCATATAGACCAAAAACTACTTTAGTCACAAATCGATTTCGATGCAAAATCAAGTGGAGTGGAAAAATTGAATATTGAAATGTTGAAACTGTATTTTGAACGCAATTTAACTGTTTTGAATTAGTGTAAAGAATTTTTCATTTTAACAACCGAATAATATTCAGCAGATTATTCGTAATGACAAAGCGCACACTAGTTCAATCTGTGGATAGAGAGTTTTGTAAGTTGTTGAGTATTACTAAAATCATGAATCGATCAATGTTAGACCAATATTAGACACCTGGAAGAATTGGACGGCCAATAAATAAGTCCTATTAGGATGCGCACCCACAACTTATCCACGAGAGAATCGAAACCGGGAGTTTTGGTTTCACGCGAACGCCTAACCTCTAGACCATCGATCTGGCATTCAGCGGTGTTTCAATGAAACCCAACAATCTCCACTACTCTATAATGAAAATTATCGTGGGTCCACTGATGACTAGCTTCGTGAGGAAATTCTTCGACTTCCAGATAGAAGCTGTGACTAGTGGAGTTCAAAAGTGTGAGGCAGTTACCCACCAAAGACAATGGATGAAGTCACGAAATACTGTGGGTTCAATTCCTCCATGCGTTGTCATCGATCCGCACTGTTGATGAGTTTCATCTTAGGATGAAGTGGCTTTCCAGTTCTTCCAGATTTCCAATAGTGATCTTACAATAGTCAGTCCATAATTTCAACGAATATAATATTTTCTGTATGCTGTAAGAATATCTGTAGCTGTTTGTGTATGTGATCATCTAAAGGATAATCAGAATTTCACTAACTCCCTGTCCTATTTTATTTAGACAGATAAATTGAACCATTGAAGTGTATACCAATCAGCTAAATATTCTAGATGTATTTACTTAAAGCTTAGAAATAATAGAATTGTAAGTTACGAAATATTTCGAAGAAAAGTAGCTACACTGAAATTTATATAGAAGTGAAGTCAAATAAGATAACTATGACATTCAAAGTTGTTATATGGTAAATTGAACAATTTATGCGAAGTCCATTTGAATTAAGAAAAATATTGGGTGAATTTGTTAAAAAAAAATCGTTCGATGATGTAAGTTCACAATTTGCACAGCAATCTTATGGGCTAACATTCATTAAGTAATAACAACCGGACAATAAGTATATTTTGAAAAAAATGCTAAATAACTAGCTAGTTTAATGAAAAAAATGTTAGAACCATCATTAAAAACCTGGATGCATTGAACGACCGTACCGTCTTAACATAAAACTCATCATCTGTACACGTCTACTATTCTGTGTATAGGAATCGAACCCAAGAGATTGGGTTCTGCGCGTAAACGATACCCCACAGTGTTAATATTTAACATAAATATCATTTAGGTTTTAAACATTGACAAGTTAACAAAAGTGGTTGTAATAATTAATTTTAAATTAGGAAAATTAGGTTTGGCTAACCGAAGAAGAATTTACCTAAATCTATCTAATATAGTTTTCCTATCAAATGAGAGTATGTTTTGATCTTTCGATTTTTTGTTAGGTTCGTCAATAGGTATGCTTGAAACTATTACGAGTTCAGCTTAGTCGATAAACGCGAACGAGACAATGAACCAGCGCCCAGGTAGGCTACCTTGATCCGAAAACGACAAAAGAGAAGTCTTGATGTAGCGTAGGAAGTATATTCTACAAACACCCAGCAATCACAATACAATCAAACACACAAATCTCGTTTATTTATACATCACAAAAACGTCCTTGGGACAGTCACAAAAATTGCACAATAAAATACACAGCAGCCAATCACAGTCAAGAATTTTCCTGGTGGGAAATGAAATTTCAAGGTCAACCAACTGATCAGCCCATGCTGGCAAACGTGAAATGCAAACTAAGGCATTTATCAAGCGAGTTCTTGGGAATCTAACATCCCCAACATTTTTCGTAACTGTTATTTCTTGAAATTTTACAAACCAGTGTTTGCT
>OX103972.1:35749569-35772636 GCA_944470395.2 Schistosoma turkestanicum | reverse complement strand
TTTTAATACTACTATAAATTGTATTAAAGATAATGTATTTATCTATTTAAACTAGAATCACTTGTTCCGTAATAAATAAAAATAACTGATTACTTTCTAATTATCTGGGTCATCTGAAATGTTTTCTGATTATTAACTAATGAACATGAAAATAGCAAAATCATGTTATCCACACTAACTTTTTATATGAATGAAACTGACTGATTTTACATATATCATGCTAATTCATGTGTTCAATTCAATATATGCCCAAATAAATAATCTGATATAGAAAGTTCATTGTTTGTTTGTATACTGATTTATAGGTCATACAAAAAAAAATTCTCATAATGTCAAGAATTCATAGTTTTGTTTATAACAAACTATCTTGTGTTTGATATAGACATTATTTCATCAACATTGAAATTGCTTACATGTCTATTGAAAAAGGGATATTAATATTGATTGAACTTCATACGCTAAGTTCAACTTTCATATGTAACTGCTAAAAATATACATAAATGTAATAAATTCACAATTTCAACTTTTCACTGGTCACGATCATATTGATATAATATTAACTAAGCCACTAATCAAATGAATTGAAACTTGAACCAATTTAATCGTCAGCAAATCAATCTGACATTTTTACAATTGTTCTGTCGAATAATTAGTGATTATCTGGCATTTTGTTAAATTAATCTTTCGAGAATAAACTTACTCACTTACTTACTTTCGCCTGTTACCCCAAATGGAGCATAGGCTGCCGACCAGTTTTCTCCAACCAACTCTATGCTAGGCTTCCTTTTCCAGTTCTTCCCAATTTTTGTTAATTCTTTCTATATTTCTCAGTGTAATGTGTTCCTTAACCTTCCTCTTTTCCTTTTGCCTTGAGGGTTCCAAGTGAGGGATTGTCTTGTGACGCGGTTCGGTGCTTTTCGTAGTGTGTCCTGTCCACTTTCACCGCTTCTACCTGATTTCCTCTTCCGCTGGAATCTGGTTTGTTCTCTCCCACAGTAAGTTGTTGCTGATTGTGTCTGACCTACGAACCCGAAGTATTTTCACAGACAACTGTTCATAAATACTTGTATCTTCTGGATGATGGCAAGTTAGTTTTTTGGTTGGATGGGGTCGCCAACCTCATGACCAACCTTCCTCTTTTATCCGGGCTTTGAACCGGCAGTAGCCCCGAAGAATCTACAGGTGGAGTTTTCGAGAATATACCCATTATTATTAATATTATTTATATTAGTTGTACATAAAGTAACCAGTTGTTTTTTTTAATGTCATTTGTTACAATCTTTCTTTGCAATTGACAATGTAAACAATACTGGTTAAATGAAAAAAACAACACCATTTTTAATATTAAACTTCAATTTGAGAAAGTTTTATCAACTCATGGTTGTTTATTATTATTCAAAGTTAATCATTTTCATGTGATATAATTTTAATTTCATGCAAAAATTGATCAATTTTTTAAACATGTTTCCATGGAAATAAAGAAAGTTAATGGGAGGAAAAATTTAAGTATTCTGAAAATGATAATGACAGAATTTATGCCTGTTAGACGATATGATCAACTTGATATAAATAGAAATTTTCATTATGCTGTTCTAGAGATTGTTGAGTTTTATTGAAATCATGAATAGATCAATGTTAGACCATCATTAAAAACCTGGAAGCATTGGGTGGCCGTTTCGTCCTTGTAAGGGGTTCATCAAAAGTTTGCATCCATGACCCACGCACAAAGGAATCGAGCCAAGGACCTTCGGCCCTGGATAGAAACGCTTAAACTATATACCACTGACTGTGTATCCATTGATGTTAATGTCTAACTCCAATCAAGCCATGATATTCAGTGGGTTCATCCGTTGTCTGCGGTGGGCAACTGCATTACACCAGACATTTCTCTACTCCACCGGTCACCACGTCTAACCGGAACTCTAAGAAAATCCTCACGAAGCCAATCAGTAGTGAGTACATGATTAAGCGTTCGTGCACATGACTGAAGGTCATGGGTTCGATTTCTGTGTGCGTGGGTCGCGGATGCACACTACTAACGAGTGCTCCATACAAGGATGAAATGACCATCTAGTAATTTCAGGTTTTTAATTGTGGTCTAACATAGATCAACTCACGATTTCAACGTAATAAAATTGTTAAATGTAAATGATAGACATGTCATGTTAATTATCTGAAGTATTCTAGTACGAAACTTGCTTAAGAAGTATATTTTTACATGTAAACAAGACGTCAGTCATGAATTTAATGTATAATGTAATAAATATCGTTTCATGTCTCATATCGGATTGGTTATAATCATTTACAACTAGAGAAAATAAAACTTTCATAAACAAATAAAATCGTGATCTATTGGAAATTTATGCGTAATCTTACATAGATTACTTAAATGTAAGAGAAATACCCATATATTAGTGTACATTAAGCTCATAGTTACTTACTTATAGCTGTTACCCCTAACTGAACATGGGCATTCTTCAGCCTACCATGTCCTATGCCTTTATTTCCACTTCTACACAGCTGCTGATCATTCTTATGATGTTCGTTTTTGAATCTCAGCGTAATGTGTTCTTTGCTGTTCCTCTTTTCTTTTGGTTTTGAGGATTCCAAGTTGAGCATTGCCTTGTGACGCGATTGGATGATTTTCGAAATGACAATCAGTATAAATTAAAGTATAAAACAATAAAATGATCTCTTCTACTAGCTTACTGTTTTGGCAATTCGGATAATGAATAAATGCGTTTTATGGTTTCTCGAGCGATTGGACTATTGAAAAACAATAATTGAGTGACTGAAAAACAAACAAATAAAATTGTTTATCAATAAGAAAAAAGTTTATCAAATAAATTTTTGCATTGAACTAGTGATTGAGATACTTTTGAATTTTATAGTTTTGTATCACAAGCTGACTTTTGAAAACTAGAAAGTACTACGTAGCTGTTTCTTCCTAGTTTGGAACTTCTCAGTAGTGAATATGCACGACACAACTATAAAAAACATAACCTTGGAGCCTGGGGAACATGGGCGAACACTTAAACTCGGGACCACTTGTAGTACCTCCACATAAATTTGAGTTTGTTCATGTTTAGTTTGGTTGGGCTCTTTTGATTGGGTTATTTAACTGAGTTATTTGTATAGCCAATAACTTATATATACAATTATGCTGTTATTAATGTCGCGCCTGTTTGAACAGATATGACTGAACATTGATTACCGCCTACAAGCATATTCATCCTATTCGCTTTAATGTTAACCTCTTAAATACCTCGATGACTTAGACATTTTTCTTTGTATATATACGAACATTTTAATCTTATTAATTCATTTGCTGATCCACTAACTCGCCCATTCGCTTACTTGCCCTTCGACACTCGCATATTGATTTTTGCTCTGTGTGCCTGTGGTTAGGTGGTCTAACTGTGGTGTGCCAAATAAATGTATTCAACACTTCGTATTCTTCTTCTAATTTATAAACCGCTATTTAGTAACGGTTGCCTGGACGAGCAGCATACGAAGTCTAAGAACGAATCGAATACCGACCGCTACGAAACTAGTGAGACACCGGCCACCACACACTAAACTAGCAGCCAATGGTGCGAATGTCTAACTTCCATCAATTCAAAATATTTCGTGACTGTTATCGATTGCTAACGGTGATTTGTACAATAGGACCTTTACCATTTAATGGCTCTGATTACTGCTTTCAACTAGAACTCCGGAAATCATTTCTCATAGTTATAATGTAGTAAGCATATGGTGACTCTTAAATAAAAGATTTTATATTATTTTAGGATTTCATCTGAATAAAAGATATTGGTTATCTGGAAGAATTATATCATTTGAGATAGTTCGTATGTGTTTTGCCCCCAAAACATTTTTAAAGCAGTTGTGATGATCTAGTTGGACTTCCTAAAGCTCTTTATGATATGAACGGGTGGCAATGAAGAACTTGCAGCATTGATTATATAAAGTCACGGAGATTATGGATTTTATTTAATTGGCTTGTTTTCACGAGTCAGTGACTTTTCGACTTTACCAGCAAATAGACGCACATCCTCAAACTAATATATAGTTCGTCGCTGTTCGTTCATAGAATCAAAATTAAAGAAGTATATGACAAGCAAACTTTTAATGTGTTTTCTTGTGACTAATAGTTTGTAAAAATCTGTCAAAAAGATCAGATCACCTGGAGGGTTTTGTAAACAGTGAGATCATATCAAGAGATCACAAGAGTACCGAGTTTGTTAGTGGTGAAATGGATTAGTTTTCGCTGAAAGAACATATTCTGCACTTTTAATCAGTTATAGTTTATGTAACAAAATCCAAATTCTCCTGGTTAAGTGTTTTGGAACAATCTAAAGACTTCACATTCGATCATTTTACCGAACACCCAGAAAGGTAACTTAATAACTGGGCGTACATCAAGTGTTAAGTTGGTTCATGGTTTAGAACAAAGTTTTACCAGTGTCATTTTCGATTAAGACAAAATAATCTGTAGTATAATAGCTAGATTTGCATGTAAAATCAAATGTTTTAAAATCTGTTATTATAAAAGTTGCGTTTACTTAATCAAGAGTTGAATAGTGGCTATTAGTGATCTCTTAGATAAATACTTTGCTCTACTTGAAACTCATCAGATAACTATGCTTCCATCTTAATGTGGATCTCCATAATGAAACTGAGTCACAGAAACTCTATCAGTGGTCCAGAGGTTAGGCGTTGGCTCACGATACCAAAGGCCCCGGGTTCGAATCCTACGAGATGTAGAAGCCGTGGATGAGCACTGCCGATGAGTTCCATACCAGAACGAAACGGTTGTCCAGTGCTTTCAGGTTTCTAATGGTGTGGTCTAACAATGCTTGATGATTTCAAATGTGTAAAAACACTAATCTCCAAAACTCTAATTGAAAATATTATAAAATGTGCTCACTAGTGACTAGCTTCGTGAGTAAATTCTCGGAGTTCTAGTGAGAAGACATGATCAGTGTAGTACAACCCTGTCCAGAGTAGGCAGTAATGGCCAAAGACAAATGGGTGAGGTCGCGCAAAATCCCTAGATCAATCAGAGTTAGACAATATCACCGTTGGATGCCGGCTCAGTGGTCCAGGTGTTAGGCATTCGCACACAAGACCAAAGGTATCGGTTTCGAACCCTGCGAGGTGCACTGCTGATCAGTCCCACACCAGAACGAAACGGTTGTTCAGTACTTCAAGGTTTTTAATGGTGTGGTCTAAAAATGATTGATTGACGATCTCAAAAATGTGTAAAATTTGTATGCTGGCAGATAAGTTGAATGTTATTTTAAATTTTTTGAAAGATTTTATCTTAACTGCATAGATATTTTTCAGTTATTGTCTCGAATATTTTTTTGACAATAATCCTAATAATCAATCAACGTTGAGAAACAATTTTAATATCGAATTGATATTGTCGAGACATATAATCAATCAGTTTTTACAGGTTTGATTTATTATAAAATAAACCGAAGCATTAAATTATTTTGCAAAATAAAACATAATTTAAAATTTACAAAATTGACACCAAGTACATTTAAATGAATTTTCAAAATGTTTAGCTAGTTGAACAACAACATTTGGTTTTCGACTATGAAATAAAACATTCATATCAATCGAAATAAGCTTGAGATTCGAACAGCTGAATAAACTAAACGATAGCTTATGTATGTGAAAAGCTAACTTAAATGTATAAATATACTTGAGGAATAGTATTTTATCAACACCGAAGAGGTGAACGAATACTGCATTTATTACAATTCAGTGATCGATCAATGTAAATATCGTTTTCCTACAAGAAGTCAGTTGATACCTGAATACTTCAATGATAACGTCTTAGACTGTAAAACTGCATGACACGAGGAACGATCCACTAGAGAATGTTAAGTTATGTCAAGATTGCACTCATGCCCACATAATACAATACTTCATTATCGAGTTTCTTGTCATCTACTATCAAGCACCAAATATCTCAACACAGTCCCTGTAATATTGAGACACTAAGACTATTAACCATACTGAAATGTGATGACTTTAAATCTATTAGTAATAAAAAAACTAGACAAACTTGACATTGTGACCTACCCAATGACCAACAGATTACAAATAGAAACTACAATTAATATATCGGGTTTAGTAAAATTTCTAACAAACCCATGTTATTGCATTGCGGGGTTGTTGTGAAGATTGTTAAGTTTTATTTGTAACCATGAATCGATCAATGTTAGACCACCATTAGAAACCTGGAAGCACTGGAAGGCCGTTTCGTCCTAGTATGGGACTCATCAGCAGTGCCCATCCACGACTCCTGCACCCCGCAGGATTCGAACCCGAGTTCTAGTGGGAAGTCGTGACCAGTGAAGTTCAAACCTGTTCGGATGTATACAGGGTATGAGGTTGAGCAACTCCGTGAATTTGATCAAGTTAGACATTGACACCGTTAGATACCGGCTCAGTGGTCTGACGGTTAGGGTGTTCGAGCACAATACCGAAAGTCCTGGTTCGAATCCTGCGGGGTGCAGGAGTCGTGGATGTGCACTGCTGATGAGTTCCATACTAGGACGAAACGGCCGTCTAGTGCTTCCAGGTTTCTAATGGTGGTCTAACATTGATCGATTCATGGTTACAAATAAAACCCATGTTAAACGAATACATGGAATTTGATTCATGGTCAATCTCAATTTGAACTGTAAATGTATTTTCGTTCAATCACATAATAACAGAATCAAAATGAAACCCTTAAACTGAAGAAACACCCTTTAAAAACACAAAATAACCAAAAATGGTTACCTGAAATTAATAATAATGTATGAAAACAATTATTATTTGAACAAAATACTAATTTGATCAATGCATATATTTCAAAACGTTCGGTCTAACAAACTCTGAATAACTTGGGGAAAGAGTGTTAACGTGAGATGTGATCATTTAACATAGTTGTAGAGTTCACATTACAGACTGGATTCAGGAAGACATCTTTTACTATAATTTTTTGCAGCATGAGGCCTCTCAACAGAATAAAATCATGATATAGCCAGAATTTAAATCATAATTCTTCAGCCTTATAGCAAGCTTCTTAACCTTAGTCTGCCGTGTCACTGAGCAGGATACTTACTAAAAAGCTTAAATAGTCTCCAAAGCTTCAAACTTTTCGATACTTGTCCAGATGAGGTCAGATTTTTGGTGTATGGTATATTAATACTGGACGATGTAGACATATATATATGATTTTAAATTTTAGTATTATGGAGATCGTTGTTTTTACATTGTGAAATCATGGAAGAATCATTTTTAAACGACCGTTAGATATATGGAAGCACTGGATGGCTGTTTTTCCTGGTATTCGACTCATCAGCAGTGCGCATCCACGACTCCCTCTACCCGCTAGAATCAAACTTCGGCCTCACATGCAGACGCTTAACCTCTAGGCCACTGAGCCGGCATCAAACCGTGGTAATGTCTAACTTTGATCAATGTAAGGATTTTGCGCTAGCTCGTCCATTTGCCTTCAATCGTAATTGCGTACGCTAAACAAAGTGAGCATATTTTTAGGTTTTGCATTATAGTATTATGGAGGAGATCGTTGTGTTTACACATTGAAATCATGAATAAATCTTCATTAGACCACCGTTAGAAACCTGGAAGCACTAGTAAGAACACATAAATTCGTTGTAAACGAGATCACTTCATTGAACTTTGTGTTTTAATATTCGATAATTATGTTGGTTTTATAACAGCAAAGTTATCCGTCAATTAAATGCTTTACTTCCGTATATAACATAACTATTATATATATATATATATATATATATATATATATATATATATTACGGGGTTGTGAAGATTTTTAAGTTACATATTTTTTTGAAACCATGAATCGATCAATCTTAGATCACCATTAGAAACCTGGAAGCACAGGATGGCATTTTCATCCTGGTGTGGAACTCATTAACAGTGCGCATCCACGACTCCTGCAGCCCGCAGGATTCGAACCTGGTACCTTCGTTATTGTGCGCGAACGCCCTAACCGTTAGACCACTGAGCCGGTATCTAACGGTGTTAATGTCTAATTTGATCAAATTCACCGAAGGTCCCGGGTTCGAATCCTGCGGGGTGCAGGAGTCGTGGATGCGCACTGCTGATGAGTCCCATACTAGGACGAAACGGCCGTCCAGTGCTTCCAGGTTTCTAATGGTGGTCTAACATTGGTCGATTCATGGTTTCAAATATATATATATATATATATATATATATATATATATATGCATTTTCACATGTATTAATCCCATGAGGACATATCAACAGACATGATGATGTAACAGAAAGATTATAATTGCAGAGTCTACTATACACATAATAACAAAAAATGATTGTGTGTATTTGTGTGTGTGTGCGGT
Source organism: Schistosoma turkestanicum (assembly GCA_944470395.2). Classification (NCBI taxonomy): domain Eukaryota; kingdom Metazoa; phylum Platyhelminthes; class Trematoda; order Strigeidida; family Schistosomatidae; genus Schistosoma; species Schistosoma turkestanicum. The sequence continues at coordinate 35,764,225 of OX103972.1, read as the reverse complement.
TTTGTGTGTTTGTCCAACTAAAATGCTCATAAAATTTAATCATCAATGAGTCACAGATTATAATGTGCATAGAGTAGGATTTAAGATTATTGATTTTATAGTTCTTTCGTAACACACATAAAACAGATTATCTTACTAATCTGATTTATTCAACATACTTTATTCAAGCAATAAGAAATTCATAAAAAAATTATCATGACCATTGATTATCAAGTTAATTTTTTTTCAATTAATGGTAAATATTTATTTATTTATTATATATCGAAATGACCCAAAAGTAAGCATGTATTATCCTCATGAGAATCAAAACAATTCAAATCTATTGATGGTGACCTAAGAAGTAAGGAGTAAATTTTCTATGAAATAAATCAATCTATGTATATGAATGACAATAAACTTTATTATCTTTATGCTGAAATCATAATCAAAAGACAGAGAAACAATTAAAATTGTAACCTCATTACCTGTAACTAAATTTGTTTTTTGTATTTATAAATCCAAAAATGTATATTGTACATGATGTAGTTTCATTGAAATTATATTAAATAATTTTCTTATTAATTGAGTTTTTATTTTATATAAATATGTTATCTTTGATATTTTTTTAAAAATTAACTTTTGATATTTAAATAATGAAAACAATTAAATAAAACCTTATTTTTTACAAAAAAAAACAAACGGTAAAATGTTTAATCTTGAAAGATTTGTTTCATGAATTAAATTTGTTTAAATGTGTTACGTATAAATGTAAATATGTCATTTGACAGGTTTGAACTATTACGAGTTTACCTTAGTCGGAGAACGAGAGCGAGAATCTAGGATCCGGTGACACGACATGCTACTCTAATCCGAGTGTCCCAACCCACATTGAGTAAAAGAAGAAGACGTGATATGAAGTAGGGTTGTGAATGAGAACATAGCCGGGGGCAACCGAATTGTATTTAGCGAAAATTACGGAGTTACTCAGTAAAATCGGAAAACCATATCGTAAATCGTTCATTTGCAAAAGATCAGTTCGTCCTATGGAACTGGACTGTTCCTGTTGCCAAACATCAATCCATTGTCACTATTCATCATGCGTTTCATACAAATTCCATTGTTTTCTAACTCTTCCTTTCTTGATCTTCCCCCCATATTATGCTACCAGACTTTACGTTGACACTCACGTTATATACTACTTATAAGTAGTTCGCACCACAGCACCACACTCGTCCCCCCTTTTAATAAGCTGTCGTCGTAGTCCTTCAAAACAGAGCCCCTGGTCAGTTAATATCACCTTCCGTATTCCGTGACACGCTACAATATGCCGGATTACCACTTCGGTCATCGTTCTTGATCACTGGTCTGGAATGGATACGGCATCTATCCAACGTGTAGCGTTTACAAGTTCCCGATGCTGGAACACGGCGGCAGGCACACACTCGATAAATTGCGACGCCAAAGACTGTGCCCCGCCCACTCCTCACGGCGCAATCCGGTGAGCTCCACAGCAAGCACCAACAGGTCACCATCGGCCGACAGCCGCGCCAACCGGAACCTCTGCGGCGCCTCCTCCCTGTCCGCTGGGCTGTCGAACTCCATTATCAGCCGCCCGGTGACCGTCTCCCACGCCGTCTCCTCGGTGGCACCGTCCAGGCTGTCGTGCACCGCCTTCGCCTCACCTCCCCGCATCGTCCCCAGCACCGTCAACTCCGCCCCAGGCCCCCACCAGCTCCACCGTGGCCCCAAACTCCTCCAGGAAGCTCCGCCAATCTCCGTCCTGCAACTCCTTCGGCCACGGGAGCCCCTTCCTTTGAGCAGGCAGCGACACCAAATGTTGTGAATGAGAACACAGGTGGGGGCAACCGAATTGTATTTAGCGAAAATTACAGAGTTACTCAGTAAAATCGGAAAACCATATCGTAAATCGTTCATTTGCAAAAGATCAGTTCATCCTATGGAACTGGACTGTTCCTGTTGCCAAACATCAATCCATTGTCACTCTTCATGCGTTTCATACAAATTCCATTGTTTTCTAACTCTTCCTTTCTTGATCTTCCCCCCATATTATGCTACCAGACTTTACGTTGACACTCACGTTATATACTACTTATAAGTAGTTCGCACCACAGCACCACAGTAGGACCTGTATTCTACAAACACCCAGAAAGTACGTGGTCTAAGTCCAGAAGAAAACGTGGAAACCGGACGGAGGATGAGGGTCCGTTTCCGGGTCATAAAACGTTACAGATAATGCGTATTTATACATTTAGGTCGAATAGGGAAACAGCATCGAAGTCTGTGACATTGACAATGAAGACAACCAATAGGAAACAGCATTGGAGTACGTGATATTGGTATCTAGGAAGGCCATAAAATTGAGCAGTAGGAATCAACCAATAGGAATTGACCAATAATGCTCTAAGGATAATGGATGAATATCCTAACAAAATGTCACTGTCAACTATTGACCACAGAACAGTGTTTTTGTTCTACCTTTTAGGTTTCAAAAAGTGTGCGCATTCCGTGTCCAAACTGCAAGACTATCTGTTTCTAGAATATTTAGGATAAAATTAACATCGTTCAAAAACAAGATTATTATATCAGATCCGAAATAAAAGCTGAGATACTGAGCTTCGAGGATGCCGTGTTTTTAGCGAAGTCTAAAGGTCATATCTTTGATCAACTGAAGAGTTGTAAATAAAAGTGAAGCAGTTGTCGAATCATCTCTTCTTTGTAGTGGTTTTACTATCCTCAATAAAATGAGTTAAGTTGGTTAACATTCCTAAGAAGTATAAAAATGAACAGAAATAACACAGTTTCAAACTAATTACTTTTTAATTTAGTTCAGTACTTACTCACTTACTTACTTACGCCTTTTAACCCCGATAAAGCATAGGCCGCCAACCAGTTTTCTCCAACCAACTCTGTACTGGGTTCCACTTATCAGTTCTTTCCAGTTTTTGTTCATTCTTCGCATGTCTTTCTCTATTGCTTTGCGTAATGTGTTCTTTAGGGTTCCTCTTTTCCACTGACCTTGAGTGTTCCATGTGAGGGCTTGTCTTGTGATGCAGTTCGGTACTTTTCGCAGTGTGTGTCCGATCCACCTCCACCGCTTCTTCTTGATTTCCTCCTCCACTGGAATCTAGTTTGTTCTCTTCGGGAGTAAGTTGTTGTTGATTGTGTCTGGCCAACAAATTCAAAGTATTTTCCGTAGACAACTGTTCATAAATACTTGTATCATCTGGATGATGGCTTTAGTAGTTTTCCAAGTTTCCATTCCATACCGTAGAATTGTCTTGACATTTGTATTGAAATGTTCAGTGTTCAGTGTTGTAAAGAAAATGTATAATCTCTTGATCATAGAGATATTATTGACAAGTTAACAATGAAACTTTTACAAAACTATATGTCATAACAAAATCACTGTTTTTTTCATATAAACATATACAAAAAAGTTAAATAGTAGTATATTAATTAGTTTTCCATTCAAATCAAACCACATTCTTATTATCCTTATTACTGATAAAATTTACCTTATTCATAAATTTAAAAAGCTGAATAAACAGCAAAACATAACGTTTTTTTGAGCATATGGTACCTGCTTGACATATGTTGTTCATTGATCATGTACAGATTGAAACATACACATTGATATAGTTCAGTCTTTAAGAAAATACAACATATCTCAATTATTTATTGCGGAATTAAATAAATATGGACAAAAAAATAATCTCATTTCCAAAATAATAATAATAATAATAATCAACCTAAAAATAAATAACAACCTTCAGAAATCTAGTATTATTGCATGAATCAGATCCAAAAAACCAAATCCTGTTCATCTTAAAACTAGTAAAACTGTGAAAATCATCTACACACTTAATGAATAAGTACACTTAATGTGAAAACGGTAAATGTCCTCAATAATTAAATAATACTATTTGATGAAAAAAGTATAAATAAAGCATTGAAAGTGGATAGGACACATGGTGAGAAAAGTACCCAGCTGTATCACAAGGTAAATCCTTAACCTTGAAATCTTCAAGGTCAAAGGAAAAAAGGAAGACCAAAGAACACATTAGGCCGAGAATCGGGAGTAAACATTTGAAAGAATGAACAGTAATTGAGTAGAAGTGTAAAGGAGTAAGAAGGTTACAGTTGGTTGCAGAATGCTGATCGGTGGCCTATGCTCTATCTATTACGCGTTACAGGCATAAATAAATAAGTAAGTATTCTAAATCAATCATAAAGTGAGATTACCATTATTGAAATATTGAAATATATGTTAAGAAATCATGTATTTCATTCTCTCAAAATTATATGTAAAAAAGTTCACATTACTTTGTGCGATTATTCTACTTAAATACCAGTAAGTTGAATACTCAGTAAGTTGAATAATTCATAAGTAGTTTAGCTTTTACATTTAATAATACATTTGATCAAGTGGATTGTCAGATGCATTCTTCATTAAGATTATTGACACCAGACATATGATTTGAACAATTGAACAGCTAAGTATTATTTTCCAGATTAGTAATGTATTGAGATTAAACTTTTTAAAAACAGTGGTTCCCTTTGATAAATTTGAATAGAGAAATAAGAAGACATATTTTGTGAGATAGTACCATCTCATGCTTTCTCGTCAGTCACATACAAGCAACATGTTATTTTTGTAAATACAGTTTTGAAGAGAAGGTCAAAATTTCTTATTTAGCATGACATTCACTCACTAGAACCATGGTAAACAAAGGTCAACATACAGTTGTTTTTGAACACATAAAGTTGGACTTTTACGACCAATCAAGATAGCTTCGAGTAGTTTCAGTGTGTGTGGGTTTTGATTGCATGTCACAACTGTAATGGCTGATTTTGGGTCAATTTGATGACCACTCATCATTAGATGTTTTGCAATGGACGAGGCTGGGTTTCTTGATCGATTTTGAAATGATGGGCTAGGTTGATGAATCATGGATTTGATTAACCATTTTGGAATATGTTCTCCTATCCTGTCTTCCAATCGGCGATCTGTCCTACCTAAGTAACTTTCTCCGCAGTTACATGTGAATTGGTAAATACAGTGGGATTTGGACTGAATCGGTCTTGGAGACTTGATTGGGTTAACTGAGATCGATTGGGTTGTTGTGATAAGCCTCAGATTAGCTGCATTGAAGGTCTTTTTATTGCAGCTGCAGTCTGTTTGGTTGTAATTTTCATGCAATGATCACCTTTGAAAGGTAACTGTAGGTACACTGGTTTCTTGGGCACATCAGTTGCTATCAGCTTCGTCATAGTTGTGTTCTGATGACCAATAAACGTTTCGGGATATCCGTTTGATTTAAGTGTGTCGGTAATAAGCTTGAATTCGTCGTTCAATGTATCAGCAGTGCAGATGCAACTTGCGCGAGCGAATAAAGTTTCGACAGCAGAACGTTTATATTGTATGGGGCAGAAACTAGTGAAGTGGAGGTACTTTTTAAGTGCAACCTTTCAGTTTGACTTTAATCGACGAGAAATTGGAATAGGGATATCTAAATCAGATAGTGACTAAAAATCATATATAGAAGAAAGATATTTGGATTTCTCATCACTGAACAAATCTTGAAACTCTCTTGCTGTCTGCTAATTAAATCACTATAAGTAGGTAAGCCATTCTCTGGATTTTGGACAATTTTAAGTACTTATGATAAGAAATTAAGTAAACAACGAAGACCAGATAGTAGATACTTCATTTTTATACAGTAATATCGGAAGAAGGATGGTAGGGGGATATTGGAATCATTTTTCCCTATAGAGTTGTAGAGGTTGGTGTTTTTCATTGAACTCATGAATCAATCATTGTTAGACCACCATTAGAAACCTTCAAGCACTAAACGATGGTTTTGTTCTGGAATGGGACTCATTAGCAGTAAGCATCCATGACTCCCTCTACTCGCACGAAACAGCCACCTAATGTAACCAGGTTTCTAATGCTAGTCAAACTATGATTGATACATGATTTCAATGATGTGGAATCGTTCAACCTATCCATCTAATTTAATTATATAAATGAAACGTTGAAATTCAACTATTTTAAGATAACGTTCTATGAATGATTTGAAAATAACTTGATTATCTTCAATTAGAGTTACAGAGGCTAGTGTTTTTTTACACGTTTTAAATCATCAATCGATCACTGTTGGACCACCATAAGAAACCTGAAAGCACTGGACGGTCGTTTTGTCCTGGTATGGGACTCGTCAGTGACTAGTGACTAGCATTATGAGGAAATTCTAGGAGTTTAATTGAGAAGACGCGACCAGTGGAGTTCAACCCTGTCGGGTGCAAGCAGTAACTACCAAAGACAAATGGATGAGGTCGCGCAAATATCCCTAGATCAATCAGAGTTAGACATTAACACCGTTGGGTGCCGGCTCAGTGGTCCAGGTGTTAGGCGTTCAGGCGTAAAATACCGAAGGTCCTGTGTTCGAATCCTGCGTTGTGCAGGAGTCGTGGATGATAAGTTTTATACCAAGACGAAACGGCCGTTCAGTGCTTCCAGGTTTTTAATCGTGGTCTAACAATAACTTGATCATCGCTTTCTTTTCAGCTGAAATATTCCTCATTTTTATGATAGTGGATTTTACTTTCTTCAGAGAAAAAACATTTTATTAATGAATATTTGTGTATCAGTTTTATATATGGGAGGGACAATTCTATTGTATTATAATGTTTTCTATAAACTTGGAGTCTCATAATTCTGATAAAACTATTGCTTAACATCCATGTCGAATTCGAAAAATAATACCACTCAAATAAAATTGTTAATATCTGAAAATCATATATATTTTCTTGTATCAATGAACAAATATCTTACACACACATTTCACCTATTAATTATCATCTTAATAAAGTATACATGATTTGAATTATTGCAGAATTTTTGAAACTTAGTACCGTCCTATTGTTCGATTCAGCTTCTAAATTCAGATTGAATAGCACCGGGGCAAATAGATAGAATTTCATTAAACATGAACTAATTTAATATCAATGATTAAAATATATGATGATACTTATCAGGTTTAATGTTTTTGGCAACATATTGTTTCCTTAGAGTAATAAGAACAGACCGATTGAAATAATCAACCATGGTAGTCAACAGCTTAAATTTTTCAGACATGTTCTAGTCAGCAGTTTTACTGGAATGGAAACACATGTTCGTTGAAATGAACTTTTCGTTTATTTGTCAGGATAGAATCACAGCTGGGATCAGTTTTTAATTCAATGATTAATATATTAATATATTAGGTGTATGATTTGTTTAATTTTTAACTGAGTGTAAAATTTGTTCAGTGTCAAACTGGTTTTTCCTAATTCCAGTGTAAAACCTCCACTATTCTAGCCGTATATGATATTCTTGGACAAATTACTAAATGTCGGTAAAAATTTTGATGTACAAGGGTGTATTCTTGTCAATGAGCCTGTGAAAATTAGATAAAATCAGCATCTTCCATCACCTTTACTTACTTACTTACTTATGCCTGTTACCCAAAATGGAGCATAAGCCGCTAACCAGTTTTCTCCAACCAACTCTGTCCAGGGGTTCCCTTTACACTTCTTTCCAGTTTCTGTTCATTCTTCTCATGTCTTTCTATATTGCTCAGCGTAATGTGTTTCTTGGTCTTCCTCTTTTCATTTGATCTTGGGGGTTTCAAGTGAGGGCTTGTCATGTGACACAGTTGGCTGCATTTCACAATGTGTGTCCTATCCACTTCCAAAGCTTCTTCCTGATTTCCTCCTCCACGGGAAACTGGTTTGTTGTTTCTCACTTTAGGCTGTTCCTGATAGTGTCTGTCCAACGAATCCGAAGTATTTTGCGGAGAAAACTGTTTATAAACACTTGCATCCTCTGGATGATGGCTTTCGTAGTTCTCCAAGTTTCCACTCCATACAGTAGAACTGTCTTGACATTTGTATTGAAAATCTTGATTTTGGTGTTGGTAGATATTTGTTTGAAGTTCTAGATGTTGTTCAATTGTAGAAATGCAGCCCTTTCTTTGCCGATCCGTGCCCTCACGTCTGCATCGGATCCACCTTGACTGTCGATGATACTGTCCAGATATGTAAAGGTCCCAACACCGTTACCCTCTATTAATTGAGTAAATCTCAGTTCCCATCTACTTTTAGTCTAGTTTCACTATTACAATGTTACTGATCCATCGCTTTTACTTACAGAAAGTGTTCTAGCTCTAGAACGATTGAAAACCGCTTTCTATCAGAATATACTACATTCAACTACAGTAAACATATTGAATCGAGACCAAATTCCATGATACAAACAAATAGATAAAACTGTGTTACACTAATTTCTTCAAGCTTCCATAATCAGATTGTTTAAATAACCTCTTAAATATTTTAAAAATATTCTAACGTGCAATAGCGTAAAATATAATTTTTTACTTAAATATTTTGTCTTAAACCTAAATAACGGATTATATCTATCAATTGGTTATAACATGAAAGTTGATGATAATTCTAAAAGGCCTATTCATTAGAGCTATTCGTGATATAATTTCATTTTAATTATGGCTAAAACATCAGTGAGATTTCAGTTATTGGCTCATGAATACTTGAAAAAAAAACGTAAATCTCTAATTTCTATCTTCTACATATTTTTTACAACCTACTCAATGTAATCAAATCGAGAGAAAAAATTTCCTTTCAAATACCTTTGGAAGTACACGAAAACGTAATTATTTTACTTAAATTGCTTTAAGCACTTAGAATTGGCGTGGTTAGGAGAATAAACACGAGAAGGCAAGACTGATGGTAGAGGAAGTTTGTATTCAACTCCAATTTTTATGTCACTCACTTACTCACTTACAGCAAAATAAACCAATTTCTGTGTTGTATTCACTGATACTACATCTGGTCAAAATAGAAAGATGAAATCATTGAATTTTTCTCTCAGAAACAGTATTTATGCGAAATTATTACTAAAAAGTTATCATATACTGAATACTGCTATTGATAAGATCCCATACACCAGAACGAAACGGCTGTCTAGTGCTTCCAGGTTTCTAACAATAATTGATTGATAATTTCAATGTGTGCCAATTAACACTAAGTAAAACTACAAACTTGCGTTTCTCTCACTGTAACTTCAAATACAATAAACTTTAAAATAGATTTTTAGGAAAATAGTCTTTATATTTCATTTTAGATAAGAAACAGTACACATTCAATCAAACTGAACACCATGCATCACTGAATTTGCCGGTTGGTTATAGTAATAATATTTACAATTAGAGTTTATGGAGATTAGTGCTTATTTACACATTTGAAATCATCTATCAATCATTGTTAGATCACCATTAGAAAACCTGCAACCACCGGACGGCCGTCTCGTCCTGACTCATCAGTAGCAGTTCGCATCCATGACTCCTGCACCTCACAGGATTCGAACCCGGTACCTTTGGTATTGGTGTGCGAACGCTCAACACCTGGACCACTAGGCCCGGCATCCCAATAGTGTTAATGTCTAAACTCTGATTGATCTAGAGATTTTGGCGCGACCTCACCCAATTTGTCTTTAGTAGTTACTGTCTACACCCAACAGGACTGAACTCCATTGATCATGTCTTCCCACTAAAACCCCGTGAATTCACTCACGAAGCTAGTCACTAGTGAGCACTTAGTATTATATCCAAATATTTTCCAGTTAGCGAAATTTTATATTAGGATTAGAAAAAAAAATATTTACATTTACATCTATTTGCGACACCTTTTTAAAAGAAAATTCATTGAAATCTGCACGACCGGAAATGAATTCATTGAATAGGATTTTTTATCATTTGTAAAAAAAAACCATATATTTTAGTGTAATAGTGAATTTTCATAAACCAATCTATTCATCGCATGAGTGTGACCCTTTGATATTTAGTGCTTTAGTTGATGATAAAGTTTGGTTTTTTTCGAAATTGGCTTTTTTACATCAAGCATTCTTTCTGTTTTCACAATCGGGTTGAAAATTATCAGTACACTTCTTTTATTTATGTGTATATCACTTACTTACTTACTTATTTGCTTCCTTACGCCTGTTACTCCCAAAGGAGTGAAGTGGCTAGAAAATTTTGGTTTCAGATAATTTTGATAACCTTTTAAAAATGCTTAGTATGAATCTACTTTTTTGTTTTATCCCAAGTTGAAGATTCGATTATGGGTTGTTTTGTTCTCTTCATCCTAATCAAATGTTTCCGAAAAATTAAATCCGACCTAGCATAATTCATTGGTAATTGACAAGATTGTTTCATATCAAAGATCAAAAAATGTACTACTGTGTGTTAGCAGGAATATCTAAATTGACTATTGAAGACTAATTCAGTTTTTTATTGAACAAGTTTTAAACACGCTGTAAGCTTCTTATTCAAATATGAGAAAAAATATCAAATTAAAACATGGAAATTATAAGTTAACGATCATAATGGACTTAAATATATAGTTGATACTAATCAATAAAAAGTATGGCTTGTTTATAAGCTGACAACTTTACTATTGATCATGAAAATACTCACCTCTCAATTCGATATTTTCAACATTGGAAGGTTAAAAGTTCAAAAACAGCAATAAAATCATCTTTTTCTTAAACACATTGAAATCATTAATCATTCATTGGTAAGACCAATCATCAGAAACCTGCAAGTACTGTACAGCCATTTGTCCTGGTATGGTACTCATCAGTAGCAGTGCGCATCCACGACCTCCTGCAACTCGCAGGATTCAAACGCGGGAACTTGTGGTCTGGCGCGCCAACGCCTAACCTCTAGACCGATTGGTGCGGCATCCAACAGTGATAATGTCTAACTCTGATGAGTCCCAAACGAGGACGAAACGGATGTCTAGTGCTTTCAGGTTTCTAATGGTGCTCTAACAATGAATGATTGATGATTTCAACGAATAAAATCATCCGTAAAATTCATTAAATCATCAGTACAATAGTTTAGATGGTGAAGACGTGATATTAAAAGGCTTGATGGGCAGAAGCGTTTAAAAACTTCGTTTGAATATAAATGCTAGCAGTAAAGGTTTAAATCCCTATGACTTTTGTTTTATATAAGAGACTAGATTAAATATCTTAGGGAGACTTTGAAGATATATGTCAATTCACTAGGGAATAATAAGTTAATTCCTTCCACCATATAATCACTATTAGTCAAAACGGAGACACATATTGTCATTGACTGACCATTCCATTTGGTTTCAATATACCTTTACAAGACGTAATCAGTGTATGGTATTAGTAGTAAACAATGCAAAAGTTGCTAATTATTGGAAGAGTTGAAGTGTTATTTTAATCAAGAATGATGTTTCAAGAAGTCTAGACATTTTTTAAAAATCAAAAAGTAAATAATTTTTTCCACGGCATTTTTTGTGAGATATGAAAATCCACGCTTCCTATTTCTTCATTAGACCTTCTCTGTATGAAAAACTTCCTTCCACAACAATTTGAGTGATGCCGTTATCGTATAGGGAGTGTTGCAATAGGGTGCCGAAATCTAATTAGGTTTGTTATAGACGGGGGAAAAGGTTTACGTAATTGTAATTCTAAAACATTCTTTTTTTCATCAATCCACTAATGGTTTTCTGCCTAATCGATTTCTTGATCTTTTAGTACAAAAAATCAACGAAAGGTAGTTAAAATAACATATTATATCAAGTGAAAATATTAAAGTGAAATGGTGATGTTTTATGTGACTGATAAATGTGAAGTTATTTTATGCTAATTTAAAAACTAATAGACTGTTATTGTGAGATGAACTTTACTTACTTACTTACTTACTTACTTACTTACTCACATACGCCTCTTACCCATCACAATTGAGTAAAAGCCACCGACCAGCATTCTCCAACGTACTCTATCCTCAGCCTTCCTTTCTAGTTCTGTCCAATTATTGTTCATTATTCTCGGAGTATTGTGGTTTTTTCATCTTTCTCTTTTCCTTTGGCTTTGAGGACCTGTCATGCTCGTCTCTAGGTTTGCTTCTAACTATGACGGGCTGACCTTAGTCAAATAAAGAGAATAAAACAATGAACCAGTGCCCAGGTAGGCTACTGTGATCCAATTCTCCCAACTGTACCAGCACGAAGTCTTGATGTAGCGTAGAAAGCGTATTTCACAAACACCCAGCCAGCACACAATCAACCCAAGCACTCAAATCGCGTTTATTTATACTCCCTAAAATGACACAGTAAGCAATCACAGCCAGGGATTTTCCTGGTGGCAAATAAGATCTCAAGGTCAACTTGTCGGTCCATGAAATATATCCAAAATAAGGATATTTATCAAGTGAGTTCTGGGGATCTAACATCCCCAACAGGACCCCAGTTTAGGGCTTGTCTTGTGATTCAGTTTGATGCTTTCCTCAGTGTGTGTCCTATCCACTTCCAGCTCTTCTTCTTGATTTCTACCACCGTTGGAATCTGGTTTGTTCTCTCGATATAAACTTAAGCAATTATATTTTTTACATTATATTCAAAATAAAATCTATTTTCTAGACTAGGTTTTCGTCTGAAATAAAGAGTAAACGATTTTCGAAATACAGTTTAACCGTTTTCATTTCTTAGTTTTTAAAGAAATCTATGCAGTTCGATATCCAATCATTCATGAACTATTAGTCTGCGACAAAAAACATCACTCAAATAAAAATGTCGCATTTAAATTAATGTTCAAGAATCTATACGTTGGTTTTTGATTACGTAACAATTCAAGATATGTGATACATTCCTGATATATCTTTGTGAAAAACTTGTTGTGGATGTTAGATCCCCAGAACTCGCTTCGTAAAGGTCCTAATTTTGGATTTTATGTCTGCGAGCATGGGCTGATCACAGTTGACATTGAGACCACTTTCCCACCCGGAAAATCCTTGGCTGTTATTGATTGATGTATTATTTTAGTATACTATTTTTGTGGCTCCCTCAAAGACTTATCTATCATGTATAAATAAACTCGGTTTGTGTCTGTGCTTGTCAACCTCATATTTCCTGTGTGCTTGTAGAATACACTTTCTACTCCATATCATGACTTTTTGATATCGTCATCAAGGCCTTGGGACGCTCGAAATAGAGTAGCCTATAGTGTAACAGGATCATTTGTCTACGATCCCGTTTACCGTCTAAGGTGAACTCGTAATAGTTTCAAGCATATCAACTGACAAGCATAACGAAACTTAAAATTAGAATTTTTTTCAGTTCAACATAAAAGAAAATTATCGAACTTGAATGATATTTCTAATATCAAGTTTATGATTTCGAAATGACATGTGATCCATTACATTCCGAATACATTAATGTCACAATCATGCACACTTACGGAAATTATGTTCACCAAATGACATCGGTATTATAGTTTTCAACTAACAATCAACTATTTGTGTAGTTTCGAAAACAATGATGTACAAATTTATGTAATCTGAAAGAAGTATGTAGTAAGTAATATGTTTGGAAATTGCTTCAATTCTCTGTTTATCAGTAGTTGTGAAATGTCAGTCTAAATTTACTGACAAAAATGATGAACTAGAGTGTTTGTTTTGCCACATGTTCATTCCAAATCGATTGATTCATAAATCTAAAATTAGTAAAAATACATTTATCAATTAGAGTTATGGAGATTATTTGTTTTTACACATTTGAAATCATCAATCATTCATTGTTAGACCATCATTAAAAAAAATTGTAAAATGTTCTCACTAGTGACTAGCTTCGTGAGCGAATTCTCGGAGTTCTGTTGAGAAGATACGATCAGTGAAGTTCATCCCTGTCTGGTGAAGGCAATAAGTACCAAAGACTAATGGGTGAGGTTGGGCAAAATCCCTCGTTGCAAACCGCCCAGCGGCCCAGGTTTTAGGCGTTCACGCGCAAGATCGAAGGTCCTGGGTTCGATTTTCGGGAGTAGTAGGAGTCGTAGATGCGCACTGCTACTGATGAGTCCTATATCAGGACGAGAGGGCCATCCAGTGCTTCTTGGTTTCCAATGGTGTTTTAACAATGAATGATTGATGATATCAATGTTAAAAAATACATTTACTCCATAAAATCAAATGAGAGATGACAAAAATGACTTACCATTTGTAGGATCCGAACTGACGTTTGAACTGAGAAATAACTGTCTAGGTAGATTAGATACGCGCCTTGCCTAGTTTAAAACCAAAACAAGTGATTTAGGTAAATGACGGTTCTAATATTCATCATAAATATAAATGTACATCATTACATAAACAAATATCGCCACACAGTTATTCTACCAACAACTCTTCAAATAATCAAATCCACAGTAACAGATTAACTGATATTCTATCCCTTCTGGATAGATCAGATTCGTTCAAAAGATAATATTTAGTTGCTTTATAACACAGTGTTTTCAATTCACAATCAGAATGCACAATTTCAGTCAAGCAAACAACACAACCAAAAGAGGAACAAATCAAAAATGGCTTTCTCCATGACTAAGTATCAGCTTAAACGGCAATAAATGCAGTTCACAAAGAAACAGTCACTCAGTAAAGCCAGAAGAAATAGAAACTATTATAACGTAAAAATATTATCATCTCAAATTGAATTGAACAGAATAACAAAATGTACAACTGAAGGAATCACAATAAGAAACAAATTACAAACGTATACATGGAGAGATTTTCAG
>OX103972.1:35732404-35749069 GCA_944470395.2 Schistosoma turkestanicum | reverse complement strand
TTAATGTTTTTGGCAACATATTGTTTCCTTAGAGTAATAAGAACAGACCGATTGAAATAATCAACCATGGTAGTCAACAGCTTAAATTTTTCAGACATGTTCTAGTCAGCAGTTTTACTGGAATGGAAACACATGTTCGTTGAAATGAACTTTTCGTTTATTTGTCAGGATAGAATCACAGCTGGGATCAGTTTTAATTCAACGATTAATATATATAATATATTAGGTGTATGATTTTGTTTAATTTTTAACTGAGTGTAAAATTTGTTCAGTGTCAAACTGGTTTTTCCTAATTCCAGTGTAAAACCTCCACTATTCTAGCCGTATATGATATTCTTGGACAAATTACTAAATGTCGGTAAAAATTTTGATGTACAAGGGTGTATTCTTGTCAATGAGCCTGTGAAAATTAGATAAAATCAGCATCTTCCATCACCTTTACTTACTATACTTACTTATGCCTGTTACCCAAAATGGAGCATAAGCCGCTACACCAGTTTTCTCCAACCAACTCTGTCCAGGGTTCCCTTTACACTTCTTTCCAGTTTCTGTTCATTCTTCTCATGTCTTTCTATATTTGCTCAGGCGTAATGTGTTTCTTGGTCTTCCTCTTTTCATTTGATCTTGGGGGTTTCAAGTGAGGGCTTGTCATGTGACACAGTTGGCTGCATTTCACAATGTGTGTCCTATCCACTTCCAAAGCTTCTTCCTGATTTCCTCCTCCACTGGAATCCTGTTTGTTGTCTCTCCACGTTAGGTTGTTGCTGATAGTGTCTGGCCAACGAATCCGAAGTATTTTGCGTAGACAACTGTTAATAAACACTTGTATCTTCTGGATGATGGCTTTCGTAGTTCTCCAAGTTTCCACTCCATACAGTAGAACTGTCTTGACATTTGTATTGAAAATCCTGATTTTGGTGTTGATTGATATTTGTTTGGAGTTCCAGATATTTTTCAATTGTAGAAATGCAGCCCTTGCTTTGCCGATCCGCGCCCTCACATCTGCATCGGATCCACCTTGATTGTCGATGATACTGTCAAGATATGTAAAGGTCCCAACACCGTTACCCTCTATTAATTGAGTAAATCTCAGTTCCCATCTACTTTTAGTCTAGTTTCACTATTACAATGTTACTGATCCATCGCTTTTACTTACAGAAAGTGTTCTAGCTCTAGAATGATTGAAAACCGCTTTCTATCAGAATATACTACATTCAACTACAGTAAACATATTGAACCGAGACCAAATTCCATGATACAAACAAATAGATAAAACTGTGTTACACTAATTTCTTCAAGCTTCCATAATAACCTCTTAAATATTTTAAAAATATTCTAACGTGCAATAGCGTAAAATATAATTTTTTACTTAAATATTTTGTCTTAAACCTAAATAACGGATTATATCTATCAATTGGTTATGACATGAAAGTTGATGATAATTCTAAAAGGCCTATTCATTAGAGCCATTCGTGATATAATTTCATTTTAATTATGGCTAAGACATTAGTGAGATTTCAGTCAATGGCTCATGAATACTTGAAAAAAAAAACGTAAATCTCTAATTTCTATCTTCTACATATTTTTTACAGCCTATTCAATGTAATCAAATCGAGAGAAAAAATTCCTTTCAAATACCTTTGGAAGTACACGAAAACGTAATTATTTTATGTAAATTGCTTTAAGCACTTAGAATTGGCGTGGTTAGGAGAATAAACACGAGAAGGCAAGACTGATGGTAGAGGAAGTTTGTATTCAACTCCAATTTTTGTGTCACTCACTTACTCACTTACAGCAAAATAAACCTATTTCTGTGTTGTATTCACTGATACTACATCTGGTCAAAATAGAAAAGATGAAATCATTGAATTTTTCTCTCAGAAACAGTATTTAGGCAAAAATATTACTAAAAAGTTATCATATACTGAATACTGCTATTGATAAGTCCCATACCAGAACGAAACGGCTGTCTAGTGCTTCCAGGTTTTTAACAATAATTGATTGATAATTTCAATGTGTGCCAATTAACACTAAGTAAAACTACAAACTTGCGTTTTCTCTCACTGTAACTTCAAATACATAAACTTTAAAATAGATTTTTAGGAAAATATTCTTTATATTTCATTTTAGATAAGAAACAGTACACATTCAATCAAACTGAACACCATGCATCATCACTGAATTTTGCCGGTTGGTTATAGTAATAATATTTACAATTAGAGTTATGGAGATTAGTGCTTATTTTTACACATTTGAAATCATCTATCAATCATTGTTAGATCACCATTAGAAACCTGCAACCACCGGGACGGCCGTCTCGTCCTGACTCATCAGTAGCAGTTCGCATCCATGACTTCCTCACAGGATTCCGAACCCGGTACCTTTTGGGTTATGTTGTTGCGAACGCTCAAACACCTGGACCACTAGGCCGGCATCCAATAGTGTTAATGTCTAACTCTGATTGATCTAGAGATTTTGCGGCGACCTCACCCATTTGTCTTTAGTAGTTACTGTCTACACCCAACAGGACTGAACTCCATTGATCATGTCTTCCCACTAAAACCCCGTGAATTCACTCACGAAGCTAGTCACTAGTGAGCACTTAGTAGTATATCCAAAATATTTTCCAGTTAGCGAAATTTTATATTAGATTAGAAAAAAAATATTTACATTTACATCTATTTGCGACACTTTTTAAAAGAAAATTCATTGAAATCTGCACGACCGGAAATGAATTGCATTGAATAGGATTTTTTATCATTTGTAAAAAAAACCATATATTTTAGTGTAATAGTGAATTTTCATAAACCAATCTATTCATCGCATGAGTGTGACCCTTTGATATTTAGTGCTTTAGTTGATGATAAAGTTTGGTTTTTTCGAAATTGGCTTTTTTACATCAAGCATTCTTTCTGTTTTCACAATCGGGTTGAAAATTATCAGTACACTTCTTTTTATTTATGTGTATATCACTTACTTACTTACTTATTTGCTTCCTTACGCCTGTTACTCCCAAAGGAGTGAATGGCTAGAAAATTTTGGTTTCAGATAATTTTGATAACCTTTTAAAAATGCTTAGTATGAATCTACTTTTTTGTTTTATCCCAAGTTGAAGATTCGATTATGGGTTGTTTTGTTCTCTTCATCCTATCAAATGTTCCGAAAAATTAAATCCGACCTAGCATAATTCATTGGTAATTGACAAGATTGTTTCATATCAAAGATCAAAAAATGTACTACTGTGTGTTAGCAGGAATATCTAAATTGACTATTGAAGACTAATTCAGTTTTTTATTGAACAAGTTTTAACACGCTGTAAGCTTCTTATTCAAATATGAGAAAAAATATCAAATTAAAACATGGAAATTATAAGTTAACGATCATAATGGACTTAAATATATAGTTGATACTAATCAATAAAAAGTATGGCTTGTTTATAAGCTGACAACTTTACTATTGATCATGAAAATACTCACCTCTCAATTCGATATTTCAACATTGGAAGGTTAAAAGTTCAAAAACAGCAATAAAATCATCTTTTCTTAACACATTGAAATCATTAATCATTCATTGTAAGACCATCATCAGAAACCTGCAAGTACTGTACAGCCATTTTGTCCTGGTATGGTACTCATCAGTAGCAGTGCGCATCCATGACTCCTGTAACTCACAGGATTCAAACGCGGGAACTTTGGTCTGGCGCGCCAACGCCTAACCTCTAGACGATTGGTGCGGCATCCAACAGTGATAATGTCTAACTCTGATGAGTCCCAAACGAGGACGAAACGGATGTCTAGTGCTTTCAGGTTTCTAATGGTGCTCTAACAATGAATGATTTGATGATTTCAACGAATAAAATCATCCGTAAAATTCATTAAATCATCAGTACAATAGTTTAGATGGTGAAGACGTGATATTAAAAGGCTTGATGGGCAGAAGCGTTTAAAAACTTCGTTTGAATATAAATGCTAGCAGTAAAGGTTTAAATCCCTATGACTTTTGTTTTATATAAGAGGACTAGATTAAATATCTTAGGGAGACTTTGAAGATATATGTCAATTCACTAGGGAATAATAAGTTAATTCCTTCCACCATATAATCACTATTAGTCAAAACGGAGACACATATTGTCATTGACTGACCATTCCATTTGGTTTCAATATACCTTTACAAGACGTAATCAGTGTATGGTATTAGTAGTAAACAATGCAAAAGTTGCTAATTATTGGAAGAGTTGAAGTGTTATTTTAATCAAGAATGATGTTTCAAGAAGTCTAGACATTTTTTAAAAATCAAAAAGTAAATAATTTTTTCCACGGCATTTTTTGTGAGATATGAAAATCCACGCTTCCTATTTCTTCATTAGACCTTCTCTGTATGAAAAACTTCCTTCCACAACAATTTGAGTGATGCCGTTATCGTATAGGGAGTGTTGCAATAGGGTGCCGAAATCTAATTAGGTTTGTTATAGACGGGGGAAAAGGTTTACGTAATTGTAATTCTAAAACATTCTTTTTTTCATCAATCCACTAATGGTTTTCTGCCTAATCGATTTCTTGATCTTTTAGTACAAAAAATCAACGAAAGGTAGTTAAAATAACATATTATATCAAGTGAAAATATTAAAGTGAAATGGTGATGTTTTATGTGACTGATAAATGTGAAGTTATTTTATGCTAATTTAAAAACTAATAGACTGTTATTGTGAGATGAACTTTACTTACTTACTTACTTACTTACTTACTTACTCACATACGCCTCTTACCATCACAATTGAGTAAAAGCCACCCACCAGCATCTTACAACCTACTCTATCCTAAGCCTTCCTTTCTAGTTCTGTCCAATTGTTCTTCATTATTCTCGGAGTATTGTGGTTTTTTCATCTTTCTCTTTTCCTTTGGCTTTGAGGACCTGTCATGCTCGTCTCTAGGTTTGCTTCTAACTATGACGGGCTGACCTTAGTCAAATAAAGAGAATAAAACAATGAACCAGTGCCCAGGTAGGCTACTGTGATCCAATTCTCCCAACTGTACCAGCACGAAGTCTTGATGTAGCGTAGAAAGCGTATTTCACAAACACCCAGCCAGCACACAATCAACCCAAGCACTCAAATCGCGTTTATTTATACTCCCTAAAATGACACAGTAACCAATCACAGCCAAGGATTTTCTTGGCGGGAAATGCGATCCCAAGATCAACTGATCGGTCTATGAAATATATCCAAAATAAGGATATTTATCAAGTGAGTTCTGGGGATCTAACATCCCTAACAGGACCCCAGTTTAGGGCTTGTCTTGTGATTCAGTTTGATGCTTTCCTCAGTGTGTGTCCTATCCACTTCCAGCTCTTCTTCTTGATTTCTACCACCGTTGGAATCTGGTTTGTTCTCTCGATATAAACTTAAGCAATTATATTTTTTACATTATATTCAAAATAAAATCTATTTTCTAGACTAGGTTTTCGTCTGAAATAAAGAGTAAACGATTTTCGAAATACAGTTTAACCGTTTTCAT
Source organism: Schistosoma turkestanicum (assembly GCA_944470395.2). Lineage (NCBI taxonomy): Eukaryota > Metazoa > Platyhelminthes > Trematoda > Strigeidida > Schistosomatidae > Schistosoma > Schistosoma turkestanicum. Next base: position 35,743,556 of record OX103972.1, on the reverse strand, counting down.
TTCTTAGTTTTTAAAGAAATCTATGCAGTTCGATATCCAATCATTCATGAACTATTAGTCTGCGACAAAAAACATCACTCAAATAAAAATGTCGCATTTAAATTAATGTTCAAGAATCTATACGTTGGTTTTTGATTACGTAACAATTCAAGATATGTGATACATTCCTGATATATCTTTGTGAAAAACTTGTTGTGGATGTTAGATCCCCAGAACTCGCTTCGTAAAGGTCCTAATTTTGGATTTTATGTCTGCGAGCATGGGCTGATCACAGTTGACATTGAGACCACTTTCCCATCCGGAAAATCCTTGACTGTTATTGGTTGATGTATTATTTTACTGCGCCGTTTTTATGGCTCTCCCAAAGAGGTTTCTATCATGTATAAATAAACTCGGTTTGTGTGCTTGTCAACCTCATATTTTCTGGGTTCTTAAAGAATACACTTGCTACACCATATCAAGACTTTTTGATATCGTCATCAAGGCCTTGGGACGCTCGAAATAGAGTAGCCTATAGTGTAACAGGATCATTTGTCTACGATCCCGTTTACCGTCTAAGGTGAACTCGTAATAGTTTCAAGCATATCAACTGACAAGCATAACGAAACTTAAAATTAGAATTTTTTTCAGTTCAACATAAAAGAAAATTATCGAACTTGAATGATATTTCTAATATCAAGTTTATGATTTCGAAATGACATGTGATCCATTACATTCCGAATACATTAATGTCACAATCATGCACACTTACGGAAATTATGTTCACCAAATGACATCGGTATTATAGTTTTCAACTAACAATCAACTATTTGTGTAGTTTCGAAAACAATGATGTACAAATTTATGTAATCTGAAAGAAGTATGTAGTAAGTAATATGTTTGGAAATTGCTTCAATTCTCTGTTTATCAGTAGTTGTGAAATGTCAGTCTAAATTTACTGACAAAAATGATGAACTAGAGTGTTTGTTTTGCCACATGTTCATTCCAAATCGATTGATTCATAAATCTAAAATTAGTAAAAATACATTTATCAATTAGAGTTATGGAGATTATTTGTTTTTACACATTTGAAATCATCAATCAATCATTGTTAGACCATCATTAAAAAAAATTGTAAAATGTTCTCACTAGTGACTAGCTTCGTGAGCGAATTCTCGGAGTTCTGTTGAGAAGATACGATCAGTGAAGTTCATCCCTGTCTGGTGAAGGCAATAAGTACCAAAGACTAATGGGTGAGGTTGGGCAAAATCCCTCGTTGCAAACCGCCCAGCGGCCCAGGTTTTAGGCGTTCACGCGCAAGATCGAAGGTCCTGGGTTCGATTTTCGGGAGTAGTAGGAGTCGTAGATGCGCACTGCTACTGATGAGTCCTATATCAGGACGAGAGGGCCATCCAGTGCTTCTTGGTTTCCAATGGTGTTTTAACAATGAATGATTGATGATATCAATGTTAAAAAATACATTTACTCCATAAAATCAAATGAGAGATGACAAAAATGACTTACCATATGTAGGGTCCAAACTGAGGTTTGAACTGAGGAATAACTGTCTAGGTAGTTTAGATACGCGCCTTGCCCAGTTTTAAAACCAAAACAAGTGATTTAGGTAAATGACGCTTCTAATATTCATCATAAATATAAATGTACATCATTACCTAAACAAATATTACCACTCAGTTATTCTACCAACAACTCTTCAAATAATTCAAATCCACAGTAACAGATAACTGATATTCTATCCCTCCTGGATAGATCAGATTTGTTCGGAAGATAATATTTGGTTGCTTTATAACACAGAGTGCTTCAATTCACAACCGAAATGCACAATTCCAGTCAATGCAAGCAAGACAATCAAAGGAGGAACAACTCAATATGGCTGTCGCCATGACTTAGTATCAGCTTAAACGGCATAAATGCAGTTCACAAAGAAACAGTCACTCAGTAAAGCCAGAAGAAATAGAAACTATTATAACGTAAAAATATTATCATCTCAAGTGGAATTGAACAGACTAACAAAATGTACAACTGAAGGAATCTCAATAAGAACAAATACAAATGTATACATGGAGAGATTTTCACAAACAACGCCTTCAAAAAAGGGATCTTACTCCATTATCTAATGAACACTGAATCTCTTTCACCTCTCTTTACAGGTATTTCTTTCGCAAAGTACTGAGTTTATTTTATCAGAGTCCATGGAATATTCTACTTTACAACATCAACAGAATCCCAAAACAAATCAACTGAAAATATTATTCAATGTATTAAAGTTACAATCTACATAACTTTAGAATAAAACGTACAATTAGTTTAACAAAGATGATTGGTTTTAAAAATTTATCGAAAAACTCTGTTTTCTAAAAACTAAACATCATTATAATTGTTTCATTCGTAGACGTTTAATGAAGGCAATGAATTTTTAGCGTGAAACGCGTGTATATCGTTTCTTCAAAGGACAAATCGTGAAAATGCCTATATTGGAAGTAATAATGATTTGGCTTTGATTTTACATTAGTTTAGTTTTACATCATTTCATATGACTGAAATTTTCCACAATAATACAGATTTGTAAAATTCAATACAATCTTTTACAAGTATGATTTTCTATATGTTGTGAAGTAATTTCGGTATTTGTAAAAAGTTTAGTTTACAAACGAGAAACAGGTTATGATGTAATTTTGTGAGCGAAACGTATGAAAATCCCTAGACAAAACAGTAAAATCGATGACAATTTCCAATAAAAGATAATCAGCTAATCTTATTAATGGTAATAATAACATTTGGAGGATGGTATGCGAAAATACATGTATTTTGAAGACTTGATTGACAGCTATAACGTTTTAAGTCACTAACCAATAACAGATATTTAAAGTCAAAAGTCTTGAATTTGTGCATTCTGAGTCATAAACACCATTGACCTTGAGACGACACAGCCAAGCCCTCCTATTGGTCAATTGTTCATAAAGTTTTCTATATACCCTACATTGAGTTCAAAACGTTTACAGCTAGCTTCTGCTGTTATCGTATTTTAAGCATATATGGGTTTACACATTAAACATACTGGATCGTATCGTACTATATACACATGTATATAAACGATTCAAAAGTGGATGTGAGTTAGGTCATTTGCGAATAACTGATTAGCAATAAAAAAAATTCAGTACTTGAAATAACAGTCAATATATATCATAAACGGATCTTTATGATGAATGGAATATATATGACATATAATGATAACAAAAATATAAACCATGATAGATCGATAAATTAATTTCAATTGTTACAGCATTCATTCCATTCTAACAATAATAAAATGTAGTAATTTTTTTTCAAATAACAATATTAATTATTGAATTCATTGGCAAATTGGCAATTTTTAAAATATATACAGAGAAAAGAAAAACGCTAATAAAAATTTGGGAGTGTATTGATTAAACATGAAAAAGAAAAAAAAATATATAATAAAAAGGCAGAAAAGATAATAAGTCAACCAACCGATGAATGTCAATGTTAAATGAACCATAACAGTTTGTTTGTTTAAATTTTTTTTTTCTAAAAATTTAAACACTAGAATCAAGAAGTAACTACTGTATGTCACGAAACCAGTTTTTATATCAATAAATGAAGTAAGTAGTTATGCATTTATTTCAATGCTATATTGATTAGAGAAGCTAGTGATGTATAACATTTTTTAAAATTTAATTGGTAACTTTATATGGGTATTTGCTTCAGCGGTACACATATCTTAAATTGAAACGATACATAGATTAGCATGGCAGTTGTGCAAGAATGCCATGCAAAATCGTGAAGCATTCCATATTTTTAACTCTGCCTGAAGACCTTCTGGAGCTACTGCCAGTCCTAAGCCCAGATAAAGGAGGAGGGTTAGGCTTTGGATCAGTGACTTTATCCTGTAGAAATACTGTAGTGAAGGAGGACACAGGTGAGGGCAACCGTAAACGGGTAATTTGCAAATCTTCAATCCATTATCAGTCCAATGTCTGACATTTCACTATTCATGCATTTCATACAAATTCCATCGTGTTCCCAGTCGTTCTTTCTTGATCTTCCCCCATCTTCTGCTGCCAGACATTACGTTTTCACTCACGTCATATACTACTTATAAGTAGTACGCACCACAATACTACTTGCTAAAAATAACGCGAACCAGAAAAATATTTTGCTTGTTGGTGGTCTCTGCTCCATTAGGTTTAACGGGCATAAGTAAGTAAGTAACTTTAAATGTGAAATAAAATATCATGTTGATACTGCATCGATTCTTGTAACGATAATCCATTATGATCTAGTAACTGATTAGATTTGGCTTCATGATATACTAATGATATATATATATATATGCTTTCCTGTCATGTTAAATGTTTCTAAAAGAACTTATTGTTCTTATTATCCTGTTGTCTATCATCTCAGCCACTATTCATGATCAGCATTACTGCACTTTCTCATAATAACATAAACTATGTGATAGATTATGAAAATGATAGAAAAGTAAATTTTATTCAACAAATGTAAAATTTTCATGTATGAATTCATATTATTCCAATATATTTTTTGTTATAAATATATTTGATTGATTGGTTGAAAATTAGAATTATGAATCGATCAATTTTAGACCATCTTTAGAAACCTGGATGGCTGTTTCGTCCTGGTATGAGACTCATCAGCAGTGCTCATCCATGATGCCCACATGAGGCAAGCGAAACCAGGACATTAAGGTGTAAAGCAAAGCCAACCGAAGAAATGGGTGAGGTTGCGCAAGATCGTGGATTGATTAAAACTAGACATTAACACCGATAGAATCTGGCTGATTGGTCTAGAGATTAAGCGTTCGCTTACGAGACGAAAGGTCTTGGGTTGGACTGTCGCGAGTGGGGGTCCTGGATGCGCGCCGTTGATGAGTTCAATATGAAGACGAAATGGTCATCCAGTTCTTCCAGATTTCTAATAGTCTTCTAACATTGATCGATTCATGATTTCGATGAAACTTAACAATCTCCAAAACCCTATAATAGTGACTAAAAATTACCAATATAGGATCATTTGTTTGAAAGTCTCCAACAAATAAGACTATGTACATATGTGCAAATGATTAGATATTATTTTCAATTATTTTTCGTTCGTCACTAGGTACGCTTGAAGCTATTACGAGTTCACCTTAGTCGATAAAACGTGAACGAGACAATGAACCAGTGTCCAGGTATGCTACCTTGAATCCCAAGATGTAAACAGAAGACTTGGTGAGCGTAGGAAGTATATTCTACAAACACCCAGCAATCACAATACAATCAAGCACACAACTCTCGTTTATTTATACATCATAGAAACATCCTTTGGACAGTCACAAAAATAGCACACTAAAATACACAGCAGCCAATCACAGCCATGGATTTTCGTGGTGGGAAATGAAATCTCAAGGTCAACTGATCAGCCCCATCCTCGCTAACGTGAAATCCAAGATAAGGCACTTATCAAACGAGTTTTGGGGATCTAACATCCCCAACAAATTACTTTTCATTTAGTTCAACAACTTTCAATCCAACCAATCTAATGAAGAATCTAATGAGAAGTGGGGTCATTTTAAAACAAAAAAACAATTTTTTCAAAAATGTGGCTCAGTAACACAAGTTGGTTGATTTTGTGAAATCCATATCATGAAAAGAATTGATTGAGTGCTGAATTATTGTCCAACATTTCAATCCCAGTTGTAAACATTTATCACGGATTGAAAAGCATGTATCAACTTTTACAAAGTATTTGTTGTTTTTTCAGTTGATTGCAAATCAAAACAATTATACTCTTTCACATTATCCCATTGATTTTGAATGAATTACATTGAATGTGACAATACAATCATTCAATGTTGACTAGAACATTATACTAATTGAAATTGACACATTGAAAGCTTTTGAAAAAAAAAAGAATACTTGATTTCTAAAATAAAACTTCATCGCTTTTTTGTTTCATAAAGCGTTCAAAATTTGTCATTTATTTATTTGTTTATCCGGTATTTTTTTGACAATTTATTTTCATTTTTCAATGACAATTGATCAATGTTGATTAGTCACGTTTGTTGATTAACTTAATTTCCAACATTTTCTGGTGATGATATACTAAGAAATTTAAGTACCCTCCGTTTATATTTGAGTTTGTTTACGTTGAATTCGGTTAAGTCCTTTGAATTAACTTATTTATTAGAGAGAAAGAATCATTTGTACTACAACAACACCTTATTTCTGTACCATTGCACTGATGCGATCGTTGCGCTTGTATAAGTATTGTATAAGCATTGCTTACCACCTATGCATTCTATTAGCTTTGATACTGGTCGCTTAAATTATTCCATGGTTCACTCACTCAGTCACTTCGGCACTTGCCTATCGTTTCGCTATCTCTTCGTACGCCTGTGGTTTTTTGATCCATGTGTGATGCGATAATAAACGTTATTAATACTTCTTATTCATCTGCCTAATTGTATACACCGTTGGGCGTTATCTAGTAACCGTTATCAGGACTAGCAGTATGGGAAGGTTAGGAATTATTTCATATACTAACGGCTACAAAATATATCAACGGTTTATAAATGTGCTAGTCGTTCTCAATGAAATATTAAGCCATTAGTCAAGCAGTTAAGCTACTTATCAGTGAAAAATGTATGCGCTAACCAGATGATGCTCACTTTGAAGAATATGCGTTCAGCGTTTCCTATTCGTAGCTTAATTCAATCACTGAGTGTTAGTTATGGAACTTACCGCTGATATCAACTTTTTATCCGAATGGTACTTTGTACCTTTGATTTTTTTCAATACCGTGTCAATTCACTAACATACTGCTGTTAGGATATTCATCAAGCAACCTAAGAGAATTATTTTTGGAAGTCTAATGCAATTGGTCAAGTTCCTACTGGTCAATATTATGATCGTCCTAGCTATCAATATCCCGTACTTCAATGTTGTTTCCCATTGGTCATCCTAACTGTCAATGTCACAGACTTCAATGTTGTTTCCTATTTGACCTAACTGTATAAATACGCATTATCTGTAACATTTTATGACCTGGACCCGGATCCCTAGTCGGGGATCCTGATTTTCTTCTGGACTTGGACCTAGTACTTTCTGGATGTTTGTAGAATACAGGTTCTACTTCCTATCAAGTCTTCTTCTTTCACTCAATGGTTGTGGGTTGGGACAGTCGGATTAAAGTAGTCCGTCGTGTCGTCGGATCCTCGATCCTCGCTGTCGTTTTCCGACTAAGTTAAACTCGTAATAGTTCAAGCCTATCAAATGACATATTTACGTGCAATGCGTAACAACTGCATAGGCTAACTAATAAATAATTTAAAGTTTATAAATAGCGTTTCGAATTTTTTTCCGGATAAAATAATTCAGGATTTTACATTTTCTACAAATCAATGTAATAAAATTTTTTTTATTGATAAGCAATTTGTCAAATACTTTTTTTAATTAAACAAGTTTTTATTTGAATGTATATAAGAAATTTTAAATTCAATCACAAAATGTATGTTTGCTGTCTAGTTTATAATTATTTACAATGTAATTTGTACTAAATTGAAGACGCATAAATTTCTTCGAAGAAAGAAAGATTAACTTATTTGCAAGTAAATAGTAGTTCTTTTTTTTATGAAGAAATTGTTATTTAAAATAATGATTTACTTGAATAAGTTTGTAAAATAATGTCATTTCAGAAAACTGTAGACTTGTGAATAAAGTTATCGCATATCGATGCGTGTTCTGTTGATAGATTGTAATAATGTTATCCTTATTATGTAAAAATGGAACGATAAATATAAAGTTATACTATGATCTACAATGTCATAGTTTAGCTCACGAAGAAGTCAATATTAGATAGAATCAGTTAGTCAGTCAGTTACAATGTAGAACTTTGTACATACGTACATCAGTTCAGGTTGCCACACCACATTAGTGCAGAGAGGCAACTGTCGATTCAAATCCCATAGTGGTAGAGGTAGTAAAAGTATAAGTAGTCATGGGAGAGATTAGGGTTCGAAGATATTATTCAAGAAGTATAATCTAGTGAAATAAACCTAAAAAGAAAAAGATAAAGGTGATTAGCAATGTAGAGAATCAGGATTTGAGAGAAGATAAAGAATGTATGAATCTTAACTTTTGAAAAAGATTCTAAACTCTATAATTTAAAGTATCTAACCACCTGTTGCTATTGTCTGCAGTCACCAGCATGACTCAAACCAGTTGTCAGTGACTTCATGGATTTCTGTCATGTTTTGGTTTGGCCGCCCCCAGCTTTCTTCCAGCCTACTCCTACACCACAAAACATAGGTCGAAGAGGCAGTCGGTGGTTAGGCATACGCAGCACATATTTCAATCACCACAACTGATGAAGTTTCACTACCTGATCTATTGATCTGCCAACCTTGCCTAGACACCCGTTTCCTAACGACAGCATTGCTTACTCGGTTGACCCAGGATACAAGAGCAATGCTTCGAAGACATCTATAATCGAATACTAATAGCCTACGGATGTCCTCCGGCCATATTTCGCATCCGTATAGTAGGACAGAGCGAACTTCTGATCATTAGACTCTTCCTTTGGTTAACAAACGGATACCTCGCCAGGTGACGCAAGTTGGCAAAAGCCAATCGAACCTTCTGTATCCTCGCTAAGGTTTCGTTACATAATAGGCCATTATCACCAATGCGACTCCCGAGGTAAGTGGAGCGGCCGACACGCTCAGCTGCTTCACTGCCTATCATTAGTTCAGGTGCCAATGCAAGCCAATCCTGAAGCAACATTGTGCATTTCGACGGGGCCAATCGCATCCTGAACATGCTCGCATTGTTACTTAAGGTGATATTTTTCTATTTAGAGAAGACGCAGTTTACTAACAACACTACTTACTTCCTTACTTAGGCCTGCTACTCCGAATGTAGCATAGGGCGCCGACCAGTATTCTCCAGCCTGTTCTGTCCTAGGACAAACAAATCATATACACCTAATATTGACATTTCCATTTGCAAAACAAACGTATGTTGACTGTTTTCTTTCACATGTCTTCTAGTATTCAAAACACTCTTCTCTCCGGTAGTAACTTCTGTATATTGCATCACAATAGTTCTGCAGTACAAAGGCTTGCTTACATCATTACAATAAGTAACATGAAATCATTAAAAGACTATAAAGAGTGCTTCTATCACCGATTTGTTTTCACTCATTTTTAATGTATTATATATATATCACTATTATTTACTAACATGCTTTCATCAGAAAACTGACGAAAATAGAGTACATAACAAAGCGGTACACAAACAAACATATTTAACTATAAAGTAACTGTCCTACCTTTACTTCAATTATCATCATAATCAAACAATGAAAAACTTGACGAGAATAGAATAAACTACCATGTTAACTAATTTCAAACAAATAACTGCCACCAATTTGAATTTATCGTTCAGTATTTGTATTTCTTCGAAATCCATTCAATAAAAATATACACTAGTAGATATTAGCTGATTTATTTTCTTTGTATATATTTTCACAAGAAAATGGCACGTTTTTAAAAATTCAAGTAAAGGACATTGTCTTTACAGTTAGAGCTTTGGAGATTTTTTGTTTTTACATATTTTTGAAATCATCAATCAATCAGTCATTGTTAGACCATACCATCAGAAACCTGGAAGCACAGGACAACCGTTTCGTTCTGGTATGGGACTCATCAGTGGCAGTGAGCATGCACGACTCCTGCACCTTGCAGGATTCGAACCCAGGACCTTCGGTATTGTACGCGGACGCCTAACCATTGGATCACTGGGCCAGCATCCAACGGTATTGTATTTACTATTTGTACTATTATTTCGTAAAGTACAATATGCAATCGCCGTAGAAGTAACAAATCACAAAATCTTTTTTTTATAAAAACAATAAAAAAGGAAAGACAAGTTGACAGTAAATGTAATTTCATTATTTCAATTTATGAACTAAACAATTTATGAATTGATATGAGAAGTATATTTTACAAGGCTACATGCAGTTGGCTGTTGTATTAATTTCTCTCTTGACAATTCAGTGCATTGATGTATGCCTTCATTTTTTGACAGGATTTATTGAATTTGTTTTTTGTTTTTTTGTAGTTATACGGCTTAACAATATTTTATTGAAAATGTCATTATCGAAATCATAAATCTTAATATTTATTTCGAATAAACTTTCTTCTTTCATTACATTTTACACAAATATAAATATGTAAGTTGGTTAATTTTTTGGAAAAATTTTGTTTATAACTAAAATAATGGATCAGTTATTGTTAGACTACTATTGTAAATTAAGAAGTACTGGACAGCCGTCTAGTCCTGGTATGGGACTAATCAGCTGATCGCATCCAAGACTCCTGCTACTCTCACGAATTGAAACTCGGAACCTTTGGTCTTGCACACGAACGCTTAACCTCTGGACCACTGAGTTGGCATCCATTGGTGTTCATATCTAACTCTGATCAATCTAAGGAATTTCGCTCAACCTCACTGATTGTCTGCGATAGTTTCTGCCTTCATTCGACAAGGTTTAACTCCACTGATCATGTTTTCGCTCTAGAACTCCCAGAATTTCCTCATCAAGCTAGTCACTAAAAAGCATATTTTTACTATTTTTCATCACAGAGTTGTGGAGATCATTGTTTTACATTGAAATCGTGAATAAATCATCGTTAGACCACCATTAGGGTGAGCACTGCTGTTGAGTCCCATACTAGGTCGAAACAGCCGTCCAGTGCTTCTAGGTTTCTAATGGTCGTCTAACGATGACCAATTCACAATTTCAATCTAAACCAACGATCTCCATAACTCTGTAATGAAAAAACTACTTTAGTTGTATGACCTTATCTGTACAAATATTAACTCATTGTTCATTTCAATAGAGTATACAAATTCTGCTTCTGTTGTCTGTCTCATTATATTTATAATAATAAGGTTTCTTCGTTTAGTTCTGATTTTTGTCAATAGAATTTGCATACTTCAAGTCTCCCATGTGGTACACATTGACAAATGCAAATACCCTTATCGTAGGAACTTTAAATTTTTGAACAAGCAGAATTTTCTGTTGGGAAAGTTAGATCCCTAGAACACACTTGATTAAGGTACTAATT
>OX103972.1:35702849-35731904 GCA_944470395.2 Schistosoma turkestanicum | reverse complement strand
AGTACTCACGAAATAACGTCAGTATCAAATCCTTTTGACAATATTACGTTGCTTATATATATATGTGAATGATGTAATCTTTTGTCATTGTATAAGTTAATTGCATTCAGGAGAACAATATCAATCGATGCTCAAAATTTACTTCGACACATTTAACCTCACACAATACTAACATTTAACTTTTAATCAATAGTCAATTTAGGTAGCATGACTTAAAATAAATTCATCAGATAACTGAATATCTCAGTTCAATCTAAGCACGACAAACATGATTAATTAGTTTTTTCTTTATCGTCATACTCACCACGTAAAAGAACTATTAAAAACATAAAATTTACTTGTACGTGAACATTGAAAATGTCAAATCGTTTGGAGGAATTAATTATGGAAACTCAATCAATTACTAAATCCAAATCAACCTCATACAATAACCGCCTATCAGCTGGTGATTATGACTGTTATGCTCGTCAGTTGATATACTTGAATGGTATTATTAGTTCACTTTTACTCGGAAAACGGAGCGAAGACAAATGATACATTGACACGATAGGCTATTCTAATCCGAATGTCTCAATGCTTTCACTAAGTAGAGGAAAAAGGCTTAACAAGATGTAGAAAATGTATTCTACAAGCAACCAGAAAACACAAGTTGACAAGCACACAAATCGAGATTATTTATACACGGTTAGAATTGTTTTTGGGAGAGCCAAAAAATAGCATACTAAAATAATCCCATCAACCAATGATAGTCAAGGATTTTCTGGATGAGAAATTTAATCTCAAAGTCACCTGATCAACCCATACGCGTAAGTATAAAATCAATATTGGTACCTTAATCAAGTGTGTTCTAGGGATCTAACATCCTCATAATAACCATGTAATTTATTTCTAATTTGTCTACTCATAGTTTCAATGAAACTCAACAATCTTCACAACCCTATAATGAAACTTATTGTGTGCTCACTAGTAATGAACTTCGTGAGGAGCCGTAGTCATTAGATTTCAACGCTGTCGAATGTAGGCAGTAACCACCGAAGTCGAATGGATTAGGTTGCGCAAAAACTGAGATTGAGCCGAGTTTGACATTAACATCAAAATATTAAACAAAATCGAAGGTTCCACTCATAGAGTAGCGGATGCGTACCGAATGATGAGTCCCATCTTAGGATGAAAAAAGTCTTCCAGTTGATTCAGGTTTCTAATGTTAGCCTAAAACTGATCAGTTTATCATTTCATTGAAGCTCTACAATTTTAACAACCATACTGTCTGTCATTTCCTTTGTGTTTAAAGGTTGATGATTCAATTTTCGGCTGATCCTATGTGAGTGACTTCACTGTTCATATTGTCATATTGAATACAACCAACGAATCTAATACAATCTATTTTAATTCTGTGTGAAATATCATTAAAAATTCTTTTTCTATTTCCAACTTAAGAAAACTCCTACGCACACAATAAAAAGAATCATGTATCGAATTGCCTGCCGTAAGGGAATTTGCAACTCATTAGTACAAAATTAAAAAAAATGAAACGAAAAAGGTAGTACGGTTTAATTTTAAATTTTTTTTCAAAAATTTTTCAAAATTTTATCTAAAATACTAAAGTTTCTTCTTTTTTTTGCTATTCAAAATGCATTTTTTCGAAAGTAGATAGAATGTGACAAATGTAGCCCAATTCATTCAGTAGTGTGTGTGTGTGTGCGCGCGCAAGTGTGTGTACTCTTCATCCGTTGAGATTTGTCTGGCGGATTGGTTTTCGCCTTATTGTTGTGTTGAGAAAAGTGAAACAATTTCTCTTACTGATCTTTTGTATTTATTAGTTTGGTATTTAGATGTTGTGAAATTAGAATAAAATAAACTAATTGAATTATAACACTTCACTTTTTTTCTCTCTACTGTCACAATTAGATTATACCATCTAGTAACAATGTTGAGCATTAATAGTCCGACTTGATAGCCAATGGAATAGAGAAAAAGGTAACTTTCTTATGATTGAAAGTAAAATGTCAATAGGTAATGTTTGACATAGAAGTTTTATCGTTTTATAAATAGATAAATACTTTTATCAATATATTACTTTTAGCATGTGTTTTGATGTGCAAGGTATCGCCAGTTTCGTGACTGTTGGTATCCATTGTGTTCTTAGGCTTTATTTAATTAGCTCGTCCAGATAATTGTTACAAAATAGTGTCTGGTGGTTTATAAATCAGAAAGTGAATTCAAAGTGATGAATACATTTTATTTTGGCATACCACAAATAGCCAAAAAAGACAGACATGTAACGATCGAGATAGGTATGCACATACATGAATATAAGCGACGAATAAGTGACAAGGTCAAAAGACAAGTAGGACAAGTCATGTGAGCTAGACATTGAACGACTCACTACAGTGTGAAAATATTATGAGTCGTGTAAACGCTTTTTTACATATATTCAGTATATAGTTATGGACACTGTTTTATTTATTGAAATCATGCATCGATCATTGTTAGACCAGCATTAGAAATATGAAAGAATTGGTCGACTGTTTTGTCCTAGTGCGGGACTCATCAACGGTGCGTATCCATGACTCTTGCTACTCGCATGAATCGAACCGAGGTGCCTTCGGTCTCAAGTGCGAACACTTAACCTGAGTAAGCGTCCGACGGTGTTCATTTCTAACTTTGATCAATCTAAAGTTGTTTGCGCAACCTCACCCACTGATTTCGGTAGTTACTACCTACATTCAACAGGGTTAAACTACACTCATCATGGTCATATACTTCGATATTAACATTCATATCAAAATCTTCTCTTTACATTGTTAAGGTGAATGACCAGTAGAAATAACAAACATGTAGGTCATGGATAATAATTACATTTACATAATTACATTTTCAAAAATTTTTCTGCACTGATTGGTTAAAGCTATCAAAACATGATCATGATGAACAAATATGATTTTATCGTGCAGTTGTTTCTGATGCAAATCAGTTTACTAACAAACAAAGCATCCTATACGATTTGTTTTTGTCTGTTCATTCAATGTTCAATTTTCGATTAGATTCTCATTTTCTCGGTTATTTGTAAATAGGCTAATGATAGAAAAATATTTCAACAAAGTCTTTATTCGTTGTTGTATTGTAGTATTAACTTTTCAAACTTCAAGTAAGTGGGAATGTGGTGTGTCCTACTTATACGAACGATATAAGTAGTATAAGAAGGGACGTGAATGAAGAACTCTCACGGTCACTAGAGGAAAACGGAAAGCAACTGGAGCAAAAACAAGAAGTAAATGGAGTACCGACAGGAAGTAAAGGAAGCAACAGCAGGAATGGAAGAAGGCTGGAGCGTTGGAAGTCAGGACTCAAAGATGGTGTGCAAATAGAGTGTTCAATGTAATGTTTTCGTTTTTAATTGACTAAGAGTATAAATTTGCCTGCCTCAGTCTTCTCAGGAACTGTTTTCATCAGGAAATATTTTTAGAACAATATGATACGATACTTATAGGAAAATTGTGATTCTGTTTAGCAATATAGTTTTTAAGGATTACATTATTGAAATAGTGTGTAGGTGGAAGAGTTTCACTATTCATTCAGGCAATTACTTTATTGCTCAAGGGTATATTGTCAAGTGATTATTATCGTTTTTAAAAATTCTAAGCAATTAGAAACGACCTATAAAATAAATGGATTTACCGTAGTTTGCTACAATGTTTATCTCTACTTTACTGATAACTTATATGAAAGTACTATGAAGATCAGAGTTTTGCCTTAAAATCATGAATAATAGTTAGATCACCATCAGAAATCTGAAAGCACAAGGTGGCCGTTTCGTCCTGGTATGGGAGTCGAGGAAAGGCTCTGCTGATGAGTTCCATACCAGGACGGAACAGCCGTCCAGTGCTTCAAGGTTTCTAATGGTGGTCTAACATTGATTCATTTATAATTTCAAGATAAAACTTCGATCTGCATAATACTCTAACGCAAAATCAAAAAGTCTTCTCTCTAGTGACTAGGTTCTTGGAGTTCTAGTAAGAACACATGATCAGTGGAATTCAGCCATGTTGGGTATAGGCAGTAGCTACCAAAGACAATCGGTAAGGTTGAGCAAAATCCTTAGATTGATCAGAGGATAACGTTAACACCAATAGGTGCTGACTCATTGGTACAGAGGTTAAACATTTTCGTGCCAGACCGAAAGTCCTGGGTTCGAACCTAGCAAGTAGCTCGAGTCCTGGATGCGCACTGCTGATGATTCCCATATCAGGAAGAAACGGCCGTCCAATGCTCCCAGGTTTCTATTGGTGATCTAACAATGTTTCATTCATGATTCCAAGGTAATGCTGTCTAAACATGTAGAATACTTATCAGCTGTATTTAAAAATACAACATGTACTAGACAGTTTATCAATTTGACATTGCAATGTAATACGATTTAGTAATAATAATTATCAGTTATTTCATTTCGTCTGATTACAAAAACTTTTTTATTATCTATCAGATAGATCTGTTAAATTTGTGATTTATTCACAGATTGCACTGCTACAAAAAAATTTCTTCATAAATTTAGACAAAAATACAACAACAACATTTTCACTACTTCACAGTAGACTGATTAATATTGTACAAAATTGACATAATCTATGGACAATTTTATGAAATATTTTTTACTACACTGGTATATTTGAAGATACGTCTGTTAGTTAAGCACAAAAATTACTGATGTAACAATTCAAGTTGTATTTTTTTTTTTAAATAAAAAACAATGCAATTTCGATGATTTATATCTTACACACAAAATGTAGGTATGAAATTTTTGAGACTAATAAATCGTTGGTACTGATGAAAATGATATTTTTTTTTACAATGTATATCTGATTTTCTTACTTATTTTAGTGCGTACATTTCGCTTGTTAATCAAGGCGAAAGAAAATAGGTGTAAATTTTTCTAATTTAGATTTTTGCGTGTATCAAATAAGTGAAAGTTTAATTTTTTTCACTAGACTATGAAATAATCAATGAATTATTGTTAGACCCCACCATTAGAAATCCGGAAGCACTGGATAGTTATTTCGTCCTAGTATGGGGACTCATCAGCAGTGTGCCCCCATGATCCCTGAAACTCACAGGATTCGAACCCAGAATTTTCGTTCTTGCGCGCAAACGCTTAACCGCTTGACCACTTGTCGGCATCCAACGATGTTAATGTCTAACTCTAATCAATCTGAGAATTTCGCTCAACCTCACTGATTGTCTTCGGTAGTTAATGCCTATGCATGAAAGGGTTGAACTCCACTGGTCGCTAAAGCTTTCAATAGATTTTTCGATGTTATAAGGAAGATTTGTCACAGATAATGATGAAAGTGTAACTGTTAGTAACTTGTGAAATTTGTTAGACACAAAGTTATGATATAGTTTAATTGAAACTGGAAATTTTCTAAACTTTCAGCCTTCTCTTTAGTAGCCTGATCTGAAACATACAAACTATTTCTATTATGTGCGCTGTCAAGATTATTTAGAGTTGATGTGTTTCGAACTAAAACGAAGCAATTATTTTCAATTAGAGTTATAGAGATTAGTGTTTTTAAACATTTGAAATCATCAATCCTTAGATCAATCAGAGTTAGACGTTAACACCGTTGAATGCCGGTTAGGTGGTCCAGTGGTTAGGCGTTCGCACACAATACCGAAGGTCCCGGGTTCGAATCCTACGAGGTGCAGTAGTCGTGGATGCGCACTGCTTAATGAGTCCCATACCAGGAAAAAACGGCCGTCCAGTGCTTCCAGGTTTCTAATGGTAGTCTAACAATGATTGATTGATGATTTCAAATGTGTAAAAGCACTATGCTGATAGACAAGTTGAATGTTATTTTAAATTATTATTAATTAATTTAATTTAATTTAATTATTCAGTGGTATCTAGGTATTGAATTGTTTTTGTCAATTCATGATGAAATGTTTGCGAAATTCTACAAAACACTTTGGTTCCAAGAAATTACACTCCATGTTATAAATATGATCCAATAATCTAATAGTTTACACACTGTCTCATTAAATAGTTTCATTTGGAAATGTTGTGGTTGATTATAAGATATAGAGTTCAAATTCACCAATGATAAATATATTTATGTATGCTGCTTTGAATTATTTAAATAAAAGTAAACTTTTTCAAAGTTGAAATAATAAATAAGTCAAAACAAATTAACATTTACCCTTTTTAATCTTACTAAAAAAGGCATCAAGTGGAAATGGAAAACTAAGACACACTATCATATTTCAGATTAGCTTACTTTCTTTGAAATTGTTTTGGTGTACTTTTAGAATTCAGTTGATGATAATTTCTAACTTTTAAAGAAATATTCATTGTATTTGAAGAGTTCCATTCAAATTTTTAAGTGGACTATTTTATTAAGTGATAGTTGAAAAACAATTAAAGCCTAATTTATTGAATATAACTTCTGCCTTGTTAAGTATGATGCAGAATCGAAGCAAACTTTTTCTAACAATTCACTGATAACACAGTGAGATTATAAATATTGATCGATTTTAGATAGCACAATTAAATTCTGCTTTATAGTAACATGGAGGTCGTTGCTATACATTGGAAACATGAATGAATTATTGTTAGACCATCAGCAGAAACATGGAAGCACTGGATGGTCGTAATGTCCTGGTTTGGGACCAATCAGCAGTGAACATCCACGACTGCTGCTACTCCTAGGACACTCGGTCTTGCGCGCGAACGCCTAACCTCTGGGTCATCCAACAGTACTGTTGTCTAACTCAATTCCTGCAAGCATTGTGAGTCGTGGTTGAGCACTGCTGGTGAATCCCATATCAGGAAGAAACGGCCGTCCAGAGTTTACAGGATTGTAATGGTAGTCTAACGATGATTCGTTGATGATTTCAGGGCAAAACAATTCAACTCATTCAAACCTAATTAGGTATTAGTACACAGAAGAAAAATTTATAAGCTGAAACTTATGTATTGAATTTAAAGTTTTTTCCAGAACGTTCAATAGACGGAAATGCACATGGCGATATGTTTTTCAGGTAAATGACGCTTCTAAACTTAGTCATTTATTTTAGTTTGAACAGTTTCGAAAAGTAGTATACATTGTTAACAAAGAGATATACAATGAAGAGATCGTTGTCAATGAATCTGTAATCAAGTGATACATTTATTTACAACGGTTATATTCAATCAACCTACGATAGTTTTGACTATCATTTGTTTTTCAAAAAAAACGTTATACTCCTGTACATTTTGAAAAAAATCACTCAACTTTCCTCTTTGATCTCAAACTCACTCATTTGATTTCTTTCTGCCTTATTAAATCTAAACGGTCACAAAAAAGGTCTAACATTTAAAAAGTAGTCGTTTATGTTCAAGTGGAATGTTCTGCTTTGCATTAGTATTGACCTTTACTAATTCGTTTTTTTAATGAATTTCTTTTCCTGAACATGAGAATGATTCTTTTTAATTCACCTACTTTATATTTCTTTTTAATATCTTTTTTTATTCCTTTCTCTATAGTTTCGACTTTTAACAACAGATTATTTTATGTGTTTTATTCTCATTTGATCATTTTATTTAGATTGACATATATTACTTATTTAATAGTTCTGTACTAAATTTTTAATTAAAAAGACATTGCATAATCTTTCATATTAACATTGTTAATTGCTATTACGATCATTTTTATCATAATACATCCAAAGTGTTCGATGTTTAAAGAAGCGGTGGAAGTGGATAGGACACACACACTACAAAAAGCACCAAACTGCGTCACACGACAAGCCCTCACATGGAACCCTGAAGGCAAAAGGAGAAGAGAAGGCCAAGGAATACATTACGCCGAGAAATAGAGAAAGATATGAGAGGAATGAACAAAAATTTGACAGAACTGGAAAGGGAAGCGCAGTACATAATAGGATGGAGAAAACTGATGAACGGCCTATGCTCCATTGTGGGTAACAGGTGTAAGTAAGTAAGTAAGTAAGTTCAATTTTTACATCCAAATGGAGATAGCATAATCAAATTATACGACAAGGATTCAACAATCCAAGAAAATGTTATGCTCGTCATATTGATATGCTTGAATGCTATTACGAGTTCACCTTAGTCGGTAAACCAGAGTGAAGACAAATAATCCAGTGATATGACAGACTATTCTAATCCGAGTGTCTCAAGGCCCCATTAAGTAGAGGAAGAAGTCTTGATAAGATGTGGAAAGTGTATTCTACAAGCACCCAGAAAATATGAGGTAGACAAGCACACAAATCGAGTTTATTTATACATGATAGAAACGTCATTGGGAGAGCCACAAAAGTAGCCTACTAAAATAACACATTAACCACTAACAGTCGAGTGTTTTCCTGGTGGCAAATTTAACCTCAAAGTCACCTGATCACCCAATGCTCTAAAACCTTTATCAAGTGAGTTCTGGGGATCTAACGTTCCTAAAATAAAGTTCTGCTTGTTCATAAATTTACAGTTTCTACGATAAATGTTTGTGTATTTATCAGTGTGTACCACATTGGAGAGTCGAACTATGACAATTCTATCGACAACAGTCAGAACTAAAAGAAGAAACCTGATTATTATAAATATAATGAGACAGACAATAGAAGTAGAATTTGTATACTCTATTCAAATAAACAATGAGTTAATATTTGTACAGATTAGGTCATACAACTAAAGTAGTTTTTTCATTACAGAGTTATGAAGATCGTTGTTCACACTGACATTGTGAATTAGTCATCGTTAGAGCACAATTAGAAACCTGGAAGTCCTGGACGGCCGTTTGACCTAGTATGGGACTCAACAGCAGTGCGCACCCTAATGATGGTCTCAAGATGATTTATTCACGATTTCAATGTCAAACAATGATCTCCACAACTCTATGATGACAAATAGTAAAAATATGCGTATTAGTGACTAGCATGATCAGGAAATTCTTGGAGTTCTAGCGAGAAAATATGATCAGTGGAGTTAAACCTTGTCGAATGTAGGCAGAAACTATCGCAGACAATCAGTGAGGTTGAGCGAAATTCCTTAGATTGATCAGAGTTAGATATGAACACCATTGGATGCCAACTCAGTGGTCCAGAGGTTAAGCGTTCGTGCGTAAGACCAAAGGTTCCGATTTTCAATTCATGAGAGTAGCAGGAGTCTTGGATGCGATCAGCTGATTAGTCTCATACCAGGATTAAACGGCCGTCCAGTACTTCTTAATTTACAATGGTAGTCTAACAATGATTGATCCATTATTTTAGTTATAAACAAAATTTTTCCAAAAAATTAACCAACTTACATATATTTATTTGTGTAAAATGTAATGAAAGAAGAAAGTTTATTCGAATTAAATATTAAGATTTATGATTTCAATAATGACATTTTCAATAAAATATTTTCAAGCCGTATAATTGCAAAAAAACAAAAAACAAATTTAATAAATCCTGTCAAAAAATAAAGGCATACATCAATGCACTGATTGTCAAGAGAGAAATTAATACAACAGCCAACTGTATGTAACCTTGTAAAATATACTTCTCATATCAAATAATGAATTGTTTAGTTCATAAATTGAATCACACACCCTATTTTGTTTATTGAAATAATGAAATTACATTTACTGTCAATTTGTCTTTCCTTTTTTATTGTTTTTATAAAAAAAAGATTTTGTGATTTGTTACTTCTACGGCGATTGCATATTGTACTTTACGAAATAATAGTACAAATAGTAAATACAATACCGTTGGATGCTGGCCCAGTGATCCAATGGTTAGGCGTCCCGCGTACAATACCGAAGGTCCTGGGTTCGAATCCTACGAGGTGCAAGAGTCGTGGATGCGCACTGCCACTGATGAGTCCCATACCAGAACGAAACGGTTGTCCTGTGCTTCCAGGTTTCTGATGGTATGGTCTAACAATGACTGATTGATTGATGATTTCAAAAATATGTAAAAACAAAAAATCTCCAAAGCTCTAACTGTAAAGACAATGTCCTTTACTTGAATTTTTAAAAACGTGCCATTTTCTTGTGAAAATATATACAAAGAAAATAAATCAGCTAATATCTACTAGTGTATATTTTTATTGAATGGATTTCGAAGAAATACAAATACTGAACGATAAATTCAAATTGTTGGCAGTTATTTGTTTGAAATTAGTTAACATGGTAGTCTATTCTATTCTCGTCAAGTTTTTCATCCTTAGATTACGATGTTAACTGAAGTACAGTAGGACTTCATATTTAAATATGTTTGTTTGTATAATGCTTTGAAATGTACACCATTTTCGTAAGTTTTTTGATGAAAGCATGTGAGTAAATAATAGTGATATATATATATATATATATATATATATATATATATATATATATATATATATATATATAATACATTAAAAATGAGTGAAAACAAATCGGTGATAGAAGCACTCTTTATCGTCTTTTAATGATTTGATGTTGATTATTTTAATGATGTAATCAGTCCATTGTACTGTAGAACTATTGTGATGTAATATACAGAAGTTACTACCGGAGAGAAGAGTGTTTTGAATACTAGAAGACATGTGAAAGAAAACAGTCAACATACGTTTGTTTTGCAAATGGAAATGTCAATATTAGGTGTATATGATTTGTTTGTCCTAGGACAGAACAGGCTGGGGAATACTGGTCGGCGCCCTATGCTACATTCGGAGTAGCAGGCCTAAGTAAGGAAGTAAGTAGTGTTGTTAGTAAACTGCGTCTTCTCTAAATAGAAACATATCACCTTAAGTAACAATGCGAGCATCTTCAGGATGCGATTGGCCCCGTCGAAATGCACAATGTTGCTTCAGGATTGGCTTGCATTGGCACCTGAACTAATGATAGGCAGTGAAACAGCTGAGCGTGTCGGCCGCTCCACTTATCTCGGGAGTCGCATTGGTGATAATGGCCTATTATGTAACGAAACCTTAGCGAGGATACAGAAGGTTCGATTGGCTTTTGCCAACTTGCGTCACCTGGCGAGGTATCCGTGTGTTAACCAAAGGAAGAGTCTAATGATTAGAAGTTCGCTCTATCCTACTATATGGATGCGAAATGTGGCCGGTGGGAGTAGAGGACATTCGTAGGTTATTAGTGTTCGATTATAGATGTCTTAGAAGCATTGCTCGAGTATGGTGGGACAACAGAGTGAGCAATGCTGTCGTTAGGAATCGGGTGTCTAGTCAAGGTTGGCAGATCAATAGATGAAGTAGTGAAACCTTATCAGTTGTGGTGGTTGAAACATGTGCTGCGTATGCCTAACCACCGACTGCCTCTTCGACCTATGTTTTGTGGTGTAGGAGTAGGCTGGAAGAAAGCTGGGGGCGGCCAAACCAAAACATGACAAAAATCCATGAAGTCACTGACAACTGGTTTGAGTCATGCTGGTGACTGCAGACAATAGCAACAGGTGATCAATATGAAAATACAATTGAAGTAACATTCATGGTCAGGACGACCAGTAAGAAGCAACATTGGAGGACGTGACACTGATAGCCAGGACGACCATAATTTGACCAGTAGGAACTTGACCAGTTGCATTAGACCTCCAAAAATAATTCTCTTAGGTTGTTCGATGAATATCCTCACAGCATTATGTTAGTGAATTTACACCGAATTGAAAAAAAATCAAAGGTACACAGTGTCATTCGGATAAAAAGTTGATGTCAGCGGTGGCTGCATAACTAACAGTTAGTCATTGAATTAAGCTACGAATAGGGAACGCTGAACACATATTCATTAAGGCGAACATCATCTAGTTGATTTATCCATCACTTCATTAGTTATTTCCTTATGGATGCTTAACGTATAACATTTTTCAACGATAAGTAACTTCACTGGCTGATAAATGAGTTCACTGAGAACAACTGGCACATTTATAAACCGTTGATATATTTTGTAGCCGTTGGTATATGATATTATTCCTAAACTTCGCATACTGCTAGTCCTGATAACCGTGACTAGATAAGACCCAACGGTGTATACAGATGAATAAGAAGCAGATGAATAAGAAGTATTAATGACGTTTATTATCGCATCACACATAGATCACAAAACCACAGGCATACGAACAGAAAGCGAAACGATATGTGAGTGCCGAAGAGCAAACGAGCTAGTGAGTGAGAGGAAGAATATGAATGAGCCATGGAATAATTTAAGCGGTCAACATTAAAGCTAATAGAATGAATATATATGCCTAGGTACTAACAAATGCTCACGTACAATACTTATACAAGCGCAACGATCGCATCAGTGCAATGGTACAGAAATAAGGTGTTGTTGTAGTACAAATGATTCTTTCTCTCTAATAAATAAGTTAATTCAAAGGACTTAACCGAATTCAACGTAAACAAACTCAAATATAAACGGAGGGTACTTAAATTTCTTAGTATATCATCACCAGAAAATGTTGGAAATTAAGTTAATCAACAAACGTGACTAATCAACATTGATCAATTGTCATTGAAAAAATGAAAATAAATTGTCAAAAAAATACCGGATAAACAAATAAATAAATGACAAATTTTGAACGCTTTATGAAACAAAAAAGCGATGAAGTTTTATTTTAGAAATCAAGTATTCTTTTTTTTTTCAAAAGCTTTCAATGTGTCAATTTCAATTAGTATAATGTTCTAGTCAACATTGAATGATTGTATTGTCACATTCAATGTAATTCATTCAAAATCAATGGGATAATGTGAAAGAGTATAATTGTTTTGATTTGCAATCAACTGAAAAAACAACAAATACTTTGTAAAAGTTGATACATGCTTTTCAATCCGTGATAAATGTTTACAACTGGGATTGAAATGTTGGACAATAATTCAGCACTCAATCAATTCTTTTCATGATATGGATTTCACAAAATCAACCAACTTGTGTTACTGAGCCACATTTTTGAAAAAATTGTTTTTTTGTTTTAAAATGACCCCACTTCTCATTAGATTCTTCATTAGATTGGTTGGATTGAAAGTTGTTGAACTAAATGAAAAGTAATTTGTTGGGGATGTTAGATCCCCAAAACTCGTTTGATAAGTGCCTTATCTTGGATTTCACGTTAGCGAGGATGGGGCTGATCAGTTGACCTTGAGATTTCATTTCCCACCACGAAAATCCATGGCTGTGATTGGCTGCTGTGTATTTTAGTGTGCTATTTTTGTGACTGTCCAAAGGATGTTTCTATGATGTATAAATAAACGAGAGTTGTGTGCTTGATTGTATTGTGATTGCTGGGTGTTTGTAGAATATACTTCCTACGCTCACCAAGTCTTCTGTTTACATCTTGGGATTCAAGGTAGCATACCTGGACACTGGTTCATTGTCTCGTTCACGTTTTATCGACTAAGGTGAACTCGTAATAGCTTCAAGCGTACCTAGTGACGAACGAAAAATAATTGAAAATAATATCTAATCATTTGCACATATGTACATAGTCTTATTTGTTGGAGACTTTCAAACAAATGATCCTATATTGGTAATTTTTAGTCACTATTATAGGGTTTTGGAGATTGTTAAGTTTCATCGAAATCATGAATCGATCAATGTTAGAAGACTATTAGAAATCTGGAAGAACTGGATGACCATTTCGTCTTCATATTGAACTCATCAACGGCGCGCATCCAGGACCCCCACTCGCGACAGTCCAACCCAAGACCTTTCGTCTCGTAAGCGAACGCTTAATCTCTAGACCAATCAGCCAGATTCTATCGGTGTTAATGTCTAGTTTTAATCAATCCACGATCTTGCGCAACCTCACCCATTTCTTCGGTTGGCTTTGCTTTACACCTTAATGTCCTGGTTTCGCTTGCCTCATGTGGGCATCATGGATGAGCACTGCTGATGAGTCTCATACCAGGACGAAACAGCCATCCAGGTTTCTAAAGATGGTCTAAAATTGATCGATTCATAATTCTAATTTTCAACCAATCAATCAAATATATTTATAACAAAAAATATATTGGAATAATATGAATTCATACATGAAAATTTTACATTTGTTGAATAAAATTTACTTTTCTATCATTTTCATAATCTATCACATAGTTTATGTTATTATGAGAAAGTGCAGTAATGCTGATCATGAATAGTGGCTGAGATGATAGACAACAGGATAATAAGAACAATAAGTTCTTTTAGAAACATTTAACATGACAGGAAAGCATATATATATATATATCATTAGTATATCATGAAGCCAAATCTAATCAGTTACTAGATCATAATGGATTATCGTTACAAGAATCGATGCAGTATCAACATGATATTTTATTTCACATTTAAAGTTACTTACTTACTTATGCCCGTTAAACCTAATGGAGCAGAGACCACCAACAAGCAAAATATTTTTCTGGTTCGCGTTATTTTTAGCAAGTAGTATTGTGGTGCGTACTACTTATAAGTAGTATATGACGTGAGTGAAAACGTAATGTCTGGCAGCAGAAGATGGGGGAAGATCAAGAAAGAACGACTGGGAACACAATGGAATTTGTATGAAATGCATGAATAGTGAAATGTCAGACATTGGACTGATAATGGATTGAAGATTTGCAAATTACCCGTTTACGATATGGTTTTCCTATTTTACTGAGTAACTCTGTAATTTTCGATAAATACAATTCGGTTGCCCTCACCTGTGTCCTCCTTCACTACAGTATTTCTACAGGATAAAGTCACTGATCCAAAGCCTAACCCTCCTCCTTTATCTGGGCTTAGGACTGGCAGTAGCTCCAGAAGGTCTTCAGGTAGAGTTAAAAATATGGAAGGCTTCACGACTTTCCATGGCATTCTTGCACAGCTGCCATGCTAATCTATGTATCATTTCGATACAAGATATGTGTACCGCCGAAGCAAATACCCATTTAAAGTTACCAATTAAATTTAAAAAAATGTTATACATCACTAACTTCTCTAATCAATATAGCATTGAAATAAATGCATAACTACTTACTTCATTTATTGATATAAAAACTGGTTTCGTGACATACAGTAGTTACTTCTTGATTCTAGGGTTTAAATTTTTAGAAAAAAAAAATTTAAACAAACAAACTGTTATGGTTCATTTAACATTGACATTCATCGGTTGGTTGACTTATTATCTTTTCTGCCTTTTTATTATATATATATTTTTTTCTTTTTCATGTTTAATCAATACACTCCCAAATTTTTATTAGCGTTTTTTTTTCTCTGTATATATTTTAAAAATTGCCAATTTGCCAATGAATTCAATAATTAATATTGTTATTTTAAAAAAAATTACTACATTTTATTATTGTTAGAATGGAATCAATGCTGTAACAATTGAAATTAATTTATCGATCTATCATGGTTTATATTTTTGTTATCATTATATGTCATATATATTCCATTCATCATAAAGATCCGTTTATGATATATATTGATTGTTATTTCAATTACTGAATTTTTTTTATTGCTAATCAGTTATTCGCAAATGACCTAACTCACATCCACTTTTGAATCGTTTATATACATGTGTATATAGTACGATACGATCCAGTATGTTTAATGTGTAAACCCATATATGCTTAAAATACGATAACAGCAGAAGCTAGCTGTAAACGTTTTGAACTCAATGTAGGGTATAGAGAAAACTTTATGAACAATTGACCAATAGGAGGGCTTGGCTGTGTCGTCTCAAGGTCAATGGTGTTTATGACTCAGAATGCATAAATTCAAGACTTTTGACTTTAAATATCTGTTATTGGTTAGTGACTTAAAACGTTATAGCTGTCAATCAAATCTTCAAATTACATGTATTTTCGCATACCATCCTCCAAATCTTATTATCACCAATAATAAGATTAGCTGATTATCTTTTATTGGAAACTATCGTCGATTTTACTGTTTTGTCTAGGGATTCTCATAAGTTTCTCTCACAAAATTACATCATGACCTCTTTTTCTCGTTTGTAAACTAAACTTTTTACAAATACCGAAATTACTTCACAACATATAGAAAATCATACTTGTAAAAGATTGTATTGAATTTTACAAATCCGTATTATTGTGGAAAATTTCGGTCATATGAAATGATGTAAAACTAAACTAATGTAAAATCAAAGCCAAATCATTATTACTTCCAATATAGATATTTTCACGATTTGTCCTTTGAAGAAACGATATACATGCGTTTTACGCTAAAAATTCATTGCCTTCATTAAACGTCTACGAATGAAACAATTATAATGATGTTTAGTTTTTAGAAAACAGAGTTTTTCGATAAATTTTTAAAACCAATCATCTTTGTCAAACTAATTGTACGTTTTATTCTAAAGTTATGTAGATTGTAACTTTAATACATTGAATAATATTTTCAGTTGATTTGTTTTGGGATTCTGTTGATGTTGTAAAGTAGAATATTCCATGGACTCTAACAGAATAAACGCTATACTTTGTGAAAGTATTACTTGTCAAGAGAGGTGAAAGAGATTCAATGTTCATCAGATAATGCGAAGTCATTTCTGTCATCTCCCATTTGATTTTATTGAGTGAATGTATTTCTTCACATTCAAATTATCAATCAATCATTGTTGGACCACCATTAGAAACCAAGAAGCCTGGACGGCCGTTTCATCCTGGTATAGGACTCATCAACAGTATGCATCCACGAATCCTGCACCTCGCAAGATTCGAACCCGTCACCTTCGGTATTGTGCGCGAACGCCTAACCATCGGACTACTGGGCCTACATCCAACAGTGTTAATGTCTAATCAATCCAAGGAATTTTAAGCGACCTCACCCATTAGTCTTTAGTACTTACTGCCGACACCAGACAGGGATGAACTTCACTGATCGTATCTTCTCAACAGAACTCCGAGAATTCGCTCACGAAGCTAGTCACTAGTGAGAACATTTTACGATTTTTTTTTAATGATGGTCTAACAATGATTGATTGATGATTTCAAATGTGTAAAAACAAATAATCTCCATAACTCTAATTGATAAATGTATTTTCAATAATTTTAGATTCATGAATCGATCGATTTTGAAACGAAGATGTGGCAAAACAAACACTCTAGTTCATCATTTTTGTCAGTAAATTTAGACTGACATTTCACAACCACTGATAAGCAGAGAATTGAAACAATTTCCAAACATATTACTTACTACATACTTCTTTCAGATTACATAAATTTGTACATCATTGTTTTCGAAACTACACGAATAGTTGATTGTTAGTTAAAAACTATAATGCCGATGTCATATGGTGAACGTAATATAAGTAAGTGTGCATGATTGTGACATTAATGTATTCGGAATGTAATGGATCACATGTCATTTCGAAATTATAAACTTGATATTAGAAATATCATTCAAGTTTGATAATTTTCTTTTATGTTGAACTGAAAAAAATTCTAATTTTAAGTTTCGTTATGCTTGTCAATTGATATGCTTGAAACTATTACGAGTTCACCTTAGACGGTAAACAAGAGCAAAGACAAATGATCCTGTTACGCGATAGTCTACTCTATTTCGAGCGTCCCAAGGACTTGCTGACGATATCAAAAAGTCAGGATATGGCGTAGAAAGTGTACTCTACTACAAGCACCCAGAAAATATGAGCTTGACAAGCACACAAATCGAGTTTAGTTATACATCATATAAACGCCCTTGAATGAGTCACAAAAATAGCGTACTGAAATAATATATCAACCAATAAAAGTCCAGGATTTTACGGGTGGGAAATGCAATCTCAAGGTCAACTGATCAACCAATGCTCGCAGACATAAAATTCAAAATTAGGACCTTTACGAAGCGAGTTCTGGGGATCTAACATCCACAACAAGTTTTTCACAAAGATATATCAGGAATGTATCACATATCTTGAATTGTTAAGTAATCAAAAACCAACGTATAGATTTTTGAACATTAATTTAAATGCGACATTTTTATTTGAGTGATGTTTTTTGTCGCAGACTAATAGTTCATGAATGATTGGATATCGAACTGCATAGATTTGTTTAAAAACTAAGAAATGAAAACGGTTAAACTATATTTCGAAAATCGTTTACTCTTTATTTCAGACGAAAACCTAGTCTAGAAAATAGATTTTATTTTGAATATAATGTAAAAAATATAATTGCTTGAGTTTATATCGAGAGAACAAACCAGATTCCAACGGTGGTAGAAATCAAGAAGAAGAGCTGGAAGTGGATAGGACACACACTGAGGAAAGCATCAAACTGAATCGCAAGACAAGCCCTAAACTGGGGTCCTGTTAGGGATGTTAGATCCCCAGAACTCACTTGATAAATATCCTTATTTTGGATTTATTTCATGGACCGATCAGTTGATCTTGGAATCGCGTTTCCCGCCAAGAAAATCCTTGGCTGTGATTGGTTACTGTGTCATTTTAGGGAGTATAAATAAACGCGATTTGAGTGCTTGAGTTCATTGTGTGCTGGCTGGGTGTTTGTGAAATACACTTTCTAAGCTACATCAAGACTTCGTGCTGGTACAGTTGGGAGAATTGGATCACAGTAGCCTACCTGGGCGCTGGTTCATTGTTTTATTCTCTTTATTTGACCAAGGTCAGCCCGTCATAGTTTGAAGCAAACCTAGAGACGAGCCTGACAGGTCCTCAAAGCCAAAGGAAAAGAGAAAGACGAAAAAACCACAATACTTCGAGAATAATGAACAATAATTGGACAGAACTAGAAAGGAAGGCTGAGGATAGAGTACGTTGGAGAATGCTGGTCGGT
The DNA here is from genome assembly GCA_944470395.2 of Schistosoma turkestanicum. Lineage (NCBI taxonomy): Eukaryota > Metazoa > Platyhelminthes > Trematoda > Strigeidida > Schistosomatidae > Schistosoma > Schistosoma turkestanicum. The sequence goes on along the minus strand of OX103972.1, from coordinate 35,713,168 downwards.
GGCTTTTACTCAATTGTGAGGGGTAAGAGGCGTATGTCAGTAAGTAAGTAAGTAAGTAAAGTTCATCTCACAATAACAGTCTATTAGTTTGTAAATTAACATAAAATAACTCCACAGTTATCAGTCACATAAAATATCACCATTTCACTTTAATATTTTCACTTAATATAATATGTTATTTTAACTACCTTTCGTTGATTTTTTGTACTGAGAGATCAAGAAATCGATTAGGCAGAAAACCATTAGTGGATTGATGCGAAAAAAGAATGTTTTAGAATTACAATTACGTAAACCTTTTCCCCAGTCTATAACAAACCTAATTAGATTTCGGCACCTTATTGCAACACTCACTATACGATAACGGCATCACTCAAATTATTGTGGAAGGATGTTTGTGTTGGTTTAATGAAGAAATAGGAAGCGTGGATTTTCGTGTCTCACAAAAAATGCGGTGGAAAAAATTATCTACTTTTTGATTTTTAAAAAAATGTCTAGACTTCTTGAAACATCATTCTTGATAAAATAACTCCTTAACTTTTCTAATAATTAGTAACTTTTGCATTGTTTACTGCTAATACCATACACTGATTACGTCTTGTAAAGGTATATTGAAACCAAATGAAATGGTCAGTCAATGACAATATATGTCTCCATTTTGACTAATAGTGATTATATGGTGGAAGGAATTAACTTATTATTCCCTAGGGATTTGACATATATATTCAAAGTTTTCCAAAGATATTTAATCTCGTCTCTTAAAAAAACAAAAGTCATAGGGATTTAAAGCTTTAGTGCTAGCATTTATATTCAAACGAAGTTTTTAAACGCTTCTGCCCATCAAGCCTTTTAATATCACGTCTTCACCATCTAAACTATTGTACTGATGATTTAATGAATTTCACGGATGATTTTATTCGTTGAAATCATCAATCAATCATTATTAGACCACCATTAGAAACCTGTAAGAACTGGACAGCTGTTTCGTCCTCGTATGAGACTCATCAGAATTAGACATTAACACTGTTGGATGCCCTCCTTAATGGTCCAGAGGTTAGGTGTTCGGGTTCGAATCCTGCGAGTTGCAGCAGTCGTGGATGCGCACTGCCACCGATGAGTCCCATACCAGGACAAAACGGCTGTCCAGTACTTGCAGGTTTCTAATGGTGTTGTCTAACAATGATTGATAAATGATTTTAATGTGTAAAGAAAACACTAATCTCCATAACTCGAATTGAAAAAGATGATTTTATTGCTTTTTTCAAACTTTTAATCTTCCAGTGTTGAAACGTCGAATTGAGCTTACTTACTTTCGCCTGTTACCCCCAATGGAGCATAGGCCGCCCACCAGTTTTCTCCAACCAACTCTGTCCTGGGCTTCCCTCTCCAGTTCTGTCCAATGTTTGTTCATTCCTCGAATTCCTCGAATTGAGCGCGGTCAGTATTTTCATGATCAATAGTAAAGTTGTCAGCTTATTAACAAGCTATACTATTTAATTATTAGCATCAACTATATATATTTAAGTCCATTATGATCGTTAACTTATAATTTGCATGTTTGAATTTGATATTTTTTTTCATATTTGAATAAGAAGCTTACAGAGTGTTAAAACTTGTTCAATAACAAACTGAATTAGTCTTCAATATTCAATTTAGATATTCCTGCTAACACATAATAGTATATTTTTTGATCTTTGATATGAAACAATCTTGTCAATTACCAATGAATTATGCTAGGTCGGATTTAATTTTTTGGAACATTTGATAGGATGAATAGAAAAAAACAACCCATAATCGAATGTTCAACTTGGGATAAAACAAAAAAGTCGATTGATGCTAAGCATTTTCAAAAGGTTATCAAAATTATCTGAAACCAGAATTTTCTAACCATTCACTCCTTTGGGAGTAACAGGAGTAAGTAAGTAAGTAAGTGATATACACATAAATAAAAAGAAGTGTACTAGTAATTTTCAACCCTATTGTAAAAACAGAAAGAATGCTTGATTTGAAAAAGCCAGTTTCCAACAAAAATCAAACTTTATCATCAACTACTAAAGCACTAAATATCAAAGGGTCAAACTCATGCGATGAACAAAATCGGTGTATGAAAATTCATGATTACACTAAAATATATGGTTTGTTTTACAAATGATAAAAAATTCTATTCAATGAATTCATTTCCGGTCGTGCAGATTTCAATGAATTTTCTTTTAAAAAGTGTCGCAAATAGATGTAAATGTAAATATTTTTTTTCTAATCTAATATAAAATTTCGCTAACTGGAAAATATTTTGGATTTACTACTAAGTGCTCACTAGTGACTAGCTTCGTGAGTGAATTCACGGGGTTTTAGTGGGAAGACATGATCAATGGAGTTCAGTCCTGTTGGGTGTAGACAGTAACTACTAAAGACAAATGGGTGAGGTCGCGCAAAATCTCTAGATCAATCAGAGTTAGACATTAACACTATTGGATGCCGGCCTAGTGGTCCAGGTGTTGAGCGTTCGCACACAATACCAAAGGTACCGGGTTCGAATCCTGTGAGGTGCAGGAGTCATGGATGCGAACTGCTACTGATGAGTCAGGACGAGACGGCCGTCCGGTGGTTGCAGGTTTCTAATGGTGATCTAACAATGATTGATAGATGATTTCAAATGTGTAAATAAGCACTAATCTCCATAACTCTAATTGTAAATATTATTACTATAACCAACCGGCAAATTCAGTGATGCATGGTGTTCAGTTTGATTGAATGTGTACTGTTTCTTATCTAAAATGAAATATAAAGAATATTTTCCTAAAAATCTATTTTAAAGTTTATGTATTTGAAGTTACAGTGAGAGAAAACGCAAGTTTGTAGTTTTACTTAGTGTTAATTGGCACACATTGAAATTATCAATCAATTATTGTTAAAAACCTGGAAGCACTAGACAGCCGTTTCGTTCTGGTATGGGACTTATCAATAGCAGTATTCAGTATATGATAACTTTTTAGTAATATTTTTGCGTAAATACTGTTTCTGAGAGAAAAATTCAATGATTTCATCTTTTCTATTTTGACCAGATGTAGTATCAGTGAATACAACACAGAAATAGGTTTATTTTGCTGTAAGTGAGTAAGTGAGTGACACAAAAATTGGAGTTGAATACAAACTTCCTCTACCATCAGTCTTGCCTTCTCGTGTTTATTCTCCTAACCACGCCAATTCTAAGTGCTTAAAGCAATTTACATAAAATAATTACGTTTTCGTGTACTTCCAAAGGTATTTGAAAGGAATTTTTTCTCTCGATTTGATTACATTGAATAGGCTGTAAAAAATATGTAGAAGATAGAAATTAGAGATTTACGTTTTTTTTTTCAAGTATTCATGAGCCATTGACTGAAATCTCACTAATGTCTTAGCCATAATTAAAATGAAATTATATCACGAATGGCTCTAATGAATAGGCCTTTTAGAATTATCATCAACTTTCATGTCATAACCAATTGATAGATATAATCCGTTATTTAGGTTTAAGACAAAATATTTAAGTAAAAAATTATATTTTACGCTATTGCACGTTAGAATATTTTTAAAATATTTAAGAGGTTATTATGGAAGCTTGAAGAAATTAGTGTAACACAGTTTTATCTATTTGTTTGTATCATGGAATTTGGTCTCGGTTCAATATGTTTACTGTAGTTGAATGTAGTATATTCTGATAGAAAGCGGTTTTCAATCATTCTAGAGCTAGAACACTTTCTGTAAGTAAAAGCGATGGATCAGTAACATTGTAATAGTGAAACTAGACTAAAAGTAGATGGGAACTGAGATTTACTCAATTAATAGAGGGTAACGGTGTTGGGACCTTTACATATCTTGACAGTATCATCGACTATCAAGGTGGATCCAAAGCATATATGAGGGCGTAGATCGGCAAAGCAAGGGCTGCATTTCTACAACTGAAAAATATCTGGAACTCCAAACAAATATCAATCAACACCAAAGTCACAATTTTCAATACAAATGTCAAGACAGTTCTACTATATGGAGTGGAAACTTGGAGAACTACGAAAGCCATCATCCAGATGACACAAGTATTTGTGAACAGTTGTCTAAGCGAAATACTTCGGATTCGTTGGCCAGACACAATCAGCAACAGCTTACTATGGGACGTAACAAACTGGATTCCAGTGGAGTTGGAAATCAGGAAGAAGCGGTGGATGTGGATGGGACAGACACTGTGTGAAGCACCTAACTGCGTCACAAGATAAGCCCTCATACGGAACCCTCAAGGTCAAAGGAAAAGCGGAAGTCCAAGGAACATATTATGCCGACAAATAGAGAAAGACATGAGAAGAATGAACAGAAACTGGAAAGAAGTGGAAAGGGAAGCCCAGGACAGAGTTGGTTGGAGAAATGTGGTGGGCGGCCTATGCTCCATTGGAGGTAACAGGCATAAGTAAGTTAGTAAGTAAGTAAAGGTGATGGGAGATGCCGATTTTATCTCATTTTCACAGGCTCATTGACAAGAATACACCCTTGTACATCAAAATTTTTACCGACATTTAGTAATTTGTCCAAGAATATCATACACGGCTAGAATAGTGGAGGTTTTACACTGGAATTAGGAAAAACCAGTTTGACACTGAACAAATTTCACAGAAATATCACACTCAGTTAAAAAGTAAACAAATTATACACCTAATTTATTAATCATTGAATTAAAAACTGATCCCAGCTGTGATTCTATCCTGACAAATAAACGAAAAGTTCATTTCAACGAACATGTGTTTCCATTCCAATAAAACTACTGACTAGAACATGTCTGAAAAATTTAAGCTGTTGACTACCATGGTTGATTATTTCAATCGGTCTGTTCATATTACTCTAAGGAAAAAATATGTTGCCAAAAACATTAAAGCACTGAACGGGAGCTTCGTCTTGGTATGGAACTCATCATTTGTGCGCATCCACGACTCGTGCACCTCACAGGACCTTCGGTATTTTGCGCGAATGCCTAACACATGGACTACTGAGCCGGCACCCAACGGTGTTAATGTCTAACTCTGATTGATCTTGAGATTTTTGCGCGACCTCACCCATTTGTCGTTGGTAGTTACTGCTTGCACCCGACAGGGTTGAACTCCACTGGTCGCGTCTTCTCAATTAAACTCCTAGAATTTCCTCATAATGCTAGTCACTAGTCACTGACGAGTCCCATACAAGGACGAATCGACCGTCCAGTGCTTTCAGGTTTCTAATGGTGGTCCAACAGTGATCGATTGATGATTTAAAACGTGTAAAAAAACACTAGCCTCTGTAACTCTAATTGAAGATAATCAAGTTATTTTCAAATCATTCATAGAGTGTTATCATAAAATAGTTGAATTTCAACGTTTCATTTATATATTTAAATTAGATGGATAGGTTGAACGATTCCACATCATTGAAATCATGAATCAAGTATAGTTAGACTAGCATTAGAAACCTGGTTGCATTAGGCGGCTGTTTCGTGCGAGTAAAGGGAGTCATGGATGCTTACTGCTAATGAATCCCATTCCAGAACAAAACCATCGTTTAGTGCTTGAAGGTTTCTAGCGGTGGTCTATTGATGATTGATTCATGAGTTCAATGAAAAACACCAACCTCTACAACTCTATAGGGAAAAAAGATTCCAATATCCCCCTACCATCCTTCTTCTGATATTACTGTATAAAAATGAAGTATCTACTATCTGGTCTTCGTTGTTTACTTTTTTCTTATCATAAGTACTTAAAATTGTCCAAAATCCAGAGAATGGCTTAGCTACTTATAGTGACTTAATTAGCAGACAGCAAGAAAGTTTCAAGATGTGTTCGCTGATGAGAAATCCAAATATCTTTCTTCTATATATGATTTTTAGTCACTATCTGATTTAGATTTCCCTATACAAATTTCACGTTGATTAAAGTCAAACTGAAAGGTTACACTTAAAAAGTACCTCCACTTCACTAGTTTCTGCCCCATACAATATAAACGTTCTGTTGTTAAAACTTTATTCGCTCGAGCAAGTAGAATCTGCACTGCTGATACATTGAACGACGAATTCAAGCTTATTACTGACACACTTAAATCAAACGGATATCCCGAAACGTTTATTGGTCATCAGAACACAACTATGACGAAGCTGATAGCAACTGATGTTCACAAGAAACCAGTGTGCCTACAGTTACCTTTCAAAGGTGATCATTGCATGAAAATTACAACCAAACAGACTGCAGCTGCAATAAAAAAGACCTTCAATGCAGCTAATCTGAGGCTTATCACAACAACCCAATCGATCTCAGTTACCCCAATCAAGTCTCCAAGACCGATTTAGTCCAAATCCCACTGTAATTACCAATTCACATGTAACTGCGGAGAAAGTTACTTAGGGAGGACAGATTGACGATTGGAAGACAGGATAGGGGAACATATTCCAAAATGGTTAATCAAATCCATGATTCATCAACCTAGCCCATCATTTCAAAATCGATCTAGAAACCCAGCCTTGTCCATTGCAAAACATCTAATGATGAGTGGTCATCAAATTGACCCAAAATCAGCCTTTAGAGTTGTGACATGTAATCAAAACCCACACACACTGAAACTATTCGAAGCTATCTTGATTGGTCGGAAAAGTCCAACTTTATGTGTTCAAAAACAACTGTATGTTGACCTTTGTTTCCCATGATTCTAGTGAGTGAATGTCATGCTAAATAAGAAATTCTGACCTTATCTTCAAAACTGTATTTACACAAATAACATGTTGCTTGTATGTGACTGACGAGAAAGCACGAAATGGTACTATCTCACAAAATATGTCTTCTTATTTCTCTATTCAAATTTATCAAAGGGAACCACTGTTTTTAAAAAAGTTTAATGTCAATACATTACTAATCTGGAAAATAATACTTAGCTGTTCAGTTGTTCAAATCATATGTCTGGTGTCAATAATCTTAATGAAGAATGCATCTGACAATCCACTTGATCGAATGTATTATTAAATGTAAAAGCTAAACTACTTATGAATTATTCAACTTACTGAGTCTCAATTAGATCATTTCATTAAATAAGTTTGAATAACTATTAGGTAGGTGATTGGTGACATATCACTACTTGTACACCTGTGTTAACTGGTAGGCGATAAATCTGAAATGAGGCAAACTAATAATTGAAAACTTTTCATAACACTATGACTCAAATTCCTGAGGTACATGTAGATACATTTATTAGTGAGTTATGTGCATTTTGTTTAGACATGTTGTTTTTAATCTTCTTAGTTACAGACAAGGTTGAGACTAGGTGCGGATAAGTCGGTATTTAAGTAGAATAATCGCACAAAGTAATATGAACTTTTTGACATATAATTTTGAGAGAATGAAATACATGGCTTCTTAACATATATTTCAATATTTCAATGGTGGTAATCCTCACTTTATGATTGATTTAGAATACTTATTTATTTATGCCTGTAACGCGTAATAGATAGAGCATAGGCCACCGATCTGCATTCTGCAACCAACTGTAACCTTCTTACTCCTTTACACTTCTACTCGATTACTGTTCATTCTTTCAAATGTTTACTCCCGATTCTCGGCTTAATGTGTTCTTTGGTCTTCCTCTTTTCCTTTGACCTTGAAAATTTCAAGGTTAAGGATTAACCTTGTGACACAGTTGGGCGCTTTCCTCACTATGTATCCTATTCACTTCCAGTGCTTTTCTCCCAGTTTTTTCATCAAATAGTATTATTTGATTATTGAGGACATTTATCGATTTTCGTATTAAGTGTACTTATTCATTAAGTGTGTAGAAGATTTTCACAATTTTACTAGTTTTAAGATGAACAGGATTTGTTTTTTTGTATCTGATTCATGCAATAATACTAGATTTCCGGAGATTGTTATTTATTTTTAGGTTGATTATTATTATTATTATTATTTTGGAAATGAGATTATTTTTTTGTCCATATTTATTTAATTCCGCAATAAATTTGAGATATGTTGTATTTTCTTAAAGACTGTACATGATCAATGAACAACATATGTCATGCAGGTACCATGTGCTCAAAAAACGTTATGTTTTGCTGTTTAATCAGCTTTTCAAATTTATGAATAAGGTAGATTTTATCAGTAATAAAGATAATAAGAATGTGGTTTGATTTGAATGGAAAACTAATTAATATACTACTATTTTACTTTTTTGTATATGTTTATATGAAAAAAACAGTGATTTTGTTATGACATATAGTTTTGTAAAAGTTTCATTGTTAACTTGTCAATAATATCTCTATGATAAAGAGATTATACATATTATTTTACAACACTGAACATTTCAATACAAATGTCAAGACAATTCTACGGTATGGAATGGAAACTTGAAGAAATACGGAAGCCATCATCTGGAAGATACAAGCATTTATTAACAGTTGTCTATGCAAAATACTTCGGATTCGTTGGCCAGACACTATCAGCAACAACTTACTGTGGGAGAGAACAAAACGGATTCCAGTGGAGGAGGAAATCAAGAAGAAGCGGTGGAGGTGGATCGGACACACACTGCGAAAAGTACCGAACTGCATCACAAGACAAGCCCTCACATGGAACACTCAAGGTCAGTGGAAAAGAGGAACCCTAAAGAACACATTACGCAAAGCAATAGAGAAAGACATGCGAAGAATGAACAAAAACTGGAAAGAACTGATAAGTGGAACCCAGTACAGAGTTGGTTGGAGAAAACTGGTTGGCGGCCTATGCTTTATCGGGGTTAAAAGGCGTAAGTAAGTAAGTGAGTAAGTACTGAACTAAATTAAAAAGTAATTAGTTTGAAACTGTGTTATTTCTGTTCATTTTTATACTTCTTAGGAATGTTAACCAACTTAACTCATTTTATTGAGGATAGTAAAACCACTACAAAGAAGAGATGATTCGACAACTGCTTCACTTTTATTTACAACTCTTCAGTTGATCAAAGATATGACCTTTAGACTTCGCTAAAAACACGGCATCCTCGAAGCTCAGTATCTCAGCTTTTATTTCGGATCTGATATAATAATCTTGTTTTTGAACGATGTTAATTTTATCCTAAATATTAGGATAAAATTAACATCGTTCAAAAACAAGATTATTATATCAGATCCGAAATAAAAGCTGAGATACTGAGCTTCGAGGATGCCGTGTTTTTAGCGAAGTCTAAAGGTCATATCTTTGATCAACTGAAGAGTTGTAAATAAAAGTGAAGCAGTTGTCGAATCATCTCTTCTTTGTAGTGGTTTTTACTATCCTCAATAAAATGAGTTAAGTTGGTTAACATTCCTAAGAAGTATAAAAATGAACAGAAATAACACAGTTTCAAACTAATTACTTTTTAATTTAGTTCAGTACTTACTCACTTACTTACTTACGCCTTTTAACCCCGATAAGCATAGGCCGCCAACCAGTTTTCTCCAACCAACTCTGTACTGGGTTCCACTTATCAGTTCTTTCCAGTTTTTTGTATTCTTCGCATGTCTTTCTCTATTGCTTTGCGTAATGTGTTCTTTAGGGTTCCTCTTTTCCACTGACCTTGAGTGTTCCATGTGAGGGCTTGTCTTGTGATGCAGTTCGGTACTTTTCGCAGTGTGTGTCCGATCCACCTCCACCGCTTCTTCTTGATTTCCTCCTCCACTGGAATCCGTTTTGTTCTCTCCCACAGTAAGTTGTTGCTGATAGTGTCTGGCCAACGAATCCGAAGTATTTTGCATAGACAACTGTTAATAAATGCTTGTATCTTCCAGATGATGGCTTCCGTATTTCTTCAAGTTTCCATTCCATACCGTAGAATTGTCTTGACATTTGTATTGAAATGTTCAGTGTTGTAAAATAATATGTATAATCTCTTTATCATAGAGATATTATTGACAAGTTAACAATGAAACTTTTACAAAACTATATGTCATAACAAAATCACTGTTTTTTTTCATATAAACATATACAAAAAAGTAAAATAGTAGTATATTAATTAGTTTTCCATTCAAATCAAACCACATTCTTATTATCTTTATTACTGATAAAATCTACCTTATTCATAAATTTGAAAAGCTGATTAAACAGCAAAACATAACGTTTTTTGAGCACATGGTACCTGCATGACATATGTTGTTCATTGATCATGTACAGTCTTTAAGAAAATACAACATATCTCAAATTTATTGCGGAATTAAATAAATATGGACAAAAAAATAATCTCATTTCCAAAATAATAATAATAATAATAATCAACCTAAAAATAAATAACAATCTCCGGAAATCTAGTATTATTGCATGAATCAGATACAAAAAAAC
>OX103972.1:35641343-35702349 GCA_944470395.2 Schistosoma turkestanicum | reverse complement strand
ACCATATTAGTAGTGTGCAAGTTTTAGAAGACCAGATACGTAAACTGTATTATTTCGCGAAGTTTGCTGATGTCTATTCCAGTGACAACGTCAGGTGTCTGTAGAAGACCAGGTAGCTCTTTGAGATAGTGGAGAGAGGTACTCACTTCGTCGCCTGGCCATTTCTGTAGTTCCGATACCAACATACAAAGGGACTTTATGATGTAGCAATAGTAATAAAGGTACAGTAGTTTGAAGCTGAAGAATTGATGAGAGACGATAGGTTGCGTAAAAGGTACTCTAATGTATGGATCGATTAACAAGTCCTCTAAAGCATAGGCGGCAAAGTGTCCTGAGAGTTGCATCTAGAGTTGGACTAGTCGTCCCGTCGGATGGTATTATAACCCATCATCCTGTGTTGAACCACAAAAAAGCCAGACAGAGTAGCTGAGAGTGGTCCTGGACTGTGCTGCTAAATTTGCTGGAACCTCTTTAAATGATATGACCTATCAGGGGGCCGGACAGCACCGCTGATCTGGTAAGCATACTATTACGTTTTCGCAAGGAATCAGTAGCAGTATCGGCAGATGTTGAAGAAATGTTTATGCAAGTAAAGGTACCCGAAAGTGACCGAGGAGCGTTAAGATATCTATGGTGGGAAAGTGGGAACACATCTAAAGAGCCTTCTGAATTTCAAATGACTTTTCATATATTTGGAGCTACGTCATCCCCGTTTTGTGCGAATTCGGCTATTAATAAAACAGCCCTAAGCTTCTCGAGTGATTATGAGCAGTATGTTATTGATGCGGTTAAGAATAACTTTTGCGTTAATGACTGTCTGATATCTTTTTCGAGTTGTGACCAAGCGAAGAGATTTGTCATGCAGATAGACGAGTTGTTACGTAGAGGTGGATTTAACTTAAAAAAGTGGGTTACCAACTCAGAAGATGAGAGGTCTATATTACCGGATAAGGGTGTCAAGGAATCATTGTTAGGAATATCAGCAGATTGTACCGTCACTCATCGAACGCTTGGTATAGAATGGGATGTCGAACATGACGTATTCAAGTTCCACTTTGAGGCACCAGATAAACCAGTGAGAAGGAGAGGAATCTTGTCTGTTGTTTCGTCTCTGTTCGATCCTTTGGGTCTGATCGCTCCAGTGTGTCTCACAGCTAAGCTACTTCTGCAAGGTTTATCTAAATCCCAAATAGGATGGGATCAACCTCTCGACGAACCATACGTGTCCAAGTGGTTAGATTGGTTAAGTTTCATGCGTCAGATGGGTCATGTCACAGTTGCCCGAGGTATCAAGAATAGAATCGACGAAACTGACGCGAGTTGCACCTATTCAGTGATGCCTCAGAGATTGGTTACGGGGCGGTTGCTTACGCTCGGGTAAACTATACGAAGGCACAACCTTACTGTGTCCTGTTATACAGCAGGTCTAGGGTAGCACCTATCAAACAAGTCACGATACCGAGATTAGAAATGGCGACAGCAGTTTTAGGTGTAAGGTTGAGCGAGGTTATACGGAAAAGTCTGCCCAACTTCTTCTGTGGAGTGAGTTTTCATACGGATCCCACTCCCTGTTTATAGAGTGCAGAAGGGTTGGTATAGTTTCTCGACGACAGGAGTGGACTACTTTGGACCTCTTCTGGTCAAGAGGGGTAGGTCACTAGAAAAAAGATATGGTTGTGTGTTTACCTGCCTGCAGACAAGAGCAGTACATATTGAGATGGCATACAGTCTGAATACCGATTCATTTATAATGGCTTTAATACGTTTTATCGGAAGAAGAGGGAGACCGACAGATGTGTTTAGTGACAACGGATCAAACTTCGTGGGGGCAGTCACTGAACTAAAGAGCTTCGTGCAACAGTGGAATCATCAGAAAATTAGTAAGGAATTATCGTCAAGACAAATTCAATGGCATTTCAACCCTCCACTAGCCAGCCATAGAGGTGGAGTCTGGGAACGAATGATTAGATCTATACGAAGGCTGCTATTATTGATCACCAGGGAACAGGTGTTAACAGACGAAACCTTGGGTACGTATCTGATTGAAATTGAGAGAATTCTAAACGATCGACCCCTAACCCCGGTAGTCCAGGATGCTAACGACCGACTAGCTCTATCACCAAATAGCCTACTGTTATTGAGAGAATGTGACGGAATAGCTGAGGAAGGAAGTATTAGTGACAAGTTCCACAAACGTTGGAAGCAGGTAAATTACTTAGCCAATGTATTTTGGAAAAGGTGGTTAAAGGAGTATTTGCCTTCCTTACAAACTCGTCAGAAATGGCTAAAAGAGCATCGCAATTTTCAGAAAGGAGACGTAGTTATTGTTGCCTCGGATATTACTACTCGTGGAAAATGGCCCTTAGGAATAGTAGAGGATTGCGAGACAGATAAGGACGGAAAGGTCAGAACAATAGTTGTTCGTACTAATAACGGGGTAGCGAGAAGAGACATACGAAAGGTGTGTCTCCTAGAAGGTTCCAACTAGATAGGTTATATCCATATTGAAAACGGGTAGGCGTACTGCTGTAAGTCCTATTCGTTATTTCGGTGTGGATTAGGGAATGAGAGGGAACCCTAAATTGAAGTGTCATTAACGCTTGCCTTTTTTGCATGGAGGGATTTTGCGGGCCGGTGTAGAATCCTTTTTGAATGTTTTGTTTTTTGGAAAATCCCTCCATGTTTACATATTTTTGTTATGACATGACGGACTTTTTCTGTTGACATTTTGGTATTTTATTTGATTCCAATTTGAGATTTTATCATTGTATATTGTTATTATTTCTATATTTTGTACTTATATTGAAGTTTTTATGTTTGCTTCTGAACTGTATATATGTTGTTTAAAATTGATCTTTAATATGGCCACAGCCATATTTGGATTGATACTGTGGCGGTTGGATCTAACAGCACTTACTCCCTTTAATTCGGATACTCCTGAGAGTAATTGGGACTTGGAAAGTGCATCAAAATTCAGGTATTGATTTGTATTTCCATTTTTAATATAATATAGACCGTTTTCTCCTAGAATTATTGTGTTTTTGACATTGGGTTGGGAGATAACGCGTACGAATTGCACTTACTGGAAACAATTTGAACTGCTACGGTAGAAAATCCATCTACACTCCTACACAACAAAACCTAGCTCGTCGCGGCAGTCGGTGGTTAGGCATTCGTAACACATGTGCAAACCACATCAAATGATGAAGTTTCACTACGTCATTTTTGATCAGCCATATCTACCTATAACTCCTTTCGTATCGACAGCATGTCTTATGCGGTTGTCCCAGGATACACAAGCAGTTCTTTGGAGACACCGATGTTTCTCATCAGTATAGTAGGACGGAGTGAACTGCTAAACAGTGCACTCATCCTTTGGTTAGCAAATGGATATCTCGCCTGCGCCATAAGTGACTGAGGTTGGCAAAAGAACATCGAGCTTTCTCTACCGCAAGCTAATCCTGAAGAAACGTTTTGCATTTTGAGGGGAAAACCTCACCCCGAACATCCTTGCGTTGTTGCTCATGTTAGTCAGAAGACTACATTTTGTCAACGTCTTCACCGAATAGAGCTGTGTCAACGCCATATTCTAACTCAGCAAGCAATTTTCCTGGTAGAAAGTCGACTACTGAAAAGTCAGACGAGGATAATCTTATATCTAGGAGCATGTCAATGACGAAATTGAAAAAGAATCGGGAAGGTGGACATCGTTAGCGGACACCACTTGAAGTAAAGAATTTCGATGACAGTTCTCAATAAGCTCTCACACGACCAGTAGTTTAAGAGTAGAGAGCTTGTATAAAGTTAATTTAATTCTTTGGCACACTTTCCAGTGACAGTCACTGCTACAGAACCTCGCGATCAACAAAGCCAAAAGCCCGCCTTAAGGTCCAGAAAGACAGCTACTGTCGGACGTCTTAATCTGTGTCTGTGTTCTGGATCCTGTCGTGGTGTAAAAATGTGGTTCATGCAGCTATGTCCAGGTCTGAAACCAGCCTCGTTTTCGCTAGTATGCTCTTCACGAGCACTAGTTAGGTGTCTAAGTATATTGGACGCCAACAATTTAGAAACTATATTAGTTAGACTTATTCCTCTGTGACTGTCACAAGCAGACTTTTGTCCTTTCTTATTACTTGGGTCAATCACGGATTGAGACTAATCGGATGGGATTGTGTCCAGTTCCCAGATTCTACCTTAGATTTCAGTCAATCTAGCTGCTGAAACTGGACTACCATCCTTAAAAATCTCTGGAGTCAATGTGTCGGGTTTTGCTGTTCCCTCTCGCTTCAGATTTCCTATAGCCGTTTCAACTTCATAAAGGTTCGGAGGGCTTATCTCGGCTTGCCATTCAGGATGACTGGAGATCGTGGGTAACCGAAATGTGGCTGAAGACCAGCTGAACTGATCCCTAAAGTGTTCTGCCCATCGATCCAATCTCCTGGATTGTGAATGAATAATAGGATCATCCTTTTCTGAAATACTCTAACATACACTAGGATTCTTAATACCAGTTTCCTTGATAAGTCGGAAAAGCTGTCCACTGTTGCCTATAGCCACTGCCTTTTCCATCGCTCTCGCTTTCGCCACGCATCACTGTTCACGGTCTTTGTGTAGATTTTCTATCAGCCTGCGCATAAGCAAACTTTGTTTTTCATCATTTTCAGAGCCAGGTGGGATGGGTTTTCGATCATCGATCGGTTCGTTGGATGCTTCTGAGACCCACGGCTCCATTCTCGCCTTATGGTTAACCTTACTAGTTGCTCCTGAAATATATTCTTAGCTTTATTATCATTAACTCAAACCGTAAAAGGCCTCCTTAGGGTGTCTTTCCTACGTCCGGTAAGCATCAAACCAATATGCGCTCGCACTAGGGAACGAACTCAATCTAAACATGTGCCTCAGAACGAGCGGTAGTCGTCTATAGAACCTATCCATCGGTGGCTTATGGTAATGTAATCTAGATGGAAGCATTTGATTTTGACCAATTTCGTCTCTCGTGCTGTTACGGGTATGAGGGCGGTTGTCACTCCCCGTCTGCCCACACCGTGAAAGGTTGTTTCTTGAGGAACCTGAAAAGGAAGGTAGATTAGTATTGGTCCTAATGACATGAGAGGATGACCGCAGAACCCAAGGGACAACTGCTTGAGGTCGGTGTGTTAGCTCTGCACTTAAAAGCCCTTAGTGGGCATCCTTACCGATGGAGACGGAAATCCGTGAGGTAGGGTGAGGTGTGATATTTCTAGGGTTGACCTTTTCTAACACTTCCTACCTTGTGAGAAGGCAGCATCGCTGCAGGTGCTGGTTGTCTAAAAGAAACACCCTACTGCTGTCACACCCCACTGCGACTTCGTCCTCAGACCTTGAGTAGCTGCTTTTAGTCCCATCGTTCTCCAATCGATCTACCTGGTATGGTGAAACCGTCGTGAGCGTATGTTACGGCGAATAAAGCTCGGCTGAGTCATGACGATAGGCAAGCTCGACCACCTCGTCAAGGTAGCAGCTTCGGTCAAGAACGAACTAGGAAATGTACGTCATAAAACAGCAGCTATTCAGTTAATCAAAAGCTTGCATTAAGCAAAATATTTATACAGAGTAATCTCGTTTGGAAATAATTATATAAAAGTCCACAAATTAGATATGGGAATCTCCATCTGTTCAATCCTCATTCCAGCATGATAAAACCCCTATGATGCAGAATCTTAGAATGCGATGTTATGTATGCACAGAAGAGCACAGAGATGTCTCTGCGGAAAAAGATCAACTAAATGTGCGCAAAAATTGTCTCACGATAACCGAGCTACGCTTGTAATCTGCAACAATGAAATATGGAAGTTTGAATAATACTTATGATCTGAATATATCAAGTCAGGTCAGATAGCTCAGAAATCTCTGCTCACTTGACATTCGATAGATAGTCATATCTTCGTGTGCACACATTTCACATTTCACGCATTTCACAACTATTTAAATAACGTCAATATCTTCGAAGTTGAATTGATCGAAAGAGTATTCAAGAATATGAAGTGAATGACTGTTTAGAAATTGAAAAGAAAGGAAAGCATCAGATCTTTAAAAATCTGGTCCACTGTTTATAAAATTCTAAACGGACATTCTCATAAAAAATCAAATGTACATAAAATGCTTTAATGTGATCCTCAATGGGTGAGCAGAATGAAGGAATTAAACAGGAAGTCAGGCAGCATCACATTGGTTCTACACACTAATCTTCTCTGCTTCACTTTGCTTTGACTCGCATTCTATTGTTTGTTCACTTGCGCTAGGCCTATTAACCAATGTCATGAAAGTGTTATTCGCCTAGCTTTCATATACGGAGTTCAAAGAAAGATTTATTTCAAAGCACATTTAATTGTTCAGAAAAATGAAGTTAAATCACGGGACACAAAACAGCTCTATAGGTGCCAAGATTTCGTCAATCATAAGATCGTTAGGGTTGGTGGGACTCTCAAGATAAATGAAGCAAACGAAATGCTCAACTGTCAATACCATAAGTTACTTTGGCAGTTGGCAAAAGCTAATTCTTAGGCAACATTTAGTATTCGGAGCGAGAGAATTTTACACCAGATATGCTGGCACTTTTGCCTAAAACTGATTGGAATCCTCCTCATCAAACAAGTGTCTGTCGTCTGCATATTCTACGCCACAAATGAGTGTTCTAGCCGGTGATCATCTCTTGCGATATCATTACGAAACGGGCCAATCTGAAAGTATGTTCACGACGGACGTCGAAGAGTGGGTTTATATCCTAGGACTTGTCAAAGTGTGAATATCAGGTGTATACGTGCACGTACAAGTTCATTCGCGTTCTGATGATCGTTCGTTATGAACTCGATTCGTCAACCTAGATTTCATCGTATCACAATAAATGTCAAGTGAATGCTAACCACTGACAATCCTTGGCTTATGGACACTATTCGGAGACGTGGTGATTATCTTTTTCCAATTACATTGAACGATTATCTAAATTTATCGATCATTGTTACAACACGATTGGAAACACTGAAAATCCGTTTCTGTCTAATAAGGCAATCATCAGCACCCATTGTTTCAGTCTTTAATAGCCTACATAAAGAGCTCATTATGGTTTGCTTGGAGAATATTGCTATTACCACAACTCACAGCCACATTGCTTAGACACAGATAGTAATTTCAAAGTCTGGGCTAAGTAATCAATTCCAGCAAGATTACACTTCTTCGTATCTGACAAAGAACCAGACACTGGTACATTGTCGGTGAAACATCAACAACACGAGTTAAAGAATAGAAAGACCCATGACTTGTAAATGACTATACATTGAAATGCTGAGACTGGAAAAACTTTCGAGTATTCTGTTTGAATGGTGGAGCGTTCAAATGTTTCGGTAAACATTTCATTCAGAATACATACTTTATTGAGATTTCATCCGACTAACTGCATTTAGTCAGCGAATCCTTGCCTTATTAAGGACAGTAACACAATAGAAATTTTTCTTTGTGTGGGTACTTGGTTGTGTCAAATAGTTTCAGGTTGTTTCACGATGAATCTTTAAATACACAAGCTCTCAAGACGTCGCAATGGTTCGCGAGCTAAAGATCCATTCAATAAGATCCAAAAGGATGTCAAAGGCATAAAAAATTATTTATTGTAAGGGTTGACAAAGCTCAAAAAACACTTCTAAATGGAAATTGGCTATTTTTAATTCGAAAAACATATTGGCCTACTATCCTTATTAATGAATAGTAACTGAACAACCTGTTAATTCTGTAATCAGAATAGGTTGGAATTTTACTGCGAAGTTCGGAATTGAGGAATCCTTGTTAACCTTCCACCATTCACATGAAAGAATCCAGATTGGGATATTTATTCATCCCTAAGGAAATAAACTTTGTCTTTACTCATTGGTAGAGCGTCTGAGTAACAATTTGGACAAAAGTGAACATTCGAAGACGGAACACTTATGTTGTGAGTTGCTTTAAAAGAAGGCACACATTCGTTTACTCGCAGACACAGGACTTGTCAGTAAGTGGCTGTATCTACGCAGACATTAAGGGATAACGTTGAAATAGTCAGTGAATTTCACGTTCTATTCTTGCATAGAATATATTTACTACAGATTTTTACTATTATTCTCCCCTACCAAAACTTAAATCTCGCGTATACTCCTCTTCAAATTATCGCTGTTTCTGCTGTTCAGTGATAGCCATGATAACAATTCTGGTAGACGCATGGATTTTGAAGTTATTGGTGGGTCAAAAATCTCAGTTTTCAGCGACAAAATGCCAACTAATCAAGGGCCAGTACGGCTCTAAATGGAAAGCCTGTTAACTAAAATTAACTTGAGACTGGACACAAGTTGCAAAATAAATCCGCTTTGCTCTTGTTTAAACCATCTTCCTCGATCCTAGTCAGGCACTCCAAACCTTCTACTATCGCTACCACTATTGGATTTGAACTGACAGTTGCGTTTCTGTGCTAATGTGCTAATGCCCTATACCATATGCTGTTCATGAGCCTCAACAAAACTTATCGGTGGGGAAGCAGCCCAATCGACGGTTGTTTAAAGATATGGTTACTACAAAGCAGGCGGCTCGTAAGAGTACGGGTGGCAAGGCACCCAGGAAGCAGTTGGACTCTAGCACCAGATCCTACGAATTTTCTCAAAGGGGAGGTGTTAGCGGGACATAGATGGTATTGAAGCACGACTACGTTGCTGCGCGCTGATTGGCTAATTTCCTATCGTATCAGCGCCTGATCGAAGCTTGAAGAACAGGACAGAAAATTCTCGTATTATTAGCTGCATGCTGATTGGTCAAATCCAGTCCAGCCAACTTACACAACGAATGAGTGAACATCTCCCAGCATGGTTTACGAAGGGTCAGTCAAAAAACAATACGCAGTTCTATCTTAGCACACCTGGTAGATAGTGGTCACATTGTAGATAAATCTAGATCTTTTCGAGTGATCTATCGTATACCTCCATCATTTCCAAACGGAGTTCGATCCCGTCTCCTACACATTGCAGAAGCCATAGGAATACGTACATTCAACCCTAATTTATGTGTTCAGAAGAAATTCGTGATACCCCTATCTCTTCCGTGGCCGGATATGACGTAACTAACGATTGACATTATATATTTTTTTTATTTATTTTAATTTTATTTTTACACATTTGCTTATTACGTAATGTTTTTGATGTATTTGATGATTATTTGAATTCTATTCATCCACCTTTGACCTACTTTAGTTATCATATTTTATGAATTTTCCTACTACTGTCTGTTCACCTATCTTCCTACTATCCACTTGTACTTTTGCCTTTTTCATTTCATTGTGATTATCACTCAAATTGCTTTGATTGGTTTACCATTTTCACATAAATATTCATGTGTATATTAGAGAGTAAAGCAGCCTGATGACGATCTAATCGAAAACAGTAATAATGTTCGCTCATATGTGTTGTTCTAATTTTCACAATGGGAATCTTTAAAAAAAGTTATTTGAGTGTTGGACTTTTATTAACTTGACAGATTATCTATGAGGTGTTATGTTAACACTAATATAGGAATTTTTATATTTGAATAATCTAAAAGAAGTTCAGAGAAACTAATATTTTGAGCCTTGAATAGAATTTTATGATTTCTACATACTACGTTAGAAACGTTAGTTTATAAATATGACATAGTATGATCCTGAAACATCCGCATGACATAGTTTGCGAAAATTATTCATCATTTAAAACGAGATAAATTTCAAATTCAATATATTTTATTACTTACTTTCTTTAGTCATAACGAACTCGCTGACTTTTGATTGTTTCTTCATTGCCATTGGCTTTTGATCGATTCTCCTGATAAATTAAACTCTTGCACAAACGGAACACATTGAATTGATTCGTCAAGATGACAAGTAGAAAACACTATATTCCAATCATCCTAATTGTAATATCATTGGAACTTTTATCAATCAACGCAATGCTCAGCGTCAAGATTATGGATTCCATGAAGTCGGTTGTGCAGATTGAGTAGCATAAATCAGAACTAAGAAACATTGTCATTTATGTGACAATTGACTGAAAGTTTTCACCCGAATAATCCTACAAATTGAGCACAGTTTAATCATAATTATCATTATCATTATTATTATGATTAATAATTTCTACAATATTATTTTTATTCATATTTTTACCATTAAACCTATGATTATTATTTCGCATACATATTATAGCATGCAATGTTGCATACTGAACTGGTTTACTGGCAATCGCTTTTTATGCCACGTATGCAAAATGTTTTAGTACATATTTTAAGAATTTGTGTAGATGAGAGATTTTGTAATATAAGAAAATGTTAGAAGTACACATTATTTCATGAGAAATGTTGTTGTACTTTACATAGTCACAAGTGAAACTAATGAAATGCATGGAAATGAACTGAAATGTAGAAAGAGGTTCATGTTTCGGATGATAGTGTGTTTCATTGGGTCATACATTGCAAAGAGAACAGTGAATTGCATACATTAACACTTGGTGTAAGAACCTGTTCTGATTTACATAGATAAACATCACAAGCATTTGTTATGTAACACGTTGAAATAAGTTGAACTGAAAAGACATTGGATATTGTGACGATCGAAATATCGTGTGACCGATAAATTGGTGTGAGTAGGTGTGAGTAGGGAAAGTATTGAATATGTGAATTGATAATTGGACAATGTGTTCCAGTATGCAGCAAATGACAAATCATATACATCATATCATTGGGTGAATGGAACTGTTGATCAATGGAATACGTGATGATAAATTTCGGATTGTTTCATGCGTGTGCATAGCAATGCTATTATGTGCAGTAGTTGTAACATTATCTATTAATTAAACAGACAATATTGTAGGCAGTTGATGCATTGAGTTACAGCAGATAGTAATATTAGGCGCAATTCACACAGCATTAGGAAATATGTGTACTACTCCTTTTAAATTACAACTTATCATATGGTATGACAAGATGTTTAAACTTAACAAAACAATCGATGAAAAACGGAATGCAAACTGAAAAGCAATCAACAGTCAGGCAGTTCTCAATAAATATTATCTAGATAGGAAACACTCGTGAGTAAACAATGCAGATCTCAGCAGACTTACTTACTTACGCCTGTTACCCCCAATGGAGCAAAGGCCGCTCACCAGTTTTCTCCAACCAACTCTGTCCTGGGCTTCCCTCTCCAGTTCTGTCCAATTTTTGTTCATTCCTCTCATATCTTTCTCTATTTCTCGGCGTAGTGTGTTCCTTGGCCTTCCTCTTTTCTTTTTGCCTTGAGGGTTCCATGTGAGGGCTTGTCTCGTGACGCAGTTAGGTGCTTTTCATAGTGTGTGTCCTATCCACTTCCACCGCTTCTTCCTGATTTCCTCCTCCACTGGAATCTGACTTGTTCTCTCCCACAGTTCGTTGTTGCTGATGGTGTCTGGCCAACGAATACGAAGTATTTTGCGTAGACAACTGTTAATAAACACTTGTATCTTCTGAATGATGGCTTTGGTAGTTCTCCATGTTTCCGCTCCATACAGTAGAACTGTCTTGACATTTGTATTGAAAATCCTGATTTTGGTTTTGTTTGAAAGTTGTTTGGAGTTCCAGATATTTTTCAACTGTACAAATGCAGCCCTCGCTTTGCCAATCCGCGCCCTCATATCTGCGTCCGATCCACCTTTCTCGTCGATGATGCTGCCAAGATATGTGAAGGTGTTAACGTCCTCCAAGGTATCTCCATCAAGCGTGATTCGGTTGGTGCATGTTGTGTTGCATCGGAGAATTTTGCTTTTTCCTTTATGTATGTTGAGACCTACTGCTGCAGAGGCTGCTGCTACACTGGTCGTCTTCTCTTGCATTTGTTGTTGAGTGTGCGATAGAAGAGCCAAGTCATCTGCGAAGTCCAGGTCGTCCAGCTGCGTCCTAACTGTCCAGTCGATACCGTGCTCCCCTTCAGATGTTGACGTCTTCATAATCCAGTCGATCACCAGGAGAAAGAGAAAGGGTGAGAGTAAGCAACCTTGCCTGACACCGGTCTTCACCTCAAAAGAGTCTGTCAGCTGACCTCTGTGCACGATTTTGCAGTTGAATCCATCATAAGAATTCCGTATGATGTTAACTATTTTCTCAGGCACACCGTAGTGTCGAAGAAGCCTCCACAGTGTTTTCCTATCCACTCTATCAAATGCTTTCTCGTAGTCGATGAAGTTGATGTAGAGTGGTGAGTTCCATTCAATTGATTGTTCCACAATGATCCGTAATGTAGCAATTTGGTCAGTACATGATCGATCCTTACGAAATCCGGCCTGTTGATCTCGAAGTTGGGCGTCTACGAAGTCCTTCATTCTGTTTAACAATACTCTGTTGAAGACTTTGCCTGGTATTGAAAGAAGAGTGATGCCTCTGTAGTTCTCACACTTGGTGAGATCGCCTTTCTTTGGTATTTTGATCAGGTATCCTTCTTTCCAATCTGATGGTACTTGTTCCTCATCCCAAATCTTCTTGAAGAGAATGTGAAATATTTTCGCAGTTGCTTCCACATCTGCTTTCATTGCCTCTGCTGGAATGTTGTCTGGTCCTGCTGCTTTGCCGCTCTTGATTTGTCTGATGGCCTTACTGATCTCCTCAATTGTAGGTGCGCCAATATTAATTGGGAGGTCCTTGGATGCTGCTTCGATGTTGGGTGGGTTCAGTGGAGCTGGTCGATTCAATAGTTCCTTAAAGTGTTCTACCCACCTATTTCGCTGTTCTTCAGTGTTGCTGATTATTTTCCCTTCCTTGCTTTTCACTGGTCGTTCTGGTTTACGTTAGTTTCTGGCGAGCTTCTTTGTGGTTTCGTACAGTTGTCTCAAGTTTCCGTCTCTTGCAGCCTTTTCCGCCGTCATTGCTAGATCTTCCACATATTTTCGTTTGTCAGCTCTGATGCTCTTCTTCACTTTCCTGTTTGCTTCTGTATACTCGGCTTGCGCCTTAACTTTCTCTGCTCTTGTTCGGCTGACATTCACTGCTGCCTTCTTGTTCCTCCTTTCTTGAATTTTTTCAAGAGTACCAACAGAGATCCATTCCTTGTGATGGTGCTTCTTGCGACCAAGGACCTCCTGACATGTTGAAGTGATTGCCTCCTTAATCCCTTTCCAATTGTTCTCCAATGTTGCTTCCTCTCCATTGAGTAGATCCTGAAAGGCCTGGAACCTATTGGTGAGGGCTATCTTGAATTCGTTGAGTTTTACGGTATCCCGAAGAAAGGCTGTATTAAACTTCTGTGATGTTTTCTGCCCCGTTGTCCAGTGCTTCTTTAGCTTCACATTCATTTTGGCGATCAGCAAGTGGTGATCTGAAGCTATATCAGCTCCTCTCTTGGTTCTCACATCCTCCATAGTCCATCTGAACTTTTTGTTGATACACATATGGTTAATTTGGTTTTGAGTAGTGTGGTCCGGTGAAATCCATGTGGCTTTGTGTATGCGTTTGTGCGGGAATATTGTGCCACCGATGACCAGTTTGTTGAAGGCACATAGGTTTGCAAATCTCTCACCGTTTTCGTTCCTTTCTCCCAGTCCATGTCGTCCCATGATGTCTTCATATCCAGTGTTGTCCATTCCAACCTTGGCATTCAGGTCTCCCATAAGAATCGTCAAATCCTTTGGTGAACATTTATCGACGATTGGCTGCAGCCTTTCGTAGAATTGATCTTTAACGTCGTCATTGTGGTCATTGGTAGGTGCATAACATTGGGTGACGTTCATTGTAATGTCCTCTTTCTTCGTTTTGAAGGATGCTTTAATGATCCTCGACCCATGAGATTCCCATCCTTTCAGTGCCTTTTGTGCATGTTTGGACAGTATCAGTGCAACTCCTTGTGTATGTGAAGCATTTTCCTCTTCATGACCAGAGTATAACAGCAGTTCCCCTGAAGCTAGTCTCAGTTGTCCTACTTGTGTCCAATGCGTTTCACTGATTCCAAGCAATTCGAGGTTGTATCGTTTCATTTCTGCCGCAACTTGAAATAGTCTTCCAGTCTCCTACAATGTACGAACGTTCCATGTACCTAAAAAAAATGGTTGCTCTGGTTGTCAGAAGAGGCATCAGCCCCGTGACTTCCGAGGGAACTCGGCTTTCATCACGAGACGTCATAATTCTTCTTCCAACTCCCAGGGCAGAGTTAAAATGGTTTGACTTACATTTTCTCGTTAGCGTTTTTTTGGCAAGTGAGATTTCAACGGAATGGGGTCGCCAACCCCATGTCCGACCCTCCTCCTTTATCCGGGCTTGGGACCGGCAGTAGCCCCTAAGGTTCTACTGGCGGAGTTGATCTCTGCAGAGCTTCAATAAAATATCATTTCGTTCAATCACTCATGTGATCGTCGTTATTAGGAAGAAAGAGTTCGTTGTTGATTGAGGAGAAGATTTTCACAATGTGACTGCAAACAGTATATCCACGTAAATAAAAACAGATCCTTACATCAAATGTCAGCCTATGGAATTCACAGTTTCAGTTGCTACATATCACTAAATGAACTAAACATAATTTCATTGCACAAAATGAACTTCCTTCGGCATTGCATTAGTTGAATGTTGGCACGCTATCACATTTCTCTTCCATTCTGTTCTGCTTTAATAACCTTTGATATGATTGAAAATACAATGGTTTTATTGCTATTAAGGAAAACAGTACATTAACATTGAATCTAGAAATCATGACATTGTTTATTCTATATTGTATACTCCTACCTTATTTTTGTATCAGAAAACTTCTCATCTACACAAAAAATAATAAAATAAAATATGTGCTCATTTCTATTGCATAAAATTAGATTCCGAATAACACGGTTTAGGAACTGCTGAACTTTGTATGCCAAAATATATGAAGAATGATAATTACACTGAAACTATGCTGTTTGTTTAGAACAATTCCGTTGACAACACTCATTCAATTCTAAAATGAATGACAATATTTGTGATTCTGATTTAGGGAGCTCAATGGGAAGCATAGTCGTGAGTGTGAACATTGCGTTGGTTAATAAAAGTTCCAATGGCATAAGAATTAAGATGATTGGAATATAGTTTTCTCTGGTTATCGTTCAGCAGTATGATATCCATATCTTTCGTCTTGCCTTCCGTAGTCAGTTGAATGACAATGTTCGTTGGGTGTCTTAGTGCCTTCAAATGTCAAGTAAACTACATACAGATATGCAGTGGTACTCTCGAAATTTGTCGTCTTTTTTGGTCGCCGATATGAGTCTGTTCACGTCGGTATATATTGATAATTTTCCTGAACATGAGTCACTGTAATCTATTCATTAAACATTTCACCTAATTATTCATAATTTGATAGAAGCGTGACAAGGTTATCATACATGTATATTTAATCAAATCACAGAAAAACTGATGAAGGAACACAGAAAAGTAAGTGAATGTTAGTTATCGCAATCATCTCATGCAATATTTAGTGATGTGAAAATGGAACTGATAACTAATTCACGACTGAGCTAATAAATCGCTTACAGCGTTTTGAAATGACAATGAAGACTTGTGCAGCGACATATGATTCACTGTAGTAAATTTAATCTAGGCCATTTTCGACACAAATTACACTTTCATCAAACAGCTGTCAGCGTACCGTTTGTTGCAAAATGAAATTGGTGAAAGTGAAAAAGAAAATATTCTCAACTAGAAGAAGTGCAGTGACAACTAGAAATGCTGGACACTGACGATTTCTTTTGTGGAATCATTTCGCTTATGTAATATTTCACGAAAATAGGGTAGAAAAATGCTACATTGCCTCAATCTCTCAATCATAAAATACTACCATTCTAATGCTCATTGTAAAAGTCATTTAGAGTAGAATATTGTTTATTCCACGTCACCATACTGAATTGATTAGCTTGTTCATATTTCTAGTCCTTAATTAGTAGTGCTATGAATGACATTCAGATAGATGAATAAGTCAGACCATTTTCACTAAACAAACAAATGATCATTTAATTAGAAAAATAAAATAACTCAGTTAGTGAGGTCAACAGAAAATGAGAAAAAAAAACAATAAACACGTTTAGACGGAATGATCAAGATGTGAATGTGAATGTGAATAGGAGGTGATAATTTCATTCATTCATTGAACAGAATCTATTTGAAAAGAGGATTGAAGAGCGATCACTTCACCGACTAGTCTCAATATGGCAACAATATCAAGTGTTTTATAACACACCGAAATTGGTTGAACTGAAAAGACATTGCATATTGTGACGATCGAAATATCGTGTGACCGATAAATTGGTGTGTCTGTGAGTAGGGAATTTATTGAATATGTGAATTGATAATTGGACAATGTGTTCCAGTATGCAGCAAATGATAAATCATATACATCATATCATTGGGTGAATGGAACTGTTGATCAATGGAATACGTGATGATAATTTTCGGATTGTTTCATGCGTGTGCATAGCAATGCTATTATGTGCAGTAGTTGTAACATTATATATTAATTAAACAGACAATATTGTAGGCAGTCTATGCATTGATTTACAGCAGATAGGCGCAATTCACACAGCATTAGGAAATATGTGTACTACTCCTTTTAAATTACAACTTATCATATGGTATGACAAGATGTTTAAACTTAACAAAACAATCGATGAAAAACGGAATGCAAACTGAAAAGCAATCAACAGTCAGGCAGTTCTCAATAAATATTATCGAGATAGGAAACACTCGTGAGTAAACAATGCATATCTCAGCAGAGCTTCAATAAAATATCATTTCTTTCAATCACTCATGTGATCGTCGTTATTAGGAAGAAAGAGTTCGTTGTTGATTGAGGAGAAGATTTTCACAATGTGACTGCAAACAGTATATCCACGTAAATAAAAACAGATCCTTACATCAAATGTCAGCCTATGGAATTCACAGTTTCAGTTGCTACATATCACTAAATGAACTAAACATAATTTCATTGCACAAAATGAACTTCCTTCGGCATTGCATTAGTTGAATGTTGGCACGCTATCACATTTCTCTTCCATTCTGTTCTGCTTTAATAACCTTTGATATGATTGAAAATACAATGGTTTTATTGCTATTAAGGAAAACAGTACATTAACATTGAATCTAGAAATCATGACATTGTTTATTCTATATTGTATACTCCTACCTTATTTTTGTATCAGAAAACTTCTCATCTACACAAAAAATAATAAAATAAAATATGTGCTCATTTCTATTGCATAAAATTAGATTCCGAATAACACGGTTTAGGAACTGCTGAACTTTGTATGCCAAAATATATGAAGAATGATAATTACACTGAAACTATGCTGTTTGTTTAGAACAATTCCGTTGACAACACTCATTCAATTCTAAAATGAATGACAATATTTGTGGTTCTGATTTAAGGAGCTCAATCGGAAGCATAGTCGTGAGTGTGAACATTGCGTTGGTTAATAAAAGTTCCAATGGCATAAGAATTAAGATGATTGGAATATAGTTTTCTCTGCTTATCGTTCAGCAGTATGATATCCATATCTTTCGTCTTGCCTTCCGTAGTCAGTTGAATGACAATGTTCGTTGGGTGTCTTAGTGCCTTCAAATGTCAAGTAAACTACATACACATATGCAGTGGTACCCTCGAAATTTGTCGTCTGTTTTGGTCGCCGATATGAGTCTGTTCACGTCGGTATATATTGATAATTTTCCTGAACATGGGTCACTGTAATCTATTCTTTAAACATTTCACCGAATTATTCATAATTTGATAGAAGCGTGACAAGGTTATCATACATGTATGTTTAATCAAATCACAGAAAAACTGATGAAGGAACACAGAAAAATAAGTGAATGTTAGTTATCGCAATCATCTCATGCAATATTTTGTGATGTGAAAATGAAACTGATAACTAATTCACGACTGAGCTAATAAATCGCTTACAGCGTTTTGAAATGACAGTGAAGACTTGTGCAGCGACATATGATTCACTGAAGTAAATTTAATCTAGGCCATTTTCGACACAAATCACACTATCATCAAACAGCTGTCAGCGTACCGTTTGTTCCAAAATGAAATTGGTGAAAGTGAAAAAGAAAATATTCTCAACTAGAAGAAGTGCAGTGATAACTAGAAATGCTGGACACTGACGATTTCTTTTGTGGAATCATTTCGCTTATGTAATGTTTCAAGAAAATAGGGTAGAAAAATGCTACATTGCCTCAATCTGTCAATCATAAAATATTACCATTCTAATGCTCATTGTAGAAGTCATTTAGAGTAGAATATTGTTTATTCCACGTCGCCATACTGAATTGATTAGCTTGTTCATATTTCTAGTCCTTAATTAGTAGTGCTGTGAATGACATTCAGATAGATGAATAAGTCAGACCTTTTTCACTAAAATAACTCAGTTAGTGAGGTCAACACTCTAATTATAATTTTCATTCATATATATTACAGCCTAAAACGTTGTATACTAAACTGTTTCATTTCGTCTGCTCAATTTATTTGTACATGCATAGATGAGAAGTAATCTAATACAAAATTACGGTTGAAGTACATATTATACAATAATCAATATGCACATTTTTAACTTCAATGTTGTTTTACTTTACATAATCAAAATAAACAACTGTGTTCTTTATCATAATAATAATAATAATAATATGTTTATTCTTAAATAACTACGTTACAAGAGTCACGCCAGTTTACAGGCTAGATCAAATTGTCACAAATACTTTCACAATTACTGTTAAGTTATAGCAGTTAAATTAAGTATAAGAGTCAGTTTCTGATAGCATATTCACACCATGTCACTGACAAAAACAGTATAATACAGCCATATTTTCAATAGTAGAGTACAAATAAGGAAGGAAGGTGCATAATAGGTTCTTTTGGCGATTTGCCGAGATCAATAGTGAATTTGTTGGGAAAGGTCATATGGAACGCGCTTGATACGAGCTGTGATCCAGACAGTCATGTACATAGGGTGCATGTTCCCTAGAGTCGCCAAGGATTTCCCACCGTGAATGGGGTTGTGAAAAAGAGAAGAGAGAGAGAAAAAGGCAGCAGTGTGGCAAGTGTATATATATAACCAAAGCACTACTTAACCTGTCATGTTGAAGTAGTCAATACAGTAGTAAGTCAAGATAAAATTCATACTGACCACTTAAATTAAAGTAAATTATGGGAATATAAGAATATAACACACAGATAAAGGAGTACAGCAAAAAGAAGGAAGAGTTGTGCAGTGTCAGGTGGATAGAAGAGAAGTCGAAGTAAGAAGCTGGATTTATGTACGTTGAAATCGAAATTCTAGTTGAAAGAGTAGAGTTTGTAAAAATAAAACTTTGATGAACAAAATCTCGCACTGTCTAACTGTATTTTTTTATTATTACTGAATGCCAACCTCTAAGTCATACTGTAAGCGCCTGAGTAAGAATGTTGCGGGTATCTCGACAGAGTAGCGACCTCAGCATAGTTTTGGAAACATGAACCACAGAAGTAGCAAGCGTATAAGAGCAACCTCAGTGTTACTGATTAGTCGTCTCATCAATCTAAAGAGCCGAAAGCAAACAAAATGTTCTGCCCCACAAACATGGGTTGTTTGAAGTTATCGCCCATACCATCAATGTTTGCTGGTCAGTAACTCCACCCTCCCTCCTTTTGTGTTGTTAGGCTCATGTTAAATGTTTAAAAGAAGCTATTGAGTTCTACTTGGTGTTCTATGTCTCGCATCCTGTTGAGAAACACTATTTCTGCAAGTTCCTTTCACAAACTCGTCTGGCTGTTACAATTTATGAACTATTGGTTAGGCATTAATGCTATGCAGTTAACAGTTATGGAGAAATAGTAAGAATTTTCAAACAAGATATAAGCATTTAGAATGTAGTGGGGAAGATGTACTTAACTAGCTAAGCAGGAGATATAAAGAGTATCACGGTTAAAAGTTGAGCAATAGATAACACTAAGGGGCCAAGGTAAGTCAATAGCGTGTAAGTGAGAACAGTATAATTGATAATAGGCAATGTGGAACTCACACAGTTGTAAGTGTTGATAAGGTTGCGCCCAGGAGAGTAGAGTGCATTCTAATCAACCAGTTTACAGTTGAACAGTGTCGATCGACCCAGTGAATAGAGTAACCTGTCTATTTCAAATAAAAACTAAAGA
The DNA here is from genome assembly GCA_944470395.2 of Schistosoma turkestanicum. Taxonomy (NCBI): domain Eukaryota; kingdom Metazoa; phylum Platyhelminthes; class Trematoda; order Strigeidida; family Schistosomatidae; genus Schistosoma; species Schistosoma turkestanicum. The sequence continues at coordinate 35,682,176 of OX103972.1, read as the reverse complement.
GATTTATATTCAACTAGAAAAATTTAATGCTACTTGGGAGGGTAAAAATAACTAAATAAGACGCAGCACTGAGTTCATTGTGTTTAAAGTGTATGCAGAGCTATTAATATGAAAGCAGGGTGCGAGTGAGTTCACGAGCGCAGAAGAGTCAGTGCAACTGAAGTTGAGCAAACTCATGTAACCCACTTGCCATGCGTATTTTTGAGGGAAGCCTATTCCATATAAGTGCATACTTAGAGAGGAAGAAGTTTTCTCGAGTTTTGGATCTATACTTCTCAAGTTTGACCGTAGATACTTTATCTCGAAGGTTATGTGTACAAGGGCCATGAATAAGGACTAAACTGCAGGAGGAATATGTGAGCTTGTGCAGGAGTTTAAAGTAAAGGATCAGATTGGACTTAAGCCTTCTTTTCCATAATGGATCGAGCCCGAGTTCAATACATCGGGTTGGATAGTCAATGGGACTTAACGAGTAAATTTCCTTTGTATTCCTTCAAGCTTCAACATATCAGACAGTCGTACGTTAGAAAATAAGAAAGAGCAGTATTCAGCAATAGGTCTTACGCATGTTTTATAGAGAATTGTTCTGGATTCTCTATGAAGGAAGTTACGAAAGATGAAACCAAGCATTCTTCTCATTCGGGAAACTTTATTGGAGATATGTTCGGAGAAGTTAAGGTTGTGCGAATAATGCACTCCAAGATCGGTTACGGATGTGAGTTTGGGCAATACATTCCTGTTGAGAATGAGATCTAATTTGGGAAACGTGTCTCCGAAACACATCCAGCCACACTTCTCAGTATTAAGTTCAAGGTTCCATTGCTTACACCAGACATCTACAGTATTGAGTTCGTGCTGGATTGTGTGCAACAAGTTTCCTAAGTCAGATTTGCTAGTTTGATAAATCACTTTTAGGTCATCCGCATAGAGGTAGGTTTTACCAGTGTTGAAACAACTGCATATGCTGTTGATGTAGATTATGAAAAGTAGTGGACCCAAAACACTGCCCTGCACAACACCACTGGTAATTGGTCGAGGTGTAGATGTATGTGAGTTGATTTTGGTAATCTGATATCTATCTGTGAGGAACGACCTAATCCATTGCAACAGGTGGCTAAGGTTATTAATCAATCTTACTATTTGGATATTTCTTATTTTTAACAATGTACCCATAATGTTTTCATTTTCATTGTTGTTTGTTTGAATTTTATTTCCACTAACATTTGAAACAATTAGTTTCCTCAATCTAATTGTCAGAGTAGTACACCACAATATGTATGCATACTCTATGTGATTACATTGAATTCGTTGTGTATTTTTGAAATGCACAGCAAGATATTTTTCCCATCTTACTAACAAGAAATAAATACATGAACAACAAACGAAAGTCAACACGTAGCAGAGAAACAATCTGGAAATACCGTATGAGAGACATGGAGGATCAGAATTCTAGCGTACGTCTAGACCTGTGTCAACATGTTAAACAGAGAATAATTTGATCGGACATAAACGTCGACAAGTCAGATCGGTTTCATTGTGTTTATCGATTGCTGATTGACTTGACTGCAGAGCATCTGAATATTCTCTGATGTTCTTTGGATTATTGCCTTTATTCAAGATTTCACAGCTCTGAACATGCAATGATATAAAATAGGAAGTGTCATGGCGTGTGATTGCTAATTGATGTTTGCGCATACAAAGCCTAAGGGGATGTCCACTTTGTCCAACTTAGAGCTATTCACAATTGGAACAGCTTATGTCATGGATTTTTGTCCCTTGGTTTGTATCAGATAGATTTATATCTGTGTGTCACACCTATTCCAAAAGGTTTCAATAATCTCGTTGTGAATTCAGCTAATTCTATTTGATATAGAGAATGGTTTTATACTTAATTTTTTGGTGGTATGTTGAATCGTTATTTGTTGTTGAAGATGTTTAGGTAGCCAAGGTTGTGAAAGAAATTCACAAGATATTTTTCTCCATTCTTCCGCGCGGCATGTATGCTGCAGTGTTTGTACGTAGTTGATTTAGTGAATTCTCGTGTTGTTGCTATTATAGTTGACATATTGCTTTGCTTGGTTTGATTCTGGTGAACAATACATCATAGGATGATAGTCTGTTGTGAACCTTATGTCATAAGGGGAACATGTGATAGGACTGTATTGTAGCCTTTTCTTTTTGATGATGACGAATATGCCGGGAGAATCGAAGCTTCCAGTTTCCACATCATCATATTACAATTAGTATTAATAATGATGATCTCATAGGAGTTCTTTTGGTTGGTTCGTAGATATTGCTTTCGAATTAATAATGTATTTTTATGCACAAACCACTGAGTTAGCAATAATCTTTGGTTAAGAACCTCAAAGAGAAGACACTGAGAATACTGACCTAAGAACATTTAGTATTCGAATAAATGAAGTGCAAATTTATTGAAATATGTACATCGAAGAATAAATGAACATTATTTATTATTGAGGATGTTAGATCTTCAGAACTCGCTTGATAAACATCTTAATTTTGGATTTTATTTATGAGCTGATCAGTTGACTGTGATAGCTTCAAGCGTACCAAGTGACGAACATAAGAACTGGCGACGGTATTTTTGGAAACATGGATCATGCCAAACTTGAATTATTACTTGAGCAGCAGCTAAAACTGATGCAGGTGTTGACAGTCCTTAAGATTTCCCCTTTCACACAGCCCAGCTCATGTAATGCAACCACAGCTCCATCAGTACACGGCATCGCAAATAGTATAGCTGAATTTCATAATGATCCTGATGCCAATGTTACTTTTCATATGTGATTCCGGCGTTATGAAGATTTATTTAGGTTTGATTTCGCCAATCAAGATGATGCCTGGAAGGTTCGGCTGCTACTTCGAAGGTTGGGTGCTAGTGAGCTGAACAAGTACTAAATTTTGATCCTGCCTTTGGACCCACGAGATCGTTCATTTTCCGAGACAGTTCAGAAATTAAGCCAATACTCTGGCGACAACTCGTCACTGCTTAAAACGCGCTATCGATGTTTGAAGCTAATTGTGAACGAAGACGATGACATTTTTACGCATGTGGGCATCGTCAATCGTGAAGTCATTGATACATGAGTATCAAGTGTGTATAACACTCTGAGATATGTTGCATAGTGTTGCAGTTTGAGGTTGTTTGTTTGCGAAACTACTACAGTTTCAGTGAAATTAAATTATTGATAATAGTATGGTCAGTTATTTCTGTTTTTCCAACCAGGAGTCGTAGATGCGCACTGCTGATGAGTCCCATACCAGGACGAAACGGCTGTCCAGTGCTTCCAGGTTTCTAATGGTGGTCTAACAATGATTGATTGATTGATTTCAAATGTGTAAAAACACAAATCTCCAAAGCTCCAAATGAAAATAACTTCATTTTATTAAGTACCATCAAATTGCTCATGAATTAAAAGATGATATGACAATAGAATAAATTACAGTGCACATGAATTCCAAAGTTTTAACATATTAAGTAACGTTATATTAGTGAATGATTTTAAAGTAACAAAATGTCATTTACTTGGATTTTGTATGAGGTTGCCAGTTTTAAATTATGCGAAATACACTCTGTTCATTCCTAAATTAAAGTCGGAGATAATTCAAATAGCATTATTTGCTCAAACATACTACGGCTTCTTCCGATATTGTTGGAATCAATGGCTGAAACTTTGTTTGAATCACTGATATACTATCCTCATAGAAATCAAATTTATGTTGAAGCAGCAATTCTATCAGTAAGATGATGAAGGAGATCTACAGGTAACGCGATCTGAATCTTTCCTTAACATTACTGAACTGCAAATAAATGTAGGCACAAAATGAGTAGTTACTGATGAATGATGCTACTAGTGCATTTTGCATTGAATTTTCCACTGGTTCTGTTTAAAGAATGTCACAGCAGTGTTAATTAATGCTGACTATATTTAATGTTTTTGATTCTGAAGCATTAATCTTTATCGAATGCCTTAAAAAACATATTCTATTACGTGATAAAAATACAATTAAATTTATTGTACTAGTTACATTTGGATATTGTGAAGAACAAAATAATTATTTCATAATATTGGCATGTGTAGAAGTCAGGACAGAATTCAAATGAGGTTTGACAAATTCAATGTAGACTGGCCATAAAAATTGTAAACAAATTTGTACATAAAATAGAATTACACAATCAAATAGTTTTATTCTGTTGGACTAAAGTACTTTCAAATTTTGTTTCTGATAAACAGCGTGCTTATAGGATGATCTTATTACTTTAGAAAGCTTACAGAGATCACAGAATCTCATTACTTACACCTTGGATTAATCTCATTAGTAAAGGCAACCATTCTACACTGATTTACGATTTGTGTTCGTCTTATAACTTTGAAAAACAATAAATTTTTCATAATACCCACTCAAGAATTATACATTTATATGTGACAAAAAATTCTCACTATCATCATCATCAGTGACAGTTCCCTGATTGGTAAGTCGAAATCCAATGCTAGACCCATCAAACCTAGCAGCAGGATGCCAACGTCTCTTTCAAAACTCACATCAGACACATGACGACCTCATCCTCCCGTCTTAGTCAACAGCACGCGTTATCTGCACCATCTACGTATGAGACTCCGGTCCCACGTCCAGATCAGCAGACCTGCACACTTTCGCGCCTATGTGGTGTTTGAATGATCTAGTGACTTCTTGGTTGTTGAATGCCTGATTTCGAATTCTATATACAATACATTCTTTCCTGCTTATCTAGTAGTTCTTCATCCACTTACGTTATTTCTGGGATTATTAGTTCATACTATAATTAAAATACTTCTAATTATCATATTGGCGTCGCGATGGAGCTTGTGATGGAACAGTTAGATATTCATTAAACTTCTGAAGCTTTTGAGGATTATTTGGAAAGGTTTGAAATCTGGAGCATGACCAAGAAAGATGTTAAAGATGATAAGATTGTGGCACATTTCCTGACATGCATCGGAAGAGAAGGGAGCTTATTAAAAGCTTTGGCATATTCAGAAAAACCTATCTCACTTCCTTATGCAACGCTTAAGAAGTTATAATTAAATCATGTAAAGTGCACTAGATTTTAATGCCGTGATGACTCGTCAAAATGACCAAAAGGTTAAGGAATTCATTCTTGAATTGCAGAAACAAGCTGTCAAATGTAATTTCGGTGATCAACTTCATGTGCAACTGAGAGACCAATTAATCGCAGGAATTAACATACCGGGTTTGGAAAGAGAGCTGTTAAGAATGTCGAACTGTTCCTTTCAAGATGTTAGAACTGCGTGTATTAACTACGAGGCGTTGAATGAACTTGATATTCAGTCGATGAAGATTTCTAATACTTTGATTAGTCGTCATGATGAAATACAATCTCAGGGTCAATCAAAATTGTGTTCGTTTAACAGAGGTTCCTATTCTCGTGTAAATATGAACGGTGTTTCAATAAAGAATTACAAAGGAAATCACAAAGGTGAGACCAAGTTTGGCAAATGTTTATCATGTGAAACACTTCGTTCTCGTAATTCATGTGCATTTCGTAATGCTAAATGTTTTAGATGTGGTAAGGTAGGACACATTCAAGCAGTATGCAAAGCTACTGTTCATTTTGCCTGAAGTAGTACTAAATCTTGTAATTTAGATCCCAATAATTCAGCTGATCCTAATGATCATTTATCTTTGTCTACCATTTCGAAAGGTAATGCTCATGTTCAAAAGCGATTATATACATCACTTGGTTCATGTCATGACTTTATTGTGGACACAGGCAGTATAGAGTCCATTATTTCATTCAAGAACTTGAAATCTTTATATCCTAACGTTGTGGTACGACCCACTGAAGTATCAATATTGAGGATTACTGGAAACAGACTGCCTACACGAGGATGTTGTGAATTGCCAATAAGAGATGATAATTCCTCATACATACCTTGTGAATTTTTAGTTGGCGAAACAGGACTGTCAATACTGGGTTTAAAGAATTTGAAAAGGCTTAAAGTGGAGTTGTCTTTCCTAGTTTCTAAAGAAAATTCTGATGCTTTACTTAGAGATTTGATAGCCACGTGTGCTAAGTGCAGTGGAGGTATGAAAATTCAGCCTATAAAACTTCAAGTACAGGGTGATCCAGTATTTCTCAAAAGACGAATAATTCCTTATGGTCTTCGAGATGCAGTGCATAAGACTTTGAATGATTTGTGTGCAAAAGGCAGAATTGAACCGATTCAGTCTTCAGCATGGGGTACTCCTATTGTTACGCCACTGAAATCGGATGGCAAGACTCCTAGAATATGTGGTGACTATAGACTAACATTGAACTCCCGTTTGTTGAAGCAAACATGTACGACGGTAGAGGCTGTAGATATTCTAAATCGACTTCATGGTTCTAAAGTGTTCTCGAAAGTTGACCTAAAAGATGCTTATCTTCAAATCCCTTTAGAGCAATCCTCATCTATTTTGACGACAATTAACACTCCTTTTGGTCTGTTTAAATACAATTTCCTTCCATTTGGGCTAAGTTGTTCTCCAGCCATATTCCAGGAAGTTATGAATAAGGTGATTAGTGATCTTGAAGGTGTTGAAGTTTATCAAGATGATCTGATTGTTCATGGTACTGATAAGGGAGCTCATGACCAGAGACTTAATGCCTTATTGCGTCGTTTAATTGAGAAGAATATTACAGTAAATCCAAATAAGTGTTCATTTTGTGTATCTAGTTTTGAATGTCTTGGATACCTAGTTGATGGTAATGGTTTTAGACCAGATATGAAACGACTAGCTCCACTGACAAATGCACCGTCTCCAAAAAATCTTACGGAACTACGTTCACTAGTGGATGCTCCTCAATACTATTCCCGTTTTATCCCTAAATTTTCTTGTCGTGCGAATTGTTCATTTAATATTTTAACATCCAGTTCATTCAGATGGGGTGAGGAACAAGAGTCATGCTTACGTAGTCTACTAAAGTTTCTTCAAAGTGATGCTGTTCTTCGAACTTACTCCCCTAGTGTACAGTCTGTGCTTATCACTGATGCATCACCTGTGGGTATTGGCGCAGTTTTGGAACAGGAAGGTAGACCAGTTATTTGTGTTTCACGCAAACTTACTGTTACTGAACAAGGCTATTCACAGACTCAGCGAGAGGCATTAGCTGTGCTTTAGGCTGTTAAAAGACTTCATAAATATTTATTCGGAAAGAAATCCACTATTGTTACTGATCATGAGGCTTTACAGTTTATTTATCATCCTGAAAAATCCTTAGCACGTGCCTCAGCTGCTATAGTTCAACGATGGAGTATTGCTTTGAGTGCCTACGACTATGCGGTTCAGCACAGGAGTGCCAAGCAAATTCAACGTGTTGACTACATTTCTCGACAGTCATTACAAGATAAACCTGTTATTACTTTAAACTGTTTGTTGGTGCAACCTTTACCAGTGAAACGTTCAGATCTCACTAGAGAAACTCGTAGAAACTTTGGATGTATAATTAATGCTATACGGAAAGGTTGGAATGCTAATCTGAAACGTAGATTCCCTATCTATTTTTCAAAGCGGGATGAGCTATCCACTACTCCTGATCGTATTTTGTGTTTAAATGATCGGTTTGTTATTCCTTCTTCATTGCGTAAATCTGTCCTGAAAGATCTTCATAGTGGACATTTAGGTGTTGAGAAAATGAAGTCCTTGACGAGGCTCATGTGTTGGCGGATAGAGATAAATGCAGATATTTGTCGTACAGCAAACAATTGCGAAAAGTGTCATAAGCTGAAAAATCAGCATTCAAAGTGGACTCCATAGCCGCTGTAGATGCAGTCACTACCTGGTTAAATGGTATAGGGTGCAAACATCTGTTTACTGCTCCCAGACATCCTTGTTCCAATGGACAGGCAGAAAATTTTTTTCAGGACGTTAAAAACTGCTATTGATTCTTTTGCCGCCTCAACATTTAATGAGCTGGAGAGGAGAGTAGATACCTTTCTACTGCAATATAGAAATGCTAGACATTCGGTGACGAAAGAGACTCAGACAAAGCTATTAAAAGGAAGAATTCTTCGGTCGAATATGAGATGTTTGGAGTCTGCCGAAGTTACATATTATCGTGGCAATGATCTTCGATCATCCACAGGGATTGTTCTGAAGAATGTCGGGAAATCTATGGTGCGACTTCTAGATATCAATGACTTAAGTACACACAATCGACATGTTGATCAAATACAATTCCAGGAACCAGGTGAGTCTGTTCCGATTTCGGTTGTTAATTCTAATACTAATGAGAGCATTCTAGATAATACAGAGTCTTTATCCAATACACTGTCGGACAGACACAGGGTGAACTTGAGAAGAAGACGCACAATTGATTACAGACACTTGGATTCCAATTTAAGCTGTGGCGGTTGTGGTGTTTGAATGATCTAGTGACTTCTTGGTTGTTGAATGCCTGATTTCGAATTCTAAATACAGTACATTCTTTCCTGCTTATCTAGTAGTTCTTCATCCAATTACGTTATTTCTGGGATTATTAGTTCATACTATAATTAAAATACTTCTAATTATCATAGTCTAGCTTGCCAAAATCAACGTATGGGTTACAGGACTCAGTCACTTACTACACGGTTTTATTGACAATAATCACTGTTAAATAGAATACTGAAATGAATACAGCTTCTTATCACAACAACGGCAAATATTAATCATAATACAGTGAAGAGAGTAAAAACAACGATGAGTGCAGAACGTATGATCAGTAAATGACTCAAACTTTGCATTTATTCTCTTCAGGATAGTATAAAGGAACTACATGTATGAAATATTATTGTGTGCATAAATTAATCGTCCGCTCATAGATGAAGCATTGCTTAAATAATATCTAAAAATTGTGCAGTTTCAAATTTGTGGACATCAGTTTCTACACTTCAACTTGAAAAATAATCTTTTGTAGATAAAAATAATCAAATGCTGTTCTATAATATAAAACGGGAAAATCTTTGTCGCCGGCGGATTCTTTTTATCGCATTCGTACAGCTGAGAAGTATTGCATATATATATTTTTACACGAAGACACTGTTTGCCACCACTATTCTGTCGGCCATAGAGCGTTTCAAAGATGCTCATGGACGTGTTGTTTGCTCTGATATAGAAAAGGTTGAGCTTGTTTTTGTTCTTCCTGAGCATTTCGCTTATGACCACGTTAAACATGCCTGCGCCGCGGTCGTTACTTTTTCTTCAAGGTTGAGGAAATGGGCGTACCCAATCAGTAGCTCATCATCAGTTTACAGGTAATCAAAATTTGAGGGTTTCCATATGTCATTGCAGGCTTGAAATCGCCGCTAATATATTTCGTGATCGCGACCCTCAGATCCATATGAGAACGCGAATTTCCGATCTTTCCGAGTTTAAACTTAAGTGCTATTGGTCTCCACCGCTGCAGGTGAACAGGTTCTTCAAAACAAGCAAGCAATGCTATCGGAACTGGCCATTACAGGCTTTTCGTTTGTGTGACGCAATAGCCACCACCATCGTTACTTATTTTATAGTTGAGTTTCATTAAAGTTACCTCTAATCAGCTCAGGCACTCCGTGAAACGCCGTATTGGTTTGCTAATGGATTCCTACTGATGTACTAGGAGCTCCCATCATTGATCACGGTTTCTCAACAGTGAATCAGATTAGGTAGGAGTGTTTGTACACAGGTCTTTGAGATGTAATAGGAATTAATCTGGCAACTAGAGCCGAGTCTAAAGTTACCTTAGACTGAAGGGGTTTTCGTTTGTATACGTTCGAACTCCAGAATAGATTGGATATTTAGGCCAAGGAAATGCCCACTTGAAACATCACGAAGTATTTATCAAGCCGAATTTATGGTGATTTCATTATATGTCAACCGGTCGTTTTACTCGAAGTCAACTGTTCAAATATGCAAATCATTTTCATTCACACGGCTTTTATTTATTTGTAACTATAGTTATGACCGAGTCGAGATTCACTATGATCACCACTAAATACTAATTTCTTTGGAATAATGAAAATGTATTTTCTATCTGATTGCATGTACATCACAAAATGTCTAATTCGCTTATTCTTGCTTGATTTAATGACAATTAAGCCAAACAGAAATGTATCATCCCCTAAATCTATTTATCGATGTATTGGTACATACGCATATCAATGCAACAAACTTCAACCAGAGGAATAGTGTAAGTCAAATAAGAAGAGATATTTATTGCTTTTGTAGATCTAATTCAACAATAACTCACCACAACGAACATCTGGTGACTCCTTGAAAAGTATTTCAGAAATCAGTGAAGAAATGCCAAGGTTATTTTGACCATTCAGAAACATAACAGATTTGCAATGATGTTCAGTGGCCGAGAACTGGACCTGATATAGGCTGATATAATGTCTGCTTGGAACTGAAGCAGTCTTAACAAACTCTTAACAGTATGATTAAGTCTTTTGGTTGAGTTTGTATCTGAAAAAGGTGTATACCTGCGGTTTGTACTATGAAACTATGGAATAGAAAATGTTGACGTTAGGCATATGGTACTAGCCAAGTTTAGACACTCACCTGAAAGTTGTAATCAATTACAACATGTAATGGCTGGATATGTCACTGCCTTCTTCAAGTTACTTTTAAAAATGCTTCGAATGACGTATTGCTACATATGCATATTGATGCAACAAACTTCAACCACAGGAATGTTGTAAGTCACCCTAAGAACACAGACACACATTTAGGCGTCCGACAATAGTTGTCTTCCTGTACCTTAAAGAGACGGTTGACTCTGTTGATCGTGAGGTTCTGTAGCAGTGTCTGTTATTAAAAGGTATACCTTATACGAGCCCCCAACTTGAAAACCGTCTCACTTATCTGGGGAGTCTCGTCAGTGTTGATGGCATGGTGACTGACAAAATCTCGGCACGAATACAGAAGGTTTGATTGGCTTTCTCCAACTTGCGTCACTTATGGCGCAGGCAAGATATCCGTTTGTTAACCAAAAGACGAGTCTGCCAACAGCAGTGCGCTCTGTACTACTTTATGGATGTGAAACATGGTCAGCAAGAGTTGAGGATTCTCGTAGGTTATCAGTATTCGATTATAGATGTCTTCGAAGTATTGCTCGTGTATCCTGTTGCAACCGAGTAAGCAATGATGTTGCTAGGAAATAAATACCAGATAAGGATGGCAGGGCAATAGATGAAGTTTTGCAACTTCATCATTTGAGGTGGTTGGGACATGTGTTACATATGCCGAACCACCGACCGCCTCGACGAGCGATGTTTTGTGGTGTAGGGGGAGGTTGGAAGAAAGTTAGGGGCGGCCAAACCAAAACATGGCGAAAACCCATGAAGTCACTGACAAGTGGACTGAGTCATGTTGGTAAGCATAGACTACCTGGTCGGGGTCCTCAAGACGATATGGCTCAAATCTTTTGCAATGGCGCAGGTGCATCCACTCTCTGTGTTTTCTGAAATTATAGTCTTCTTATCCTGAAGAGGATTCCGAAATCCTTTATCTGCTTCAACAGATGTAGGTCTAAACTGCTGTATAATCATGCTTACAAATGCACCGCGTTAAGCTGATAGTGTTTCTTCTCGACTTCAATCAAATTGATGTAGTGGTTCAGCCGGCCTTATGACTTAGCACACAATTTTTACACTTCAAAACCATTCAAGGCTAATGCAAATGACGCTGCAAAGACTAACGCTGCGAACGTCAGTACAGTATGATCATTAAGAATGGGAGTAGGAAAAACATTATTGTAAGCTGACTGAGAGCTACCTACTAGAGAAGAAATGAAGAGTCTGCAAAGTGAACACACGGTCCTAATTTCTATTGGGTTCAGATATCACGACAAAATATACACTGATATTCGAACGCATGGAGAAAGGCTTGAAGTTCATGACTGACGCATTGTATTATGTGTTAGCAGCAGCTGCTGACGAGGAGAGAAGACCTGGAACCAGAACACACAACGTTAATCAAGAACATTACACCAACGGAGAACTCGGACTGGCAGACAAAGGTTTATATTTTAAAATTTAAGTTACATGGTCGTATTACGAAACGGCAACCTTATTTACAAAATAGTTTCAGTTCAACTCACGCAGAGCTCACTCTTCTCCCACCAAAACATCTTTTTTCGGTTGCCCTGAAAAAGAAAGAAAACAGATTCACACAACTGACATCAGACATAGTGATTTCAAAACTGCTACACATTACTCCAAGGTTCGCTACTGTAAATAAGCTGAAAATATTTATTGAGTTGTTCATGACACGGAGCCTCTGATAGGTTCGAAAGCCATACTAAATATGGTAGCGGCCTATCCAAATATTCGGAATCTCGGCACATGGTTCTGTATTTTTCAAATGTTTCTGCAGAGGTTCTATTCCGTGCTGACAGAATGAAATATTCCTTGGCATTTCTGGGCCTCTAGAGAGTTCATTGACGGATATTTCTGCGCTTCCCGACAGAAACATCCCTACCGACCGTCACAACACACAAATAAACTGTAAGACCACTCCATCTACGTTGCGACCTTCGATCAGAAACGACCAAAACGTAACGTCACCAGTATCGGACAGGCGAAACGGAAGCGTCCTGAAAGAACTGTGAAATTTCCTGTGCATCTTAGTGACTACTGGGTTTATTTCATCTTAAAAGTTGATCTATTCACCTTCTTCTTCGAGTTCGACAGCTGCTTGTTTGTTTTTTAAGTTTATTTATTTTCATGAATGGTTATTTCAATAAAATGAAACGGACTGAAGTACTTTTTGTTTTACTGATATATGTGTTTGAAATTTTTCTGAGGGAAATCAAAACAGCTTTCGCGTGTTGCCTTTATCAGTACCACACAGTATATATGCGTTTATAAACTAGTTTCTATTCTTGAATATTTTGCTTGGGTACAGAATCATCACTGCATCCAATATCTTTTTCACTAGCTTGTATGAACTAATTGATTTCCTTGCGTTCGATTCCTGTTCTTCGGATACGGTTCCAGGTATTTGGTAGTGTCCAATAGAATGGGGTCTAGCGACTCGACTGTCTAATTTAATCATTGGCAGTTATTTACAAATTTGTGTGTCCAGTGATTTGCGTGAGTTTGTGATAGGCCAGGAGGGTCTCTGGATACTAGCAGCTATCACATTACCAGGTCATAGATCAGCTGGTTGCAATGTGGAAAATTATAATGGGGAGATTCTAATGATAATGAGATTCGAGAACTAAGTAAATAAACCGATAATTTAGTATAATAATTGGTGGTTAAGATTGTGACGGAGGACCGAAGTGTGGGCAAGGGAGAGGAAACAGATATAATGAGCCAGATAGATTAGCTTAGTGATTTGAAGAGATGGGAATAATGACGACTAGAACATCTCAAGACATGCATCAGGCACAGCTGGTTCGAGATGGAGATGATGATCCATCAAGTCTCTTCTTAATGCTGTCTACTGAGGAGGCTGCGGTCATCTCGGATTGGAGAGCATTCCAAGTTGCAACAACTCTGGATGAGAATAATTGTGCACGAACATGAGTATTCGCTCTTTGATGCACAACTTTTCTAGGATTGTCTCTAGGGGAGTGGTAGTGATGCATCAGTTAGATACTCACGTTGGGATGGTCTGCGTGCTTACTATGTTGCACGCCATAACCAGATCACCTCTGATTCACCTGTAACTCAAGGAGAATCACCCCAGTGTGCTGGAGTCTATCTTCGTAAGGTTGGTTCTTCAACCCTATCACCCATTTGGTTGCTCGTCTCTGCACTCGATCCAAGAGATTTATTTTCTTTTAAGGAGAGGGGGTGTGACGACGTGGTGAAGCTGAAGGTGTGGGGGTGCACACGTCTTAAATAATGTTAAGAATAATTGAGGGGTGATAGCACAACCTGTCTTCGCATACAGTTAAGAGTTGCATTAGCCTTGGCAGCGTCTCGTACATGTATCGGAATTGTGTGGAGGCTGTCAGTGGTTATCAAACCGAGATCGCGCTCTGAGGAGACATCAGGGAGCAGACTTCCACTGACGGCTTAAATCGTTCGCGACATATGGTGCAGAATGTACATGACGTGACATTTCGGTTGGTTTAGTTTTAAACCGTTTTTCAATGCCCATACTTTAATGGATGTAAGATCCTTTTGAAGCTCAGTCGAATCCTCCTCGCTGGACCTCCAAATCTTCGCATCGTCTGCGTAGATCAATGCCGGCGAGTTAACTGTTTAATAGGTCGTTAATAAATATCCGGGAGAGAAGTGGACCTAAGATGGCCCCCTGTAAAACTCCCGGTGTGGATACTCGCGTGCACTATATTTACCTTGTTACGAAACCTTCTATTCTCAAGGTAGTTTCTGAGCCAAGATACGAGCGGGTAGGTGAAGCCCATTTTCGCAACCTTTGCGATTAGGCGTACTAGGGTACTCTGTAGAAGGCTTTTTTAAAGTCGAGAAACAATACGTTGCACTTGTATTTTTCGGTCCAAGCAGAATGTCCAACTGTCCGATGCCATAAAAAGATTAGATGCGCATGACCTGCATTTCCCGACCCCATGTTGAGCTTCATGGAGTATTTTGTTCCTGTCTGTTTACTCCGTCATTTGTTCGTCCATCAGCCCTCATACTACTTTCGATAGTATTGGTAGTAATCCGACTGGCATGTAACAGGCTGGGTCATTTCTATCTTCTCCTCTGAAGATTGGAGAGAGTAGCTTGTTTCCATTCAGCTGGGAGTAGGTGTGACTCTAGTGAATGCCTGAACGGGTCACATTTCGGTGAACAGAGCACTTCTGCACATTGTTGCAAGACTATGGGGAGAATATCGCCACATAATGGTGAATTTCTGGGACGCGAGGAGTTTGATTTGCTCAATACTAGGTAATACTACGTAAGTCAACTATTACCTAGGCGATTCAATGGCACTATGTCGGAGCAGTACTGTGAATGTGTAGCTACTTAGTTTAACTGATGAGTGAAGTTGGTGTTGGTGATCTTAGCTATTTCTAGGATCTTCGCCATTTGGACCTTTGAGAGCGCAAACACCACGCTTTGTAGGTGTTCTTATTTTCATGAACCGAAACAGATGCTTAGAGTTGGCCTTTACTTTGGCAGCTAGCTTTATCTGAAAGTGTCTCCTATCATTTCCAACTTTGTCACTGCATCCGTTTCTTAACGCCAGGTTCGAACTGCGGTTGGGGTCCTTCAAAGCGACCTTCCACTTGTACCAGGCCCTCCTCTTCTCCTGTAGCAAGCGTTCATTCCCGCACCTAACCCACGTTCTTCTATTCCCGGTTATGTGGCGTGACTGAGATACATTGCCCAGGACAGCATTCTGAGCGATGTCTCTCATTGTTTGTCAGTGATGATCTATTGTCAGCTTCCCCCATTCTCGTAGCAATGGGGCATGCAGAAGGTTCTCTTATATGCGCGCGTAATTCGCCGTAGCGTAGCAAGGGTGGGGCTTGTTTTCGTTCTGGATGAGTGTTTCGTTTATGACCATGTTAAACAAGACTGTGACATAGTCATTACTTCCTATTGGTGTATGGACATGAACATCCTCGACCAGGAGCTGATCATTTGTTAACAAATAATCCAGGTTTGAGGATTTACCATCCCGACTCCATCTAGTGACAGAGCATACATGTTAAGTCAGCCCAGATCCTCTAGTGGATGCGCCAAGTCATCTTTGGAAGCAACCGTTGGGAGTTGTACACGTTTAGCTGGGGATTTCAATACCCCATCTCTAAATCTCAGCAAAGAGTGTTTGATCAAACTCCAGGAGTGGCAGTTGCCGTTTTGCCTCAGTCAATTTGTCTTTCTAAGCCTTAGAACCTGAGGGGGGCCGGTAAACCCCTCCAATCAAGTATTTCGTGCCGTTTGTGTGGTGTCCTATAGCCGCTCGGCTTTTAGGTGGCTGTTTATATATATAGCCATTCCGCTTGTTGTTTGGTGGACCCTACCGCTTCGGAAGAGTGTCATGCCTTGCAAACTCACTTCTTCGTCTGCAATATCAGGTGATAGCCATGTTTCAGATAGGATTAGGATCTGCAAATCTATCTGAGAGCGTATATTCCTGATTTCTAACAGCTTACCTGTTAGTTCTTTTACGTTGCTGTAGAGGTACTTGGTGGTTTGTCTCAGCACCTGGTGCACTTCTGCATAAACAGCCGTTGTCGGATTTCAAACAAGTTATTCAAACCGAGTTGACCAGTTCTTTGAGAACTAGTCTCTGCAGTGAGTTCATTCGGCGAGGCTATCATATCCGTGTCTTGTGCCAGGGGTTGTTGTTCGAGGT
Organism: Schistosoma turkestanicum; assembly: GCA_944470395.2. Classification (NCBI taxonomy): domain Eukaryota; kingdom Metazoa; phylum Platyhelminthes; class Trematoda; order Strigeidida; family Schistosomatidae; genus Schistosoma; species Schistosoma turkestanicum. The sequence continues at coordinate 35,665,865 of OX103972.1, read as the reverse complement.
CAACCGTCAACTTTGTGCGTTTACTTTGGCCTCTCTGCTGTCGGCTTTCGCAACACCTAATTTGGCTAGTAGGGTCGTCATTCGAACTGTACCACGCTTGGAATGCTTCATTCAGGTCTTCCCGATTCCTGAATGTCACAGCCATCAGACTTAATGGACGTGAGATGTGACGGGCGAGGCAGCCTATGAATGAAAGTGGCCATCGTTGTTTGAAGGCGCAGGCTACTTGATAGCCACTGCTACTTTTGCACATCATGTACGTGAACTTCATCAAAGTTACCACTAGCCAGTTCGGGCACGACGTGAACTACCTTGCCGGTCTGATCTCGGATAACTGGTGTTGTCCTGGCTGCCGCTCGTACAGACCATTGGCTATTGTGCCTGATGCGGATCGGAGAGGACAATTTAACCGACGGTCTCTGAAATGAGAGGAGGATATCTTCGGCAAGTTGTGCCGAGTCCTGTTTCACCCTCATTGGCAGAGGTCTGCCTTTCTAGGTATTTTGGCCTTTGAAGAGGCGGCATATTTTTGCTTGGGTATTACACCTTCCGACAACTCCGCAGTATTTATCCTACTGTTCTTTGCTAAATACAGCCCTACCTTCTAGCAAGCTATCTTCCGACACTGGGACATTCAATGAAATCTATCGTCCCTGTCCTCAAGTGGTAGCCGTTTGTGATTTGTGGTGTTGCCATTCCGCTTCTTCACACTCGCCCACTTTTTTATACTGTTGACAGATACTGGCTGATTAACAACAACCGACTGCTTTAACGGTGTGTTAGTTAGGTCTACTGGTCTTTTTAGGAATAGGATTCGGAGGAGTAATATCTTTCTTCCGCTGTTTGAGACCTAGTGGTGTTTGAGTCGAGTGGTCCGAACTATGGACACTGATATGAAGAATGCTTTCAAGTGACGGTTTGAGTTTTTTCACAACCGTGTCTCTCGAAACTGGAATTTTCGACTCACTATTGACCCAAGGGTTCATACCTCTGCAGGTTTTCCTGGTTGTTATAGTGTAAGCTGTGCTAGCGACCTTATTACATGGCATGATACCAGAGGTGAAAGGCGAGATAATTAAGTTAGGAAATGCGCGATATAGGAACTGAGGAAAGAATTTAGTAGTATATGAATATAACTACAAGGAATAGAACCTGAAATTACTCCGAAATTGCAACTTTACCTTTAACCGTTCTAATAAGTAACTTCACGTGGATCTAGCAACTTTTCCAAAAGTTCTGTTTCCGGTGTGTATGCTGCCGAAGCAACTAGGAATAGAACAGTTAATCGGGACAGCTAGACCTACTGCTCAATGGTTCTGACTTGGAATGATTCCGTTTGCTTATATTGTCAACCAGTGAATGAAGACAACTTTATATCTTTGAGAATGACTAAATATAGCAATCTCAAGTCCAAAAGGGATTGTTTTCTGTAAATGGAAGGGAGACAACGAGGCCACGTCAATTCCGAAGCGCGCGCAACACATGCATTGCATTCTAACTCTCCTATTTATTAAGACGACTGGAGAAGACGAAAGACAGAAAACAAACACATCGAATTTTTATGTACATTTCGACATATCACCATCGTGTACCATATGGATGCTTTGAGTTGGATAGAACGATTAGGCGCTGCTGTACGACGCAATCTATCAGAAGAGTGTTTACCAACGACATGTACATTGGGTTTAATCTTTCGACTGGTCAGGTCTTGGGGTCATCACTACCCCTTCGATGGTAGTGTGCTATAAGTTTATTGAAATCCTTTAAAAGTCTCCAAAATTGATGCTGACGTCATAAGCATCACTGGACACACAGATCTGAATATCGGTAATGTCCTCAACAAAAATCTTGATTCTTTTCTAACCCATCAACCTACCTGTTCTCAGAATAAGACACTGGTTCTTGTGAAACATTGTTCTTATGAATCAAGTGTTAGTGATATCAGTAAGAGTATGACGTACTGCGACCTTGGATTTGCCATTCTACTCAGGGTCACACCTCTTGTTTCTGTGTAAAATTTGAAGTTCGGTGATTGGGCTGATCCACAAATTGCCCGAGAATTTCCCTCAAGTGGGTTGGGTTCATTCAGGCCCTGCAGTAACATCAGTTTAATTTCTTGGAGGATAGGGGTTATCGGACGTAGTGTGCAAAATTAAAACTTAATTTGCAACTTTCCTGATTTGACCGCTTTTCGAAAATCCTATAAATTGTCTATGTGATGCACTAATCGCTTTAAAACAGTTTGACATCCTAGTGCTCAACAACGTCCATAAATGGATGATACCACTAGACCGTTTCAATGATGGTTTCAAACCCTCACGCCATTTGTCCCTTATTTCGCTTTCTAGATCGTTTGAATTTGAAGCATTTGTGATTACTAATTGTTGTTTAATGCTATCCCTGATAAGTGTAACTGCATTTTTTGTGCTTGCTTGGTCATTGCCTCATCTCTTCTGTTTTTTTCCTTTCTCAGTTTCCCCGCCGATGCTACTGTTCATGCTTCCCTAATATACAAAGTACCCTCTGTCAAGGTGCGAACCGCCACAGTGCTTGCAACAGTTTAATATTTTGTTAATTGTATGAAAGAGCAGCCATTAGCCAATTCATCATCGTCATCATACCTTAACCCACGTAAAAGTGACCTGTTAACTTATTGAACAAGCACCAAATCACCTCTGGTAATAGTGAATATTTGTTCATGGGTATACTGTCAGCTCCGCTTATCTTTTTACGTTAAATTTTTTCCGCTGAATTAATCTACTACAAATGCTTCCAGACGACTTCGACCTAATTTCTCTGAATATTGTCGGCTTTTGTAGTTGTGATTTTGATGAATAAAGTTCTTCTTTGTCGATATGTTATATGACGACTCAGCGTCTAGTCTCTTCACTCATACAGCTGAATAATATTTTCTACACTAGTTTGGAACTTTATGCATACATATTAAATGACTTGTAAAATATCGATGTATCTTCTGTCTGAAGTTTTACCTATGATTGTATTCGGGTGATTTATATCTGCATTTAAAGTAGGCTTCTTACCACCTGACATAATTTTGTACATATTCGAAATGGTGCTCCTATTAGCTGTTTTGTTTATACATGCCTCTGTGGTTTCTCGGAATAAGTGCTACTGCTAGTACTGTTTTTATTTTAATAATGCGATGGTTAGTTCGGAGACAAGCAATAATCTGCAATTGTTTGTCCCCTGTTGGCCGACATGCAGTAATCACCGGAGCTAACTCTGGTATCGGTCTCGCAACTGCATTTGAATTGGCTAAAAGAAATTGGAAACTTACCTTAGGTTGCAGGTAAGTCACATGTTGTTTCAACTGTGTTTTACATTTTTCAGAAATTTAGACTCCGCCTTCAAGGTTAAGGAAGAAATTGCAAATCTCACTGGTAATCATGACATTTCTGTAAGACTTTTGGATTTGGAGAACCCACGAACGATTGAGGAGTTTGTACGATTTTTACCTTTACCTGTTCATATTTTGATCAACAACGCCGGCGTGTATCCCAAAACCCTTCGTTCTTCGAAGTATTTCCAAGATATCAATGTCACTTTAGCGACTAATTATGTTGGACATTTTTATCTGACTTCGTTACTTTTACCTTACTTTAAAAAATCATATCACGAAACATCTGTTTATCCTCGAGTAATTGTTGTGAGCTCTTCTTTATCTAAAAAAGGAACCTTTACAACGGAAGATTTGTTTCAACCATACACTACTACTTCAGATTTGAATTCCAGTAAGGCTTATTCTGATTCTAAGCTGGCGTGTAATTTATTCTCACGTGAACTTTATCGGAGATATGGTTCAGGTGATAGTAAAATACTTGATGTCTATTGTTTATTTACTGGAGGGATGGTAAATACCAATTTATTCCGAAATACATTAGCGGTATATTCACCGATAACTCAGCGTTTTATTCGTGGCTTAATGCAACTACTCTTAAAATCTCCTTCAGAGGGGTGTCAAACGGTTGTTCACTGTGCAGTTAGTGATCAAGTTCCTATTAAACATAATGAAGCTTCATTTATTTCGGCTGAAACATCTGGTAGTGGTATGCTGTATAACAACTGTATACCTATTGATTGGCCTGATAATTCACTCAACTCTTATCTAGCTTGTCAACTATGGGATTATACAACAAATTTTTTAAAATTATCAGTCAATAATAAGTAAATAATCCACTGTTATGTACAATTACATGCTTCTGTTCCGTATACAGAGCTCTTTGTGTTTTTCTTAGTGAGAATCCAAGTGACTTATTATCACTTGGGATTTATGATAGGCAGAAACAAATTTTAAAAAAATTAACAATTGACATGTTTGTATTATAAATGTACGAAGTTTTTAAAATTTGTTATTCTTAAATACAATATAACTTTTCCCATCGCACTTCACGTTTCGTTGTATTTGTTCATAGATTTTTGGTGATTCATCTTAGTGTCCAGTGAATAGTAAACTATATTTTACCGATAATTTTTTGTTGATTCAAAAGAAATAGAAGGTACTACAAACTAAGAAAAATGAGCTCTAAATCATTTATTCTACATATTTGTATTCATTCGAATGTGATGATGTATGTCATGTTGTTGAGTTTTTATACGCACACTAGTTGAAATGCGAGATATCTCCCGTCAATATGAATCAAATTTATAACTCATCAATCCAAGTATACTTTTTATTTGCGTACTAACAACTTTAGCCTTGATCAATGGCATCCTAACAGACAAAGTTTCACTCTAAGTATTAGCCAAGACAGTTATGGACACCACTTAGTCCGAAGCACATGATAACCTGTAGTCCGGTATGCAGTCATAGGTAGAGCAGATCAAGTAGGCAAATACATTGATACATCTCATGCAGCCATGGTTCTATGTACGTGAATTGCTAGACCTCAAATAAGAGTCTTAGTTTATTCACACATAACGTAGCCGAAAGATACAGAAGACAAAACAAACGGTTAGTAATGAATCAGTGATAATTCAAGGTTAGTGAAACGCATATTGACAGTTTGTAAATTAAACAATAACTAATATATAGAGCATTACAGAAATACCGTAATACGATCAGTAGATACATAGTAAAAATAGGTGTAAACATTCAAGGTTCCGCAATATCCGCTTCACAAAATTCTAAATTATGAATAGTTACTCGGTAAAATTCTTTATAAATTTAAATTGATTTAAACTTTATTACACATACCATCTTAGTTGGCTAGATATTAATAGAAAAGTGGAGATGGTTCTCAACTCATTTCAATACCAACCAAATATTCATTGAAAATAAGCAACCACTAAACCTTCATTTGTTGCACACTTGACTATCCATTAGTAGACACATGATTTTTGTTAACATACTCTCAGTCAATTGGTCCGTTACAACGTAGAACTTCGTACATACGTACATAAGTTCAGGTTGCCATACCACATTAGCACAGAGACGCAGTTGTCAGTTCAAATCCCATAGTAGTAGAGATAGTAAAAGTATTAACGGTAATAAAGAAGCTTAGGGATCGGAGATATTATTCAATAAGTGTAACTCAGTGAAATAAATTTGGGAAGGGGATGATGAATTCAGAAGATTAGAATTGCTGAGAGTGCAGAGTGGATGCACCTACTCCGTTGCAAAAGATTTTGAGCCATGTCGTCCAAAGTCTCTAAGTATTGGCTACTTTCATCTCGCGGACCCCAACCAGGTAGTCTATGCTTACCAACATGACTCAGTCCACTTGTCAGTGACTTCATGGGTTTTCGCTATGTTTTGGTTTGGCCGCCCCTAACTTTCTTCCAACCTCCCCCTACACCACAAAACATCGCTCGATTAGGCGGTCGGTGGTTCGGCATATGTAACACATGTCCCAACCACCTCAAATGATGAAGTTGCAAAACTTCCTCTATTGCCCTGCCATCCTTATCTGGTATTTATTTCCTAGCAACAGCATTGCTTACCCGGTTGCAACAGGATACACGAGCAATACTTCGAAGACATCTATAATCGAATACTGATAACCTACGAGAATCCTCAACTCTTACTGACCATGTTTCACATCCATAAAGTAGTACAGAGCGCACTGCTGTTGGCAGACTCATCTTTTGGTTAGCAAACGGATATCTTGCCTGCGCCATAAGTGACGCAAGTTGGAGAAAGCCAATCAAACCTTCTGTATTCGTGCCGAGATTTTGTCAGTCACCATGCCATCAACACTGACGAGACTCCCCAGATAAGTGAAACGGTTAACGCGCCTAACTGCTTCACTCCATGCCACTAGTTGAGGTTCTGATGCAAGCCAATTTTGAAGCGACGTTTTGCATTTTGAGGGGGAAACTGCATCCCGAACATGCTTGCATTGTCGCTTATGGTAGTCAGGAGACGCTGAATTTTGTCAGCGTCTTCACCAAATAGAACTATGTCATCAGCATATTCTGCCGAGTATAATGCTGTCTCTAAAGACGTATCTACGACAAAATTAAACAAGAATGGAGAAAGTGGATATCCCTGATGAACACCACTTGAAGTACTCGATTTCGATGACAGTTCACGACGAGCTCTCACTTGACCTGTAGTTTTCAAGTTGGGGGCTCGTATAAGGTATACCTTTTAATAACAGACACTGCTACAGAACCTCACGATCAACAGAGTCAACTGTCTCTTTAAGGTACAGGAAGACAACTATTGTCGGACGCCTAAATGTGTGTCTGTGTTCTTGGGCCTATCGTAGTGTGAATATGTGGTCCATACATCCACGTCCAGGTCTGAAGCCAGCCTGGTTTTCTCTAGTCTCCTCTTCACGAGCTCTAGTTAGGCGTTGACATGTTATTGAGGCAAATATTCAAGATACTATATTAGTGAAACTGATTTCTCTGTGATTGTCACAATAGGACTTTTATCCTATTGTATAAATAGAGACAATCAGTGACAGGATTATCCCTAGATTCTGCCTAAGATCTCCATCAATCCTACTGTTAAAAAATGGACTACAATCCTTAAAAAATTCAGGGGTCATTCTATCAGGACCCGCTGCTTGCTTGCTTCAGACTTTCTGTCGCTTTCTCCATTTCCTATAGAGTTGGATTTGCCATTCAGGATCGCTGGGCATCTTGGATAATCGAAGTGTGGCTGAAGGCCAGTTGATCTGTTCCCTGTAGTGTTTTGCTCATCGACCTAATTCTTCGGACTGAAAATGAATAATAGGCCCATCCTTTACCGAGACGGTCTCACTCACAGTCGGATTCCTAATACCATCTTCCTAGATAAGTCTGAATAGTCGCCTACTGTCGCTTATCGCCTGTGCCTTTTCCATCACTCTTGCTTTCGCTACTCATCCCAGTTTGCGATCGTTGCATAGGCTTTTTATCAGCCTACGCCTAGCTGAATTCGCTCCTCAGAGCTGAGTATCTATCTTTTCGGTAGATGCTACTGAAAACCACTGCTTCTCCCTAACCTTAGGGTTTACCGTACTAGCAGATATCACTTCTGTTTCCACAGCCTTTTTGATATCATTCCAACCTGCCTCCGGATGAGAATCGCTTACATGGTCGTCTAACTGTCTTTCTAGTTGCTCCTGAAATACATTCTTAGCTTTATTGTCATTAAGTAGAACCCTAAGAGGTTTTCTTGCATTGTCTTCCCTACGTCCAGTAAGCCTCAAACAAATATCCGCTCGCAGTAAGGCATGATCTGAATCTAAACATGTGCCCCAGAACGAGCGACAGTCCTCTATCGAACCTGATGGCGATGTGATCTAGTTGGGTCCATCGTTGGGTAGGCTTTGGGGGTCGCCAGGTCAAAAAGTGTTTTACCTTATGCCTAAAGTTAGTGTTTGATCAAAATAGGCGATTTTCTGAACACCGCTGTAGCAGACGGTCACCTTTATTTGATCTTTGAGCCACGACACAATAAGATCAACAGAGGTGTCTTTCTTTTACACTTAGTCTACCTACTTGAGCATTAAATTCGCCAGCCATTATTATTATATCAGAGCATCTAAAATTTTGGAGGAGTTGTGAATGCTTTCTGTAAAATCCATCTTTTATCTCGTCTGAACTGCAATCTGTGGGAGTGTAGGCAAATACGACGAAGAGGCGACGGCGAGTGTCCCTATCCTTCCGAGTCCGTACCGTCCCGTTTAGTCGGACAAACCATAAGCGACTGTCTTTCGGGATCCAGTCTGGAAGAGCTAGTTCTGCCCGACGACTTAATACTATACCTACACCAGTTAGGCCACGGGAAGCAGCAGGGCTTCTAGAAACGTAGAGCGTAAAAAGAGTTGATTCCTAACTTGGATACAGTGAGACCAAATTAATGATTTAGCTCGGGTCCTGTATGCGCGTTTTGGAGACGCAGCATATATCGATGGCACTGGATTCCAGGGTCCTAGCTAAGGAAGCCTATTGTCCTATTTGACTCAAGCTTCGAACAACAATAGCTCCAACATGTAATTTAGGATGGGGTTTCAAGAGACCACGAATAACGTTTCGTGCACTTGAATCATTTGCATTAGTTGTGCCTAGTGAATGTGAGAAGGGTTAGTTGTGGAAATCGGTAAGATTTTAGGGGGTCTAGGAAGAAGTTGATTGTGACCGATTTGGTCGCGCGTGCTGAGGGTGGATGTCTCTTCCCGGCTGCCCATATCGGGAACGGAACCCTCAAAAGAAGTTGAATTAGTGCTGGTCTTAGAGACGTGGGTGCGTGACTGCAGACCCAGAGGGACAACTGCTTGAGGCCGGTCACGCACGGCTTTTTTATGAGAAGTTTTTAAAGTGTTAGTTTTGCTTTTCAAATGGCCTTACTGTGGTGCGAGCTACTTATAAGTAGTATATGACGTGAGTGTCAACGTAATGTCTGGTAGCAGAAGATGGGGGAAGATCAAGAAAGGAAGAGTGGCAACACAATGGAATTTGTATGAAACGCATCAATAGTGACAATGCATTGATGTTTTGCAACAGGAACAGTCCAGTTCAATATGACGGACTGATATTTTGCAAATGAACGATTTACGATATGGTTTTCCGATTTTACTGAGTAACTCCGTAATATTCGTTAAATACAATCCGGTTGCCCCACCTGTGTTTTCCCTCACTACGTCACCACTGGAAACGGAAATCAGTAAGCTAAGGTGAGGTGTTACATTTTTAGGGTTGACGTTTTCTAATCCCTTCCTTCCTTGTGAGAGGGCAGCATCGCTGCAGATGCTGATTGTCCGAGGGAAACACCTTACTGCTGTCACACCCCTCTACAGTCAGCAGTACGACTTCATCCTCAGACCTTCAGTAGCTGCTTTTAGTCTCACCGTTCTCCAACCGACCTGACTTGCATTGTAAAACCCACAGGAACATAGCTAGGTTGGGTTATCATGATAGGCAAGCTTGATCACCATGTCAAGGTAGCAGCTACGGTCGGGGTTAAGGTGCTCTACAATCTACAAGATAAATATGTATAAAGGATGGCATTCAATTTATGATTCTTCTTAGTTTTTTTTGTATAATCCTCTGTGCTCTAATTAAATATCTGATAAATATTGCGATGGAAAATTTCAAAACATCTAAACTTGTTATTGTGATGGCTTGTGTCCTAGTCATCCTGAAGGCGCACTTCAATCGATTTTGGTGAAAAAGATGGTACTCTATGAGTGGACATCCTGCTACTTGATAAAAATGAATTTCAATGAATTTTGCATTTGTGATATTCATTCAAGAAAGAAGAATGATAAGTTGCATAGTGCTTGATATCCGACTAATTCTATTACGATAACAACAGAAAGAGATAATTCTGGGTAAAATTGTCAGTACTATAGAATAACTCGTTATTCTACTACCTAATATGGAACTTTTGTTTCTTAATATTTTTTCTTTTCTCTGATAGAAATCCTATAGTTTATCAATTCTGAGGTAGAATGCATCATACGTAAAAAGTGAATGATGATCATGATGATGATGATGATAGCTTACTCACTATGATCGTAGGTAACACTGATCTTCTAACTGTCGCAATTCTGTTTGGTACACAGTAAATCTCTCTTCTTTAGATTATTAACTGTACAATACATCTGACTTGAAAGATACTAATGCTTTGTCTGGAAGTACAACATACGATTTATACTGTACTGTTCACTGTGTTGATAATCAAATTATACATAACACACTATTCTTACAGGGCTAGCAAAAGAGTATAGAAATAGATGACGTGCTACCTTTGGTTAGCAGTGAGAATCTGCAACATAATACTGCTAGTGTCTTCCACAAACTAGTGTATAAAATATTTTTCGGTTAAGTTGGGAAAAGTACTTAAGTTCAACATCCATTATATGACTATAAACTAATGCATTAGGTATTCGAAGGAATTCATTGGATTGTATTATGCATCCAATGAAAACATTAACAACTAATAAGCTCAAACAAGTAGTATATTTGATGAATGAAAATATCATACCTTTTATTAATAGTAAACAATTACAAAAATCTCATATCGTACCAAGAACACTTTTAGTATTTATTTGTTTTTTATGCACAAATTTCGTTTCATCGTTCATTCATTTTGGTATAATATTTCGAATTTTATACCGAGCATCTAAAGAAATATTATACTCATGAAGTGGTTAAAATTTTGAGTGTGATCATAAGAATTACTAGAAAATCACTTATTTTGTACAAATATACTCTAAAATTAAGTATGATTGGTGTGTTTACTTTATTTAAACATAAGTATTAATTTGAACAGACACCTAAATATTTATGCGTCAGAAAAATCAATGGATTTGTGAGTAGGCTGGGATAATTTTCACGTTCTCAAACCAAAGCAAATGGTTTCCTTATGAAGCCACTTCACAAGCTGATGACTTAGAGGTCTAATCCAAGAAGTAGTAGAGCAACGTCAGGAGATACAGTTACATGGTAGTCAATGACCAATAGTAGGTATATGCGCCATTTGTTCCCTCAGGATCATGAGGCTCACGTACGTCATTGGTTTATAGTTAGGGTTTTCCAACTTCCTTAGGTGTGTACTCCATTCTCACCAATTTGGTTAAAGTGATGGACACTTGTCTTCGCAATTCTGTGAACAATAGCTCAAGTCATAAGAAGGCAATCAGTGGGACAGAGTTACTCAGTAAAATCGGAAAACCATATCGTAAATCGTTCATTTGCAAAGGATCAGTTCATCCTATGGAACTGGACTGTTCCTGTTGCCAAACATCAATCCATTGTCACTCTTCATGCGTTTGATACAAATTCCATTGTTTTCTGACTCTTCCTTTCTTGATCTTCCCCCCATATTATGCTACCAGACTTTACGTTGACGCTCACGCTATATACTACTTATAAGTAGTTCGCACCACAGCACCACATATATATTGTCTGATATCGAAACTCCCAAACAATCGATTATCAAAAATGAACAAAGAGTGACGATCAAAAATCAATAAGTATTTTTACACTATTCGATTTTGCTTAAGTAGTTGAAATTTGTTGAATAGATTCATTAAGCAACTATCATCTGATTTTTAGATAGGATAACTCTAAGTATAACTATTTCTTGTTGTTGGTGAGTTTAAATGTCCTTGTATTTTCTTATAATAAATATCGATTATAAGAATCAAAATCGTTAGTCTTTTACAATTGTCTATCAACCACAAAACCAATAAATGACTACTTTAAGTTTCGTTGATTTCTAATTTAAATTTATGGAGCTAGATGTAGTGTACTAGTACTTATTCCATAAGTATAGTAGAAGATAGCAGCATGTTTATTCGTAGAAACTTGGTAAATCAAGTTATATTGACAAAGATTAATTGGGCTATCATAAATCGCATAGTTTGTATGTGTAAACGGTTTACTTAAAGATTTTATTCTTTCTACTCTGTCCACAAATCTGAAACTTTTTGAGATGGTGGAGAAAACTTGTAGCTCAGGTGGATGATAGAAGTTTGTGCTGATGATGTTGTTCAGAAGAACAATGAAAGCTCCACAACCAAAACAACCAGCTCAGAGAACGAAACACCACCACAATCTAAAACTTTGTTTTCTGTAATCCTAATGTTTTCCATTCTTTATTCAACTACTTTTATCGTCATCGAAATTTCCATAAATTAGTTCATTTTCTGTTTTACCTATTGTGTGCTCACTCAAGAATCAGTAGTTTTTTTAGCTTAAATTGTTATATTACTCGATACTATTGCAGAATAGCTTCTCAATTGCATATGTAATTTTTAAATTAAATAAAGTTTATGCTCTAATTAGAAAGTTTCTCTTTACTGAGGTTTAGATGCTAGATAATCTTGATAAACTTTGGTTGTCTTTGACTTCACAATATTAGTGAGCACTAACAAATAATAAACTTTTTGCTTAATGTTAAGAGTACAAGTCTATGAGATGAATGTTTCTTACTCCATCTTTAAATGTATTGATATTAAACTATGGATGATGTATGGAACTGCTTAATTGTAAGTTAACATAGATTAGTTTGTCAATCACCAATAAAAACATCGTAAATTCAATGATTGTCAAGATTTATTTGTGCATCTTTTGAAGAAGGTAGTTTAGTGGTAGACATAGTAATGAAAACGCTAAATTCTTGTCAATTTCAGTTAGGATATGAAATTAAACAAACATACTTTAATGCATGACTTTGTCGTTATTTTGAAAATCATTGTGAACCTTATTATCTTTATTTTACCTATAAATATCATTAGCATAATTTCTAATATATACTTTTACTACTGATAATTTTTCAAGTATGATGATTCAATACCAAAAAATTATGTGTGCAGCTCAATAACTAAATTGTAAGCCGTCAAGTATTTACCATTGGATGTTAAATATTTATTTGTTAACAGTGTTAATAAATCATTAATTCTTACGTAATGTATAGCAGATTCAAATAACAAATACTAAAGGATTGATAGAAGGTATTAGAAATATCAATAGAACAACAATCAATACATATATGTCATTAGAATCGATTCTGAACCATATCATCAAACATCTTCAACAACTTATTGAGGTTTTCACCCGAATCCTAAACGTGTTTAAAAATTAATTGATAGGTTGAGTTTCTTCCTTTGAGCTAGATGGTTTGATTTTGCTTTCATGCTTTCTCTGAACTAAATCATTAGCACAAACTTCAGGTAGAAGTGAGATATTCACATTTCTCCACATGTCTTACAGATTGTCGACCACGTTATTGATTGGTGATTGTTGACCTTTAATCTATCATGATCACTTAACATATTAATCTCATCACTGGCAACTTTGTGCTCTAACAGTTTAATAAATTACATTCAGTATCACATCAAAAATGAACTTGGGATCTAAACTTCTAATCACTTGGACACTTAAATGTTTTGTAATTTACTGACAAACACCAATTGAATTTTGACTGAATAAGGTACTTTATAACCCTCTTTCAGTTAAGATTCTATCAATATATAACTGGATGGTAATCATTCATTTCAACAGTCGATTAGTAAATAGAACAGCACATATAAGCGAACAATAGTGTTGTTTTCGATTAGATCGTCATCAGGCTTTACTCTAATATACATGAATATTTATATGAAAATGTTAAACCAATCAAGGCAATTTGAGTGATAATCACAATGAAATGAAAAAGGCAAAAGTACAAGTGGATAGTAGGAAGATAGGTGAACCGATAGTAGTAGGACAATTTATAAAATATGATAACTAAAGTAGGTCAAGGGTGGATGAATAGAATTCAAATAATCATCAAAAACATCAAAAACATTACGGAATAAGCAAATGTGTAAAAATAATAAAAATAATAAAATTAAATTAAAATAAATAAAATATATATATAATGTCAATCGTTAGTTACGTCATATCCGGCCACGGAAGAGATAGGGGTGTCACGAATTTTTTCTGAACACATAAATTAGGGTTGAATGTGCGTATTCCTATGGCTTCTGCAATGTGTAGGAGACGGGATCGAACTCCGTTGGGAAATGATGGAGGTATACGATAGATCACCCGAAAAGATCTAGATTTATCTACAATGTGACCACTATCTACCAGGTGTGCTAAGATAGAACTGCGTATTGTTTTTAGTAAATACAAACAAAGTATCATTAAAATAAAAACTATGGCATAGATTCTATTTCCAATAAGTCTAACATAAAATTACTGTTACTGTATGAATCACATGATAGCACTAAAAATTTGCCACGTCGTTATTTTTCTATCTAATATCACGAAATTTCACAATTATTTAGGCTAAAATATCAGCCTACACAAAACTATTTTCCAGGTCACACGATGCTCTAACATTCTATTGTCATCTATATAACTATAATGCTAGACGAACTTACTTTCGTGATTTGATTGGTTAAATGAAATAAAATTTAAACTAAAATTCAATCAATAAATAGATATGTTTAGTTAGCTGATTGGTTCATGTATTATTGATTGGTAAAAAAAAAAGTGACATAGTTTAGACTCTACCATAACAACACACCATCTAACGTACGATTTTAAATCAGATTACGTTTTTTTTTTTTAATCTGGTCACGTAAACCTAGGCTTTATTTTATTTCTAATCATAGTGTTAAAAATCTAAGTTAATTGAATCTTAGAATTTACACATACGAATGAATACTCTATTAAGAATCAAAGGAACATAATTGTTATCAAACTAATTTATAGATTGTAGTAGAGTTAAAAAAAAAAGGAACGTATGCTGCAATATCGATCACTTTAGAATATTATCTCCTTAGTTTGAAAATTAAGTTTATGCAGGAAAAATGATAATAGTCTATATTATTATAAAAAACTGCTTTTGTAGTTTTTAAAAATCATGAGCACTATGTATATATTTGGCTATTGTGAAATCAGTGCTATATTCACCCCTTAATAAACAAGTTTGTCAAAATATAGGCAAGAATGTGAATAGGAAATTATTGCAATATAGTATTTTTCCAACCAAATTAAGGTGAATGAATGAATGAACTGTTATTTGATTGGTAGGTACTACTAACTTCTAGAACACAACACCATAACTATAAATTCTGGTGGATAACTACTATGTACTAATTAGTCAAATACAACTTAGGCTATGGAATTTCATTTACCAAACACTTGAAATCATGAACCGATCAACGTTAGACCACCATTAGAAACCTGGGAGTACGGGACGGCCCGATATTGATGGATTCATGATTTCAAATATGTAACTTAACAATCTTCATAACCCCGCAGTGCAATTACCTGTGCTCACTAGTGACTAGCTCCTTGAGGAATCTTCTCCGCAGTCTAGTGAGAAGTCGTGACCAGTCAAGTTCAACCTGTTCAGGTGTAGACAGTAACTACCGAAATAGTGTATAGGGTTGCACAACTCCGTAAATTGATCGAAGTTAGACATGAACACCGTTAGATACCGGCTCAGTGATCCACGGGTTAGGCGTTCGCGCGCAAGATCGAAGGTCCTGGGTTTGAATAATGTGAGGTGCATGACTCGTGGATGTGCACTGCTGATGAGTCCCATACCAGGACAAAACGGTCGTCCAGTGATTCAAGGTTGCTAATGGTGGTCTGCCATTGATCGATTTATGACTTCAAAAGTGTATGTAACTAAACAATCTTCACAACCCTGTAGCGTATTTACCAAACAGTCAAATTTTCTCGAGGTCATATGTATTGGTCTATAGCTGAATATGTAAATACTCATCAAATAAGAGTTCTTAAGAGTATGCTATACCATCAACATTCGTTGGAAAGTTTTCTCGTGCTGGTGCTCACTTACTTAGGACTATTATCGGTCCTAAAACATAGTTATGGAGGTGAGAAAAACACCTTTAAGTAACTGAAGTAAATTTGAATTTTTCACACAAACACACGAACTTTAATTAATTTGAGATATTACGCGATCTTCAAATAGTATCAGTTATTTCATTCTCAACTTGGCTAATTTTATCAGCTACGGCTAACAGCTAATGAACTGTAAATTTGTTTTTGATATGTTTATGGGAAGTGTAGCTCAATGAATTGATATACCTTTGTTTTGTCTCCAACTGATTAAACTCATGACTGTATGTAAACAAAGTTCAAGGATTTCCATATTATTCTTGTAATTATAATCGTTCAAATTACCTACAATGCTCGATATCTAGGAGAGATATCAAACTGCCACTGAACACTCATAAACATTTCAATCATTGAGACTACTTAGATCAACAACTGATAATCTAATATATTCTTCTGATTATCCTGAAACATCTAGTTCATTCTTATTCCAATGAATAAAATACCAGCCTTAATTATTTTGTAGCACATCTACAACAGTCTATGATTATTTGTTCCAAATTTCAAGTTACTTTCTTTCCATTCTTAGAATGTACTTCATCATTGGTAATCTAGTAGCTTTATCACAGACATGCTTTGACAGAATTTGTAATGTAAGATCTCTAGTACACAAAATAAAATTACATAGGATTTGGGAGAACACAAAAAATGAATGCGCCTGCGCCATTGCAAACGGTTTGGAGCCATGTCATTCAGGGTCTCTAACTATCGATTACTGTCATCTCCTGGGCCCCAACCTACTGTATTTACACAAATAACATGTTGCTTGTATGTGACTGACGAGAAAGCACGAAATGGTACTATCTCACAAAATATGTCTTCTTATTTCTCTATTCAAATTTATCAAAGGGAACCACTGTTTTGAAGCCCAACCTAGTAGTCGACACCTACCGACATGACTCAGTCCACTTGTCAGTGACTTCATGAATTTGCGCCATGTTTTGGTCTGGCCGCCCCTAGCTTTTTCCAATCTATTCCCACATCGCAAAACATAAGTCGACGAGGCAGTCGGTGGTTAGGCATACGCCACACATGACCCAACCACCTCAAGTGATGAAGTTTCAATACTTCGTCTAATGGTCTGCCATCCTTAGAAAGTACCCGTTTCCTAATAACAGCATTGCTTACTCGGTTGTCCCATGATACACGAGTAATGCTTCGGAGACACCTATGATCGAAAACCAGCAACCTATGAATATCTTCTACTCTGACTGACCATGTTTCACAGCCATAAAGTAGGACGGAGCGAACTGCTGCGCAGTACACTCGTCCTTTGGTTAGCAAAAGGGATATCTCGCCTACGCCATAAGTGATGCAGGTTGGCAAAAGCCAATCGAGCTTTCTGTATCCGTGCTGAGATTTCGTCAGTCACTAGGCCATCGGTACTGATGAGACTTTCCAGATAAGTGAAGCGGTCGACACGTTCGACTACTTCACTCCCTATCAATAGTTTAGGTACCGCTGCAACCCAGTCTTGAAGCAACATGTTGCATCTCGAGGGTGAGAACCACATCCCGAACATGCTTGCATTGTTGCTTGGGGTAGTCAGAAGACTGCATTGTATCAGTCTTCACCTAGTAGAACTATGTCATCGGCATATTCTAAGCCAATGAGCAAGTATCTTGGTAGGTCTACTCCTGAAAAGTTGGACGGAGATAATGTTTTATCTAGGAGCATTTGTATGACTCAATTCAACAAGAATGGGGAAAGTGGACATCTCCGACGGACACCAATTGAAGTGAAGAATTCCGATGACAGTTTGCCATAAGCTCCATCTTCCTCACTGAATTATACTTATCGAATCATATCTTCGAACTATAATCTTCTCCATTACTGCTAATACTTCTAATATCGCTATCACTCTTGGATTTGAACTGACAGTTGCGTCTCTGTGCTGATGTGGTATGGCAACCTGAACTGATGTACTTACGTACGAAGTTCTGCGTTGTATCTGTCTGTCTGTCACCATTAGATCTCACTCGACATATGGTGTTCGAGTAGAGAGCTTGTATAAGGTTAATGTACTTCTCTGGTACACCTTTCAGTGACAGACACTACCACAGAACCTCACGATCAACAAAGTCGAATGCTGCCTTAAGATCCAGGAAGACAACTATTGTAGGACGCCTAAATGTGTGACTGTGTGCCAGGACCTGTTTTAGTGTGAAGATGTGGTCTATACAGCCACGTCCATGACTGAAACCAGCCTAGTTTTCTCTACTCTGCTCTTCAGGAGCTCTAGTTAGGCGTCTAAGGATAACTAAGGCTAACAATTTAGAAAATAAATTAGTTAGACTGATTCCCTGTGACTGTCACAAGAAGACTTTTGTCCTTTCTTATAAATTGGGACAATCAGGGATTAAGAACAGTAGGATGGGATTGTGTCCAGTCCCCAGATTCTACCTAAGATTTCAGTCAATCTAGCTGCTAAAACTGGACTACCATCCATAAAAATCTCAGGATCCAATCTATTGGGCCCTGCTGCTCTCTCTCGCTTCAGATTTCCTATCGCTCTCCCAACTTCATAAAGAGCCGGACTACGCACATCGATTTGCCGTTCAGGATGACTGGAGATCGTGGGCAGCCGAAATGTGGCTGAGGACCAATTGAACTGATCCCTAAAGTGTTCTGCCCATCGATCCTCTCTCCCGGATTGAGAATGAATAATACGACCTTCCTTTTCCGAAATAGCCCCACTTACATTCGGGTTCCTAATACCGGTTTCCGTGATGAGTCTGAACAACTGTCTACTGTTCCTATAGCCGCTGCATTTTCCATCTCTCTTGCTTTCCTTACCGACCACTGTTCACGATCATTGCGTAGGCTTTTTATCAGCCTACGGCTAAGCTGACTCCACTCCTAATAGTACTTAGAGCCAGGCAGGATGAGCTTTCGAGCATCCATCAGTTCGATAGATGCTACTGAAATCCACGGCTTCTCCCTAACCTTATGGTTTACCTTACGAGTAAGATATCACTACTGTTTCCGAAGCCTTTTAGATATCATTCTAAGCTGCCTCATGGTGGGCATCACTTACTGCATGGTTGCCTAACTATTTTTCTAGTTGTTCCTGAAATATATTCTTGGCTATGCTATCATCAAGTTGAACTCCAAGAGGTTTCCTTGCGATATTTTTCTTGCGCCCAGTAAGGCGCAAACAAAGACGCGCTTGCACCAGAGCATGGTCCGAGTCCGAACAAGTGCTTGAGAATGAGCTGCAGTCTTCAACAAAGCCTATCCATCGATGGCTTATAGCGATGTGATCTAGTTGGGTTGGCTCTGGGGGTCTCCATGTCAAAAGGTGTTTTACCTTATGCTTAAAGTTAGTGTTTGCTCGAACCAACGATTGTCTGAGCATAGCTGCAGCAGACGGTCGCCTTTATCTAATCTTTGAGCCACGACACAATAAGATCCACACAGGTGTCTTTCCTTTACACTTAGTCTACCTACTTGAGCATTAAAGTCACCAGCCATTATTACTATATCAGATCACCTAACATTTTGGAGGAGTTCTGAATGCTTTCTATAAAACTCATCTTTTATCTCGTCTGAAATGCAATCTGTGGGAGTGTAGACAGATACGAGGAAGAGGCAACGGCGATTGTCCCTATCCTTCCGAGTCCGTACCGTCCTGTTTGGTCGGAGACAGTATAAGCGACTGTCTATGAGGATCCAGTCTGGGAAAGCTAGTTCGACACGACGACTTAATACTATACCTACGCCGGCGAGGCCACGGGAGGCAGCATCAGGGTTACTTGAAACACGAAATGTAAACCGTGTTGTGTCTTTGTCTGAACTAGGTGAAATCGAATTGATGATTTTACTCTAGTTCTAGTTAATGAAGCCTATTGACCTATTTGACACTAGGTTCGAAATTAAAAAGCTCCGATATGTAATTTAGTACGAGGTTTCAAGAGACCAGGAATAACAATCGAAGGAAGAGTTGGCCGAGGAGATACGCGTTATTAGGTGTAAAAAGGATTTGATTGTGACCAATTCGGTCTCGTGCGCTTTTATGGGTGAGTGTGGATGTAACTTTCCCGCTGTCCACACCGTGGAAGTTCTAGTTATTAGAAGGGGTATCGGCCACATGACTTCCGGTGGAACTCGGCCTTCATCATGAGACGTCATGATTCCTCTAAATGAAGACCTTCTAACTCCCAGAGTACAGTTATTTGGTTTGAATTATTTTTTCTTGTTGTCGTTTTTTCGGCAAGTTAGTTTTTTCCAGGGATGGGGTCGCCAACACACATCTCAACCCTCCTCTTTCCAGGCTTGGGACCGGCAGTAGACACTTCGGGGCTACTGCCTATTCATATGGTTTTTCAAATACTTTAACTGGATACTCTCATAGAATAGGAGTACAAAAATGACACATTTCCGTTCTGAAAAGGCGCTAAAACGGTATTTAAGACACCTAGGTTGAACATAATTTAGAAGCACTTCTCTTACATCAAATGCAAAATATTGGTTCAACCACAACGTACTACTGCATCCAGAAATCTAGGTACACACAAAAAACCTAGATTACGTTTGGCGACGAAAGGCGTCCGTTTGTCACTCAAAAGGAGATCATACTTAGCCACAGTTCCCTTCGTGTTACACTACAGAAGCAGAGGTGCAAGGCATGTATGGTTTGCTGGTATTTAACCACAAATGTTTTCAGTGAGCCTTTGACATACGGTGGAATACTGGATTTAGATAGAGGACTAAGAAAAAGTAATAAGTTAGTTATTTGGTATTTCTTTAGGTACTTCCTACATTCGCGTGTTATCACGGCTAACACGGCTTTAGATTGGACGGAGGTTTAAAGCGACTTATCAAGGATACACAATTAATTCAACTGGTAACAACCAAAAATTCAAACTAATAACTAGCCAATTAACCCTCAGAAAGGAACTGATATCAACAATGCTATTTTAAGGAAATTAAGGTTTTCTAATAGCCTAAACATTAAGAACTAGCAGGGATTGCCTGAGCGTTAAAAGATGATTACTGACCACTATCATTCAAATCATTAGCGAAATAGTCGATAAACATGGGAAAATCACAGTTTTCTCTCGAAAACTCAGCCAATCGTACAACGGATGTGGTGAGGTCAAGTCCCCTAATGGCACAATTAAGATGACACTTCTACGTCAAGCATGACGAAGCGCTGCGCACACTGATGTTATGTGGGCCTACGCGATGTTAATATGTAGTGCAGTTAAGAAGATGAAAGAAACGACACTGACTCATCACGACATTCCAGAGATTGACATGCAGTTACAAACAACTTATGAATATATGTTATCTATAACTTTTTACTAAAACAATTTAGGCCTGAGTGCCTAAATGATTTTAATTATCATAGGGGATTACGCAAACCTTACTCCCATTCTTACTCAAATTGTGCTTGGTCCATCGGCCAGAAGGAAAAATCAGTTCTAAGCAACATAAAGCCAATATCTAAGTTCGGGTTGCTACAATCATTTAGGAAACAATCTCTAGAACAGCGACAACAAGGATTAAGCATCGAAGTTGCGAGAAAGTAAACATACACCGAGATTAAAATTTAAAGACAACTAGCAATCTACTGGGAATGTAAATACAGATGACCTGTAAGTGGATTACCAGCCACGTAAACCAAACTCGATTTACTGGTTATGACAGTAACGAAATCAGGTAGACTGGACTCACCAATGCAGATCATCCTAAGTCCTGTAGAATGCACATATTGCTTAAGTTACTCGGGCATATCCTGGCGTGATCGGCTACAAATATTAGGTACGAGCTGACAGGACTAAACGTAAACCCGGCGATATGTACTCGCAAATACCAAACACCCAGAATACATCTCAACGAATCTAGACCCCAGCGACGCACTCCACATGTAAGGCCACTTATTCGGAAAAGAAGAAAACCCGATACTGATCCTTACTAAAGAACGAAGAATCCATAACACTTAAAACCCAATACAGTCACACGACAAACCTGCTAAAACTAACAACAAATACATCTAATCATTCTCCTCTAAACTAAAGCAAGCAAACCACGAGTTAAAAACAAAATGTGAAAAACGAAATAAAATTAAAATTTTATTAGTTAAAATAAATTGGAGTAAAATTAACCTCCACGAAGACGCAGTACCAAGTGAAGGGTCGACTCTTTTTGGATATTGTAATCAGATAACGTACGACCATCTTCCAACTGCTTTCCAGCAAAGATCAAACGTTGTTGGTCGGGAGGAATTCCCTCTTTATCTTGGATCTTGGCCTTCACATTCTCAATCGTGTCACTCGGTTCAACTTCCAGAGTAATCGTCTTACCAGTCAGAAGTTTTCACGAAGATTTGCATACCACCACGAAGACGTAGTACCAAGTGAAGGGTCGACTCTTTTTGGATATTGTAATCAGATAACGTACGACCATCTTCCAACTGCTTTCCAGCAAAGATCAAACGTTGTTGGTCGGGAGGAATTCCCTCTTTATCTTGGATCTTGGCCTTCACATTCTCAATCGTGTCACTCGGTTCAACTTCCAGAGTAATCGTCTTACCAGTCAGAGTTTTCACGAAGATTTGCATACCACCACGAAGACGTAGTACCAAGTGAAGGGTCGACTCTTTTTGGATATTGTAATCAGATAACGTACGACCATCTTCCAACTGCTTTCCAGCAAAGATCAAACGTTGTTGGTCGGGAGGAATTCCCTCTTTATCTTGGATTTTGGCCTTCACATTCTCAATCGTGTCACTCGGTTCAACTTCCAGAGTAATCGTCTTACCAGTCAAAGTTTTCACGAAGATTTGCATACACCACGAAGACGTAGTACCAAGTGAAGGGTCGACTCTTTTTGGATATTGTAATCAGATAACGTACGGCCATCTTCCAACTGCTTTCCAGCAAAGATCAAACGTTGTTGGTCGGGAGGAATTCCCTCTTTATCTTGGATTTTGGCCTTCACATTCTCAATCGTGTCACTCGGTTCAACTTCCAGAGTAATCGTCTTACCAGTCAAAGTTTCACGAAGATTTGCATACCACCACGAAGACGTAGTACCAAGTGAAGGGGTCGACTCTTTTTGGATATTGTAATCAGATAGCGTACGACCATCTTCCAACTGCTTTCCAGCAAAGATCAAACGTTGTTGGTCGGGAGGAATTCCCTCTTTATCTTGGATCTTGGCCTTCACATTCTCAATCGTGTCACTCGGTTCAACTTCCAGAGTAATCGTCTTACCAGTCAAAGTTTTCACGAAGATCTGCATCATCGGAGTTCGAGATGAGACCAGGGGACGTAAAGAGGGACGAAATCCTCCTGTTTATATATACTCTCACTGAGTATCTAGAATGATACTTTCAGTTTAGTGCAGTAAAACACAGATACAATAAAATAAATTCAAACTTTTTAAATCCTTCTATAAACTAAACTATCAAGCATTATTTGCTTTTAATTCGAAGCTCATTAACTCATCACATGTCATGATTTTTAACTGCAACTTCAGCTTCTTGATATCTATGGTGGCTTGGTGGACTTTGTTAATCTAGACATTCATGATCTCTCAGTTGATCCGACTTCCTTTTGATAGAGGCTTAATTACTTGTTGAGGTCATGAGATCCATTGCCTGATTTTGCTACAGGGAATTTGTTAGTCGATCGACAAGTAAATTTTTCAGGGTTTGGTAACATTTTAGAATGTCCTCGAGAAATTCTCTGCTTGCAATTAATAAAAGTAAGGATATTTCGGATACAAATTTTTATAAATTGATTCTACAAATGTGATCGAGCCACATCTGGTATTTCTATATGACAAGATTCAGTGCTATTAACTGTACCTATCTATTGCTTCGCGACCAATATGCGTCATGATGCAACTAGGATCCATTATCGACAACTGCAAAACTCTAGACTATTGAGATAATTTCAGAGGTCACTTTGCAGCTCGAAAGTATAACCCTGTTTTATTTCTCTGCACATCTTTCTATCGTCAGCATGTAATGGAACGGATGGATATGTGGGAATAGGAAGCTATTTCACATGTAGAAGGATCAGTAGGTCTCATAACTGTACCCGAGGCACTACGCAGACTATCCAGCCACACTATTTGAAGCTAAACTGTACCCTTAGTTGATGCCTAACTATGAAATCCTTTACCCATTTAAGTTGCCTCTTACCGCGATTTCACTTAACTTAGACAAACATCGGCTGCTAGTGTCTTTTCCGAAGCCGATAAATGTTAAATAAGTAGGTGACTCTAGAATTTCATGGGTGCAGCGACTTTCAGGGATTATTAATAAGCCCGTAGGACATGAATAACTTGTTATGAAACTCTTCTGTTATTCATGAAGAATTCAGCTTTTGTTTGAGTACTCAAACAATATCTCTGGAATAATCTTTACGAAAACTTCAACAACTTCGGTGACCAGAATTAAGGCTCTATAGGTTTTTGGTTTGTATCTAAGGCCATTTCTGAAGGACAAGACACACTATGGATTCTTACATGATTTTGGTAATCTCCCTTAATTATTTGAGACAAAACATACAAACACCTTATTTTTTACACTATAGTATTTTGAATGTTGAAATTTTCATTTGTGTTAACCATTACTACTCGCTCCATTTTGCTGCTGAACGGGGCCTGAATTAAGACCTAGTACATCCACTTGTCTGGTTTTTAAAACGTATAAAAAGAGTGAATTCATAGACTCCACAGTACTACTTC
>OX103972.1:35599026-35640843 GCA_944470395.2 Schistosoma turkestanicum | reverse complement strand
TAACAATTTAGAAAATAAATTAGTTAGACTGATTCCCTGTGACTGTCACAAGAAGACTTTTGTCCTTTCTTGTAAATTGGGACAATCAGGGATTAAGAACAGTAGGATGGGATTGTGTCCAGTCCCCAGATTCTACCTAAGATTTCAGTCAATCTAGCTGCTAAAACTGGACTACCATCCTTAAAAATCTCAGGATTCAATCTATTGGGCCCTGCTGTTCTCTCTCGCTTCAGATTTCCTATCGCTCTCCCAACTTCATAAAGAGCCGGACTACGCACATCGATTTGCCGTTCAGGATGACTGGAGATCGTGGGCAGCCGAAATGTGGCTGAGGACCAATTGAACTGATCCCTAAAGTGTTCTGCCCATCGATCCTCTCTCCCGGATTGAGAATGAATAATACGACCTTCCTTTTCCGAAATAGCCCCACTTACATTCGGGTTCCTAATACCGGTTTCCGTGATGAGTCTGAACAACTGTCTACTGTTCCTATAGCCGCTGCATTTTCCATCTCTCTTGCTTTCCTTACCGACCACTGTTCACGATCATTGCGTAGGCTTTTTATCAGCCTACGGCTAAGCTGACTCCACTCCTAATAGTACTTAGAGCCAGGCAGGATGAGCTTTCGAGTATCCATCAGTTCGATAGATGCTACTGAAATCCACGGCTTCTCCCTAACCTTATGGTTTACCTTACTAGAAGATATCACTACTGTTTCCGAAGCCTTTTAGATATCATTCTAAGCTGCCTCATGGTGGGCATCACTTACTGCATGGTTGCCTAACTATTTTTCTAGTTGTTCCTGAAATATATTCTTGGCTATGCTATCATCAAGTTGAACTCCAAGAGGTTTCCTTGCGATATTTTTCTTGCGCCCAGTAAGGCGCAAACAAAGACGCGCTTGCACCAGAGCATGGTCCGAGTCTGAACAAGTGCTTGAGAATGAGCTGCAGTCTTCAACAAAGCCTATCCATCGATGGCTTATAGCGATGTGATCTAGTTGGGTTGGCTCTGGGGGTCTCCATGTCAAAAGGTGTTTTACCTTATGCTTAAAGTTAGTGTTTGCTCGAACCAACGATTGTCTGAGCATAGCTGCAGCAGACGGTCGCCTTTATCTAATCTTTGAGCCACGACACAATAAGATCCACACAGGTGTCTTTCCTTTACACTTAGTTCTACCTACTTGAGCTATTAAAGTCACCAAGCCATTATTATTATATCAGATCACCTAACATTTGGATGGAGTTCCTGCATGCTTTTCTATAAAACCTCATCTTTTTATCTTCGTCTGAAATGCAATCTGTGGGAGTGTAGAAACAGATACGAGGAAGAGGCAACGGACGATTGTCCCTATCCCATTCCGAGTCCGTACGTCCTGTTTGGTCGGAGACAGTATAAGCGACTGTCTATGAGGATCCAGTCTGGGAAAGCTAGTTCGACACGACGACTTAATACTATACCTACGCCGGCGAGGCCACGGGAGGCAGCATCAGGGTTACTTGAAACACGAAATGTAAACCGTGTTGTGTCTTTGTCTGAACTAGGTGAAATCGAATTGATGATTTTACTCTAGTTCTAGTTAATGAAGCCTATTGACCTATTTGACACTAGGTTCGAAATTAAAAAGCTCCGATATGTAATTTAGTACGAGGTTTCAAGAGACCAGGAATAACAATCGAAGGAAGAGTTGGCCGAGGAGATAAGCGTTATTAGGTGTAAAAAGGATTTGATTGTGACCAATTCGGTCTCGTGCGCTTTTATGGGTGAGTGTGGATGTAACTTTCCCGCTGTCCACACCGTGGAAGTTCTAGTTATTAGAAGGGGTATCGGCCACATGACTTCCGGTGGAACTCGGCCTTCATCATGAGACGTCATGATTCCTCTAAATGAAGACCTTCTAACTCCCAGAGTACAGTTATTTGGTTTGAATTATTTTTTCTTGTTGCCGTTTTTTTGGCAAGTTAGTTTTTTCCATGATGGGGTCGCCAACACACATCTCAACCCTCCTCTTTCCAGGCTTGGGACCGGCAGTAGACACTTCGGGGCTACTGCCTATTCATATGGTTTTTCAAATACTTTAACTGGATACTCTCATAGAATAGGAGTACAAAAATGACACATTTCCGTTCTGAAAAGGCGCTAAAACGGTATTTAAGACACCTAGGTTGAAAATAATTTAGAAGCACTTCTCTTACATCAAATGAAAAATATTGGTTCAACCACAACGTACTACTGCATCAAGAAATCTAGGTACACACAAAAAACCTAGATTACGTTTGGCGACGAAAGGCGTCCGTTTGTCACTCAAAAGGAGATCATACTTAGCCACAGTTCCCTTCGTGTTACACTACAGAAGCAGAGGTGCAAGGCATGTATGGTTTGCTGGTATTTAACCACAAATGTTTTCAGTGCGCCTTTGACATACGGTGGAATACTGGATTTAGATACAGAGGACTAAGAAAAAGTAATAAATTAGTTATTTCGTTCATAAAACCATACGACTATCAGCTGAGACATATGGTATTTCTTTAGGTACTTCCTACATTTACGCGTTATCACGGCTAACACGGCTTTAGATTGGACGGAGGTTTAAAGCGACTTATCAAGGATATACAATTAATTCAACTGGTAACAACCAAAAATTCAAACTAATAACTAGCCAATTAACCCTCAGAAAGGAACTGATGTCAACAATGCTATTTTAAGGAAATTAAGGTTTTCTAATAGCCTAAAAATTAAGAACTAGCAGGGATTGCCTGAGCGTTAAAAGATGATTACTAACCACTATCATTCAAATCATTAGCGAAATAGTCGATAAACATGGGAAAATCATATGGTTTTCTCTCGAAAACTCAGCCAACCGTTCAACGGATGTGGTGAGGTCAAGTCCCCTAATGGTACAATTAAGATGACACTTCTACGTCAAGCATGACGAACCGCTGCGCACACTGATGTTATGTGGGCCTACGCGATGTTAATATGTAGTGCAGTTAAGAAGATGAAAGAAACGACACTGACTCATCACGACATTCCAGAGATTGACATGCAGTTACAAACAACTTATGAATATATGTTATCTATAACTTTTTACTAAAACAATTTAGGCCTGAGTGCCTAAATGATTTTAATTATCATAGGGGATTACGCAAACCTTACTTCCATTCTTACTCAAATTGTGCTTGGTCCATCGGCCAGAAGGAAAAATCAGTTATAAGCAACATAAAGCCTATATCTAAGTTCGGGTTGCTACAATCATTTAGGAAACAACCTCTAGAACAGCGACAACAAGGATTAAGCATCGAAGTTGCGAGAAAGTAAACATACACCGAGATTAAAATTTAAAGACAACTAGCAATCTACTGGAAATGTAAATACAGATTCCTTGTAAGTGGATTCCCAGCCACGTAAACCAAACTCGATCTACTGGATATGACAGTTACGAAAGCCCTAATCAGGTAGACTGGACTCACCAATGCAGATCACCTCAAGTCGTGTAGAATGCACACATTGCTTAAGTTACTCGGGCACATTCTGGCGTGATCGGCTACAAATATTAGGTACGAGCTGACAGAACTAAACGTAAGCCCTGCGATATGTACTCGCAAATACCAAACACCCAGAATACATCTCAACGAATCTAGACCCCAGTGACGCACTCCACATGTAAGGACATTTATTCGAAAATGGACAAAACCCGATACTGATCCTTACTAAAGAACGAAGAATCCATAACACTTAAAACCCAATACAGTCACAGTACGACAAACCTGCTAAAACTAACAACAAATACATCTAATCATTCTCCTTTAAACTGAAGCAAGCAAACCACGAGTTAAAAACAATGTGAAAAACGAAATAAAATTAAAATTTTATTAGTTAAAATAAATTGGAGTAAAATTAACCTCCACGAAGACGCAGTACCAAGTGAAGGGTCGACTCTTTTTGGATATTGTAATCAGATAACGTACGACCATCTTCCAACTGCTTTCCAGCAAAGATCAAACGTTGTTGGTCGGGAGGAATTCCCTCTTTATCTTGGATCTTGGCCTTCACATTCTCAATCGTGTCACTCGGTTCAACTTCCAGAGTAATCGTCTTACCAGTCAAAGTTTTCACGAAGATTTGCATACCACCACGAAGACGTAGTACCAAGTGAAGGGTCGACTCTTTTTGGATATTGTAATCAGATAGCGTACGACCATCTTCCAGCTGCTTCCCAGCAAAGATCAAACGTTGTTGGTCAGGAGGGATTCCCTCTTTATCTTGGATCTTGGCCTTCACATTCTCAATCGTGTCACTCGGTTCAACTTCCAGAGTAATCGTCTTACCAGTCAAAGTTTTCACGAAGATTTGCATACCACCACGAAGACGTAGTACCAAGTGAAGGGTCGACTCTTTTTGGATATTGTAATCAGATAACGTACGACCATCTTCCAACTGCTTTCCAGCAAAGATCAAACGTTGTTGGTCGGGAGGAATTCCCTCTTTATCTTGGATTTTGGCCTTCACATTCTCAATCGTGTCACTCGGTTCAACTTCCAGAGTAATCGTCTTACCAGTCAAAGTTTTCACGAAGATTTGCATACCACCACGAAGACGTAGTACCAAGTGAAGGGTCGACTCTTTTTGGATATTGTAATCAGATAACGTACGACCATCTTCCAGCTGCTTCCCAGCAAAGATCAAACGTTGTTGGTCAGGAGGGATTCCCTCTTTATCTTGGATCTTGGCCTTCACATTCTCAATCGTGTCACTCGGTTCAACTTCCAGAGTAATCGTCTTACCAGTCAAAGTTTTCACGAAGATTTGCATACCACCACGAAGACGTAGTACCAAGTGAAGGGTCGACTCTTTTTGGATATTGTAATCAGATAGCGTACGACCATCTTCCAGCTGCTTCCCAGCAAAGATCAAACGTTGTTGGTCAGGAGGGATTCCCTCTTTATCTTGGATCTTGGCCTTCACATTCTCAATCGTGTCACTCGGTTCAACTTCCAGAGTAATCGTCTTACCAGTCAAAGTTTTCACGAAGATCTGCATTATCGAAGTACGAGATGAGACCAAAGGACGTAAAGAGGGAAGAAATCCTCCTGTTTATATATACTCTTACTGAGTATCTAGAATGATACTTTCAGTTTAGTGCAGTAAAACAACAGATACAATAAAATGAATTCAAACTTTTTAAATCCTTCTATAAACTAAACTTAACTTTCAAGCATTATTTGCTTTTAATTCGAAGCTCATTAACTCATCACATGTCATGATTTTTAACTGCAACTTCAGCTTCTTCTTGAAATCTATGGTGGCTTGGTGGACTTTGTTAATCTAGACATTCATGATCTCTCAGTTGATCCGACTTCCTTTTGATAGAGGCTTAATTACTTGTTGAGGTCATGAGATCCATTGCCTGATTTTGCTACAGGGAATTTGTCAGTCGATCGACAAGTAAATTTTTCAGGGTTTGGTAACATTTTAGAATGTCCTCGAGAAATACTCTGCTTGCAATTCATAAAAGTAAGGATATTTCGGATACAAATTTTTATAAATTGATTCTACAAATCTTGATCAAGCCACATATGGTATTTCTATATGACAAGATCAGTGCTATTAACTGTACCTATCTATTGCTTCGCGACCAATATGCGTCATGATGCAACTAGGATCCATTATCGACAACTGCAAAACTCTAGACTATTGAGATAATTTCAGAGGTCACTTTGCAGCTCGAAAGTATAACCCTGTTTTATTTCTCTGCACATCTTTCTATCGTCAGCATGTAATGGAACGGATGGATATGTGGGAATAGGAAGCTATTTCACATGTAGAAGGATCAATAGGTCTCATAACTGTACCCGAGGCACTACGCAGACTATCCAGTCACACTATTTGAAGCTAAACTGTACCCTTAGTTGATGCCTAACTATGAAATCCTTTACCCATTTAAGTTGTCTCTTACCGCGATTTCACTTAGACAAACATCGGCTGCTAGTGTCTTTTCCGAAGTCGATAAATGTTAAATAAGTAGGTGACTCTAGAATTTTATGGGTGCAGCGACTTTCAGGGATTATTAATAAGCCCGTAGGACATGAATAACTTGTTATGAAACTCTTCTGTTATTCATGAAGAATTCAGCTTTTGTTTGAGTACTCAAACAATATCTCTGGAATAATCTTTACGAAAACTTCAACAACTTCGGTGACCAGAATTAAGGCTCTATAGTTTTTGGGTTTGTATCTAAGGCCATTTCTGAAGACAAGACACACTATGGCATTCTTACATGATTTTGGTAATCTCCCTTAATTATTTGAGACAAAACATACAAACACCTTATTTTTTACACTATAGTATTTTGAATGCTGAAATTTTCATTTGTGTTAACCATTACTACTCGCTCCATTTTGCTGCTGAACGAGACCTGAATTAAGACCTAGTACATCCACTTGTCTGGTTTTTAAAACGAATAAAAAGAGTTAATTCATAGACTCCACAGTACTACTTCCTGCCCCATAAATTTGGGATAGTGTCTCTCTTATTAGTGTTTTGGTTTATTTATGAGTATAAGCTTTTCTTTAAACATGTTTTCAAACCTTCCTTCTCACAATCGTGTAGACTAGAGCTGGGTCGAGGCAGAAATTTTTTGGTCTTCACGATGATGAAGTTTTGTGACACCATCCTCATATACGCTTAATATGAGATCCAGTAAAGTTAATTAGAATTTCGGGTCGTACCTGGTGGCTCCCTTCAAGTGTTGTGATAACGGTGCTCATTAATTTCTGTTGGAAGGAATTTTCCAACAACCCAGTCATTAGAGCTTTCTAGTCTATCGTGGTTACTTTAAAGTCTACCAAAATAAAACACTGACCGCTTGGAAACCAAGTGTAGAGTCCACTTAGAAAAACCTCATACACCTCACAGTTAAGATCGCCATAAGACAAAACAATCAACAGTCCTCGTTTATTTTGCACTTCAAGCGGCGGCTAACTGACTGTGATATGTTATCGATAACATCAGTGTTTCAAATTATTAATGTCACTCCTTATCCTTTAGGCCTATAGGTTCTGTTGGCTTTCTCTAACGTAGAATTTTCGAAATCAAGTTCTTGATTGTCAACAAACAGTATCACTCGAATTCATGTTATGGCGGATGCATCTGGTCAGGTAGATTAAATCTACACATCCACCTCTGATGGCTTGTCAAACATACTCTTGGCATTCTTATAACAAATCTGATAACAACTTAAATGGCTCCACGCTGCACGTAAAAATTCACAGATATAATGTCCTCCTACTTATTTTTCAGTTTTTTGCTTTTTCGTACGGTCTGTAAACAACAAAACTTCCTAGTCCTCCTAGTTTACGTCCATTCTATAGAATCAGTTCCTTTAATTAATTGTTTTAAAAACCGTCTTTGGCAGACTGTTTATAGCGACCCACATATTGTCTGTAAGTAGGTCTGGGCTATTCGCGCACAGATATATTCACTACTTCAAACTGGGTAAACGCTAACCACTTGTAACTGGTCTAATGAGAATCCCGTGAATCCTAACGGCTGCTAACTAAAGACCAATACTTTCGCCCATTGTTATTCTAAGGTCATTCTAAGTGAACTTAACATCAACCAAACCATTCATGATTTAATACCTTAAAAATATCCTATCAGTGTTCCAGAACGGCCTGATTTGTAAATTATAAAACAACTGAAATAGTAATTGACCATATATCATCAGAAGTGTTAAAAACCACTTGAGTGCGTGCAAAATGCCATTGTGTATAATTCACCTGACAGTGCAAGCCTAGAATCTTTTAGAAACACTCCACTGAAGAGTGTCAGTTGTCCCACGTAAAGTCCAGACTAAATATTGCTGTCCCATTCTTCTTTAGTTTAGTAGTATTATGGAAACCAGTCACTTCATTAAAAGTCAGTCATTACTTAAACACATTTCGCTGTTTAACAGGGTTAGACTTATTCGTGATAGAACTACAATGCAACGTCGAATCACCAAAGGACTACTGGTTAAGCGATCCAGTTTATGTCCTAGTAACAGTTACAGTCATAACCGTTTCATAAGCTCCTCTACCCCTCACAAAGCCGAAAACAGTTCCAATGAGACTACTGGTCAAAAGATCTGGTCCATGAATAAAAAGGCTGAAACGACTTGTACCAAATTCAAACACTCAACAATATCCAAACCACAAGTCATTTACACCTCCGTAATACACCAGCATTGTAGTAGAGATAACTGAAAATACCTGGTGGTTCCGCTTGACAGAAATTCTCCTAGGAAACGTGCCACATTCTCTAAACATCTGCCCACAGTACCCAACCGATTTAGTAAGCAACAAAGCTTGCCCAGTACTACTTCTACGCAAGACGTTACTAAACTTCCCAAAGCAAAACTCGAGGATGCCCAAGATTCAGGACATACACACCAAAAAACCTCCTTGAACCCTGACCTTAGGCACTTCCCCGTTACTAACCTACAGTCTACTGTTCCCTTGATTGCGCAAATAGGCTAGAATTCCAAGTGATACAAAGAAGACCCATAATGCCAGCCGTTTTGGATATCCATCTAATGTTCCTAGACACAACCCTAGCCGAACTAAGTTGTACGACTCCTGGGTCCCTCGTTCGAAACAAGCACCTTAGGCTTTTTAACCGCTCACTCCCCCTCAACAGAGTTGTTCTGCTGTCTCCAGCTGTTGAAGGTGATATTCCAAACCTTTTCAAATCATCCTATATATGTATATATATAATGGGTGGCAATCAATCTTCGCCACAAACAATCCCTTCTAATTGTAATACTTTTTGTCGGGTGATTCCCACTAACCACTTTACACATCTTTCACCGGCTTGACCCACTCCACTCCACTTAATCCAGGAGGTCTTCGAAAAGATCAGTCCTTCTCCCCTCTAGCAACTTTTGTACTTCGGGTTTCGTCGATTAACTCTGAACACTGATTTCTACCACATTTAACCTCACATAAATTCTCTCACCACATCAATCTCTGAATACTTCTCTACCACCAATTATATAGGTCAAAAATCAACCGAGCATATTTATGAAGTCTATATTCCTACTTCCTCCTCTTCTTCATGTTACGCAGGAAACAACCCACTTGATGTTAATCGCACATCCCTAAAAGATAAGTTTTCACCCCATGTGAAACTAATGCTAATTAATTCCTAATCTGTAATCGATGAAATGAATCACCTACACTCCCTGGTTATTTTAAAAACTCATTCACCTGTCCTGATTAACGAGGATTGGTTGTCCCCGATGTCTTAGTCTCGTACATTCTAACGGACTCTTATGAACTCTTTCTCGATGACCGAGGTTCTAAAAAGGATGTTTGTCTTATCTATATATCTAGAAACATCAAGGCAGAAATTTTTTACTGACCCTGTTCTTAATAAAATACCTGATCCGATATGACTCACTGTGCACGCCCACGAATGAAAAATACTGATTGGATTTCGAGCTCCAAACACTCATCGATCAATTGAAATTGCTACTGGTAAGTGATTTGTCAGGGCTTCCCCTCTTCAGTTCGTCTGAACAGTAATCTTTGGTGATGGAAACCCCTATGGAATCAACTGACAGAGACATTCTGGTCCAATGAGTTTCAAAGGCATTCTTAGTTCCCCAGACACTGGTGTTTGGCAGCATCATATGCACCTGCCCACAGGAAACGACAATATTTTCCACTTGGCGTTTTTTCCTAATGTCACATCAACATCTGTGGCGTTCCGTAAAAAGTTTTGCAAAAGTGACCATAAAATAATCCTGTGCACCCTAACGTTTCTGGCTAAGTGTGAAAAGTCCAAAACGATAACGAGTTATCAACATAGAGACTATTGACATGCTGACTGCAAAAGCTTTCAATTTCTAATTCATCACTCCGACTGGACTACGTTCCTTACTAGTCTTGAACTCTCTGAAGTATTATATATATTCATTGTCACCATTAGGTCTGCACTATTCATCACTTTCACCTCCAAAACGTCTTTCAAAACAGTTACTCATTACATCACCGCTAAAACCAGGACTAAGCTACATGAACTAAAACGAGCATTTTGTATATCTAAGGACTTTAGAATTAATTACCAAGTCTCCGCTATACTTGGGGATGTGTAAAACTAACATGGATAGCGTAAGCAAACAGAAGAAATTAATGCACTCGCTACTGCATGTAAGTCGCAAAACCTCTGTCGTCTGTTTAAGAAACGCATAAGAAAGAAAGCAGACTGCAATATTGATTCTATACTGCATGATAGAGAGACTTCTGATGACCATAGTTTCTTTTTCAATCAGAACACATCTCTTGACTCTGATATTAATGTTAACTATATCTGCAAGAATAATCCCAATACGATCAACTTTGACATTAGCGATTTTCAGGCCGTTACCAAAACCTCCAAACCCAATGCAATCTGTGGTGTGGATGAAATTCTATCCATACTCTTTAAAAGGTCAGGACCAACCTTTCTAGCACTTTTGCTTAAAATATTTACTTTACCCTTAGAGACTATTATTTACCCCAAAACCTGGAAATCAACTTATATTGTCTCCAAACATAAATCTGAACCGAAAAACTTAATCCAAAAATATATACCAATTAATACCACCCACGCGTAATGGAGAAATTGATAAAATTCATCTATCTGATCACTTATTCACAGAGGGTCTCACTGATCCTTCACAACATGGCTTCATCAGAACTAGGTCATGCACTATATGGGTGATAGATTTCTTACTTGAGCGACCAAAAACCACTAGTTATCGTGTTGTATTTCGATATCAAGAAGGCTTTTAATAAGGTACATCACAGTCTCTTGATCATCAGACTTCAGTCCATCCATATTACTGGCCCCTATTGCAATGGATTAGGTTTTTTTGACGAAGAGATAACCAATCACTAAAATTAGTCGCCCTCAATCTCCAGCTTGACTAATTGCCGGCGGTGTTGTTCAGGGCAGTGTCTTGGGTCCACCGCTCTTCATACTTTATATCAACAGCGTATGCAGCTGCTCCAACACTGACGAAACCTACGTCTACGTTGATGACCGCGCACAGAGTCCGAGTACAGTGCCTAAA
The DNA here is from genome assembly GCA_944470395.2 of Schistosoma turkestanicum. Classification (NCBI taxonomy): domain Eukaryota; kingdom Metazoa; phylum Platyhelminthes; class Trematoda; order Strigeidida; family Schistosomatidae; genus Schistosoma; species Schistosoma turkestanicum. The sequence continues at coordinate 35,629,748 of OX103972.1, read as the reverse complement.
TTAATTTCAACTTGTCCAAATAAAAACCAACTCGGATTACGCTTCATGTATCCAGAAACCCGGCTGCTGCTTCCCGCGGTCTCACTGGTGTACATATAGTATTAAGACCTAGGTCAGAACTAGCGATTTTAAACTGGATCCCGATAGACATTCGCTTATGGTTTGTCCGACTTAACTGGACGGTACGGACTCGGAGAGATAGAGACACTCGTCGATGCCTCTTCGTCATATCTGCCTACACTCCCAATGACTGCAGTTCAGGCAATGTGAAAGATGAGCTTTTGGACCACCTCCAAAAAGTTAGGCTCTCTGATATAGTATTATTGGCTGGTGACTTTATTGCTCAAGTAGGAAAGGAAAAAGACCTGTGTGTATCTTATTGTGTCATTGCTCAGAGATCAGATAAAGGAGACCGTCTGCTGCAGCTATGCTCAGACAATCTCCTCTTTTGAGCAAACACTAACTTTAAGCATAAGGAAGAACATCTTTTGACCTGGCGACCCCGGAAGCTAACTCAATAATGGACCCAATTAGATCACATCGCTATAAGCCATCGGTGGAGAGTCTTTGTTGAAGACTACCGCTCATTCTGGAGCACTTGTTTACACTCAGACCATGCTCTAGTGCAAGCGCGTCTTTGTTTTCGACTTACCAGACGTAGGAAAGATACCACACCGAAACCTCTAAGGATTTTACTTAACGGTAGCAAGGCTAAGAATACATATCAGGAACAACCAAAAAAACAGTTAGGTATCCATTCACTAAGTGATGCCCACCATGAGGCAGCTTGGAATGATATCAAAAAGGCTGTGGAAACAGCAGTGAAATCTTCTAGTAAGGTAAACCATAAGGTTAGGGAGAAGCCGTGGAGTTCAGTAGCATCTATCGAACTGGTAGATTCTCTTAAACTCATCCTACCTTGGTTTGAACATAAGAAAGAGAGAAGTGAGCTTAAGCGCAAGCTGATAAGAAGGCTACGCAATGGTTGCAAACAATGGTGGGTAGCGAAGGCAAGAACGAGATTAGAGGCTGCGTCTATAGGTTATAGTATAAAACTTGTCCGCCTAATCAAGGAAACTGGTCAATCTGTTAGCGAAGCTGTCTCAGAAAAGAATGGTCGTGTCATTCATTCTCAACCCAAGAGAACACTTCAGAGTTAAATTCAACTGGCCATCAGCCACTCTTCTGTTGCATACGATCTCATCCTGACTGGCGAATCGATGGAAGTCCTCCAAGTCTTTATGAAGTTGAAAAAGGTGTAGGAAATCTGAAGCTTGGGAAAGCAGCAGGGCCTGAAAGGCTTAACTCTGGGACGGTGGTCCAGTTTTAACATTTTAGATTGATTTACATCTGAGGTAGAATCTGGGAACTGGGCATCATCCCATCTGACTTGTCTCAATCACTGATTGTATCAGTTTATATAAATGAACAAAAGTCATCTTGTGAAAATCACTGAGGAATCAGTCTAACTAACCTAATGTCTAAAATATTAGCCCCAATACTACTTAGACGCTTAACTGGAGCTCGTGAGGAGCAGATCGGAGAAAATAGGACTGATTTTCGACCTGGACGTGGATGCATAGACTATTCGTTCTCTCTTCGTCAGGTCCAGGAATACTGATACACATTTCGACGTCCCACAATAGTTGTATTCCTCAACCTTTAGGCGGCATTCGACTCTGTCAGTCGTAAGGTCTTGTGGCAGTGTCCATCATGTTCAATGGCATATGACATACAAAATACACCGAACCATCCCCATAACAAGTATATCTCCAAAACATCACAATCGCCTCGTAAATTATATATCGAAGAGAGAACACTCAGGTACGTGCTCTTTTTCTCATCAACAGTCGTCCAAATACGAGTGCTCTCTTAGCTGAAGTGACTCTAACCACTTAGAGAATAGTTTTAAGAAGTGGCTTTACAAGCACGTACTCAAATACGAAATATCATCCCCAGCTGTTCCTATTGCATGTCTCGAAACTTGGTTTTTGTTATCATTTATTATCCCTGTTTCTTCTTATCTACCTACATTTCTGTAAGCTCGCACAATTTTAACTACCTATTAAGTAACTTATTTATTTACTTAGTTCTAAAACTTCAAAACTTCAAAATCATAAGTATTTTCCATATATAATTTTCCACATTGCAACCAGCTGATCTCCAACCTGGTAAGTTGATAGCTGCTGGTATCCAGAAACCCTACTGGCCTGTGACAAATTCACTCACTTAAATCAAGGGAAATACAGATTTTCAAATAACTGCCGACTGACTAGAATTAATGTAGTCGAGTGGCTTGACTGTCATCAATTTGACATTACCACAAAATATGAACTGTACAGAATCAGCAATAAGAAAGTAAATATGAATCAATTGGTTTATACTAACTCCCGTAAAAGATATTGGACATAAGAAATGAGCTCATTGGAGAGATATTGGATATTGGATACTGGAAGTTATTGTGAATTGAAACTTTAGAGATAGCTTTAGTCTCAAGGTTGGCTCTATTCACATCTGGTGGTAATACATATTTAACGGTAACTTTGACCCGTTACACTGCCCCATGATATTCGAGTGTTCAAAATAGTGTTCTTACAGCGTTATAAAAACTCAAGGGAAATAAATTATTTCACTCCACAGATTTACTCGTGTTCACTAGTAGAACGGAGATATAATTCGATGTACCCATCGATTTTAATGTTGACATTACTATTCAGATTGCTTTGGGAAATACACATCTTACATGTTCCGAGCGTATATACAAATGCACTATGTAACGTGACTCCATCTCTGTTTAGACTGTTAGTTTATAAAAGACTAATGATAACTAGTTTGCTGATTAATTAACTTCATTTTCCTTTTACTTAAAATTTTGGACTGGTGATGTGGGAGAATTTCCTTGGGGTTTTTAAAAAGATGTCATCAAATTATTGCTAATAATTGGTTAGTACATTTGTTAAAGGTTTCTGAAGAAGTTTAAAATAGCCCCATTAAGTAACTTCCTCTACCTTTATTCAGACAATAAAAGTGGGAGGAGTTTACTTATTCCTCTTCAGAATAGTTTAAAGAGCTCTCAGTGATTTTTTAACACCGACAAACGTTTCCCATGTTTGTTGTTAGACATAAGTAGATTTATACCCTCTCGAAAATTGGAAATGAATTTCCGCCATAGCCTTGTCGATTTCTAGATCCAAAAATGTAGTGTATACGGCCCCACCTGAGTCATCCAAGGAGCTACTGGGGATACAGAATCATCCCTAGGTTTCCTTAGTGGACTTTCGCGAAACCAAAGTTTTAGAACCCCTATGTTATTTTTAGTCCCTTAAATTTAAGGATACACGTAACATCAAAATTCTTATGTTGTGTGCCTTCAACATTTCTTGTTTTTTCGATAGTATGGTTTATACTAATTCCTAGTCTCAGTCAGTCAACTACAACGTAGAACTTCGTGCGTACGTACATCAGTTCAAGTCGTCATACCATATTAGCACAGGGAGATCGAATTGGTAATTTAAATCCCATAGCAGTAGAAGTTTTGGTGGTAATGGAAAAGATTCAGGTTTGAAGAAACTATTCAAGAAATATAATCCAGCGATATGAATTTAAAAAGCGAAAAAGTTCTGAGCTCATGAGAGAAGACAAAGAATTCTCAGTCAGCGTCTGCTGAACTGATATGTGCTCAGAAACCCATCTTTTCTGGCTTTGAACACGATAAGTAGCGGAGGTAGCTTAAACACAGGCTGCTAAAAATCCTGCGCAACGATCACGAGCATTTAGGGTAACGAAAGCAAAAACGATGGAAAAGGCAGCGGCGATACGTAATAGTTCAGACTTATCAAGGAAACTGGTACGTACATACCAAGTTATGCGTTGCTGCTGGCTGACTGACAGTCTCAGCATTTGAATTTTAAATGTTCACAATAATGATAACGGATTTTAGGGTCTATTTTTTCACTTAAAATGTTCTTTAGCCTGTCTCGTTATCTTGGGTAGATAACCATTGCGTCTACTTCAGAACATGGGAAATTTCGGTAGTAGGGATGTTTTCTTAATTTACATCATCTATCCTCAACAAAGGACCAACCATTAGGGGCACCGCTAGCTGAAGTTCTCAAGGATAATGGTCCACTTCTAGCAGTTAGATTGACGGATACAGGAGGCTCGATTAGCTTTTCTAACTTGCGTCACTTATGCTGTAGGCGAGATATCCGTTTGATAACCAAAGAACGAGTCTGCTGCGCGACAGTTCGCTCCGTACTACTATATGGAGGTGAAATATGGTCATTCACAGTAGTTATTCGTAGGTTGCTGGTTTTCGATCATAGGTGTCTCTGAAGCATTGCTCGTTTATCGTGAGACAGCTGAGTGAGCAATGCTGTTGTTAGGAAACGGGTACTAGTTAAGGATGGCAGATCAATAGATGAAGTATTGAAACTTCATCACTTGAGGTGGTTGGGACATGTGTTACGTATACCCAACCCTAACTGTCTCGACTGGCGTTGTTGTGTGATGTAGGAGTAGGTTGGGAGGAAGCTAGGGGCGCCAAACCAAAACAGCACAAATCCATGAAGTTAGTGACAGCCGGACCGAGCCATGTTGGTAGGTGTAAACTACCTGGACGATAGTAATCGATGGTCAGAGACTTCGAATGACATGGCTCAAAATCGTTTACAATGACGTGGGTGCATTTGTTCTTTGTTCTATTTCGAATTCTGTTCTTTTGAGTTCCTCGTGACTGTTTTTTCTCGTTCCGAATTGATTCCGCTGTGGTATACTTCTCGAATGATATATTCGATCATTAATCTTTTTGATTACTGCCAAACTTCTGCTACCTCTACTACAATGGGATTTGAATTGACAATTCCGTCTCTGTGCTAATGTGGTATGGCAACTTGAGCTGATGTACATACGTACAATGTTCCGTTGTAACTGACTGACTGAGGACCATCATCAACTAGTTATCGTATTGTATCTACCCCATAAACTTCACAGATTAAGTATGGTTATAATTCGTAATATAAGATTTAAATGCGAATAATTGTTATGTGGTAGCTTTATTAGCGGTAAACGCTTATATTTATTGTTTTGTCAGCTCTGTAGGTTGGTATTCGGCTAAGCAACTGAGATCCTTAATTTATATCAAAACGTATATCCTTTACTGCATGTTCAATAGAGTTGGCGGATTGTATTGTGATAGATTACCCTGAATTTGAGCGTAAGTTCAGAAACCCAATTTATTGAGATAAAAATGTACAGCGATGCTTCTAGTTCATAAAGTCTTTAGAAAAATAAAGGTGTTTGAATTCTACAGCTCCAAATTATCACACGTCTTTTCACATAACAACTTGCAGCACACTTCCAAGACCTAAGCTCCAATCTGCTGCACTTGTCTTTTCTTCCCACACCATGGGCTCAAGTAAGGTGTCGCTCTTCTACTTTTCATCGTTTTTAAGAGCCAGTAGCACTAAGTACAGACAGTTTTTTCGGATGCGAGGTATTAAGGTACAGTGAGTCCCGTTGTTTATGTTCGTACATCATCTTATGGAGTCTATTGAGGCTTATGCTTACAGTTAGTAAGTTGTGGCGTACGGCTTGGTACATATGAATATAGGTTCAAGTTGTCACATCCCGTTAGGACAGCAAGATGATTACTGTTATAGTTTGGTTGGTTCGTAAATTGTCAGTGGTAGCCTTTCTAGACCAAAGCTCTTAGTCCTCTTTATTGTGCATTTCAACTCACCTATATCTACCTAAATCTCTGTATTTTAGTCTCAAGTTTAAAAGTGGTCTGCAATTTTAAATAGTATGGTTTAAGTCAACTGCTCTTTCGCAACTATTCAAAGGTGTAGGTTGTTTCGATAAAGATTTAAAATAATTTATGTAAATGATTTCCCTCAATCATTTGCTCACTTAATAATCATGAATGTTTTTATGGTATAGTCCTCATCATCTAAAAGAAAAGTGTTTTTTCTCAATAATGCCTTGATTCTTACTATAAAATGGAGATTTCCTTCCCGTTTTGTAAATTGGATCAAAACAAACTACATAAACACAGCATAATCTACATAACCAGCAAGGTTGAATTGCACAACTTTGTTATTCCCTGCTTGGAAAGCTAGTACGTTTTTGTTGCATCTTGTTATAAATATCACATAACGGTAAAGCAAGCACGCCATCCACATCAGTGAATAGAACAAGTCATCACCTACAGTGAGGAGATCTAGACTTGAGAATCTAGTAGTTTCCTCGAAGATATAATTTGAATAAGAAACCTAGAAATACCAAAAAACAATTGTAATGTGATGACTACGTTTTACGTATTGATCTCAGCTGTGTCATTCTGTTCTTCAGTTCATCTGGTCAAGTTCATGATCCTAAGTACATTTTATTAAATAAAGCTTTCTACGTTAGTCAATACAACAAAGATGAAATTACACCCGGAAAAGCATATGTAATATTTTGATTAGCTTCTAATCCTTTCAATAATTTGAAATCTGTTTTAAAAGGTTTAAGAAGGATAGAAAATCTAATTTTACATGACCAAACTTCTGCCTAAGGAAACATTTCAAATAGTAAAATATTAATTACCACTACTTATAAAAGATCACTTAACCACCATATTTCTATATAACCTCATCACCCCGTTTGAAATTTTACAATAATCAATTTTACCGATGACAATGTTACTGCATTACTTTTATTTCTATTAGACAATTAATATAATGTAAGTTTTTACTGTAGGTGTTTTATTTCACTTTTAAGTGCAATTATATAGATTAGCCGGATAATCCCTAATGTAAACCAAAAACTAACATATGAAAAGATAGATTCTTAAAGTTAGATATGTTTTGTTCAAATGCACTGGAATGTCTACTTTTTTCTCTTAGAAAATGATCACTTTTGTTAGTGTTCTTAGCTTAATAATGTATATTTTAACCATCCATACACGCATGTAATTCTAATTTACAGCTCTGTGAATACGTTGTTTATTTTTAGCTTATCTGTGTTAATAATTCCTTATTCGTAACGAACAACAGGATCATTATCCAATGGCAATACTATGAGAATGAATGACTTTCTGCAAGAGCATATTAAATCTGTATCTGGGACAATTTTGGAGCTTATTCAAGAAGGACTATTTTCAAATGTAACAGTTGTTGTCAATGATTATGAATTCAACTCTAACAGTCTGCTCTTGGCTAGCTCTAGTGATTACTTCAGGGCATTGTTCAGTTTTCAGCGAAATTCAGTTAAAGAACCTCGTTTGGAAATCAAATGTGATTACGTTTCACATGTTGGTCTCAGACATGTCATGTTGTTCATCAATTCGATTGGTCAATTCCATGATTCTATTCCTATTGAAGATTACCAAGATGTTTATATTGCATCAAGTTTTCTACAAGTTCACTGTCTTCAAAAAATGATGAGTTTTCGTTTAGAAGGAACTCTCTGTACAGATAATGTGCTCAGTAAATGATAGCATTGTTTCATGCAAATGTTTTTCTACCATATTTTAAATCTAATTTTAATTTTTGATAAACTTATACTAGATGGTTAACTAATAAACAAACTTAATATGTTTGATTCGGCCAGACCAAAACATGGCAGAAATCCATGAAGTCATTGACTAGTGGACTGAGCCATGTCGGTAATTGTCCACTACCTGGTTGGGGTCTGCGAGATCATAATAATCGATGGTTAGAGACCTTGAATGACATGGCTCAAAATCGTTCTCAATGGCGCCGGTGCATTTATTCTTTGTGTTCTCTCAAACCCTAATCTTCTGGATTCTTCAACACCTCTAGTTTTGACTCTCTAAACTTTTCTCACTGAATCATAATTCTTGAATAGTATCTTCTAACCCTAACCTCTCCGATTACTTCTAATTCCCTTACTACCTCTTCTACTATTGGATTTGAATTGACAATTACATCTCTGTGTGCTGTGATGTGGTATGGCAACATGAACTGGTGTACTTACGTACGAAGTTCTACGTTGCATCTGACTGACTGACTGACTGAATATGTTTGATTAGAGAATTTAACTAGAGTGATCATATTCAGAGACTTCTATGCCCTACACGATTAATCATTGTTATATTTTTGAGCTAGTTATTGGTGTGAATTACATTGCAGTTTGTGTTGATGGTACATATTCACCCGTTCACAAATCAAAGTAAGGAATTAGGTGAATAACCATTTATTATTTTTCCTAACAATTCCTAAGTCAGTCAGTTAGTTACAACGTAGAATTTCACACGTAATTACATCAGTTCAGGTTGCCATACAGCATTAGCACAGAGACGCAACTGTCAGTTCGAATCCCATAGTGGTGGAGATAGTAGAAGAATTGGCGGTAATGGAGAATTCTTAATGTAAGCACTTACAAACGGTGTATACCCTGGAAATGCGTATTTATTTGAAATATCAGAAGGAAAAGTGGCCACAGATGGCCTGTTGAAAGACACTTTGATATTGAAGTTAAACTGTTGCTTAAGTCACTTTTGACTTTATTTGTTTTAATGATACACTCAGTGAATAGCGTAATTTCGAAAACTTCATGAGGGAAGTTGAGATGAATCATAAAATGACTAATAGGCACAAATGTCATCCATTGAGTGACCACCATTTATCCACTTGATATCAACATCAGAAGATGGTGTTGTGTACAGTTTGCACGAATATCAGGTAATCAGTCATACCCAACGTAAAACCTGATAGATATGTGCATCAGCTTTTAGTGGTGATCGAGTCGAGATTGACTATGATCACCACTAAATACTATTAACGAACCCATCCCTGAGAAGATAAATAAATGCAGGTTGAAGAATATATTTCCTTGTGATTTCTTAGTGTCGAAAGAACACCGAAATTATACCAGGAAAGTGGGCGAATTAAAGAGTAGCTACAACAAAAAATGGCAGCAACACAAACAGAAAGTTTGCGCGTAAAGCGTGTTATAAACAAAACTTACAGTTAAACAAACACTGCTACAATTGGTTATAATAATGAATGTTTCTATTAAACCAATCGCGTTCTCTTCATAAAAGTGGATCCACTAAAAGTTCAAGTTGCCACACCTCATCAGCGCAGCAAGATGAAATTGTCAAAATCGATCTTAGAGTAGTAGAGGTTTTAACACGATTAGTTGTAATAAAGATTAGGAAAGTAAGATTCTGAAAAGAAAATGTAGGTTAATGGAATAAAAAAGTGTATAAGGTCATTTAGAGACTTGGAATCTAAGGGAACACCTGCACCCTTGAGAAAGATTTTTAATTATATCATATAGTCTCTAACCGTCGGTTACGATAATCATGCCAACTTCAACCAGGTGGTATGGACCTACCTTTATGGCTGGCTCAGTCCAACAGTTGTTGTCTTCATAGACTGATGCTATCTGTGTATGAATATTTCAGTGTCCATATTTTTAGATAGTGAATATAAAGCACTCATTGTATTTTGAAGCTCAATGGTATACCTGCACCTACAGGATCAGTAGAAGGCAGTTTTTCAAATATTCGAAAAATGAGTTATAGTTATAGTTAACTACTTCTGACTAACCAACCTGAATTATCATTAAAATCGTCTATGATATGTGTAGTTAATTGTTGTCTTATTTCATCCAAAATTTTTGTTTTTATTGACAAAAATTTTTAGAGATTATGAATTTAGCACATTGGTTCGATGATGATCTGTTATTGAAAAAGGCTATATTATTTTTATGGCATGAATTTCAACTAATCGATTATTTTTCAAGTGATTTTGTTAATTTAACTACTAAACAAATTACAAAAATATTTCAAAGTGATCAAATCAATATATCTCAGGAACGTGTTGTCCTAGAAGCATTAATTGTATGGCTTTGTCATGATACAAAACGTCGAATGGAATTTTTCAAAAATAATTTTCTTCATCTTGTAAGGCTACCTTTGGTGAGTAGTTGTTTTTTGCATTGTTTTCGATTTGGATTTGCATTGCATTTTATGACACCGACGTTCTACATCAATCCCAATTGTAATCAATAATTTTCTTATAAACTTGCATTGATTTTCAATAATAATAGTATTATTATTATTATTGTTATTATTATTATTATTATTATTATTATTATTATCATAGTTTCTCAGCCATAAACAGCTAGAGTAAATCGATGCACTAAATGCATCTATATTATACTGTTACACTACTCACTGACCATTGATCATTAGAATTTGAACGGTCCACATGATAGGTGCATTCAATTTATTCTGCTATTAGTTGAAATTTCTCAAATGGAGGAACTGAGAAACGTTTTTTTGTTCCATTAAGTTTTCTATTGAGCGAATCAATATTGTGAGCTCCATTCAACAATAATCATAAAAATGCTTTAGCAATGAATTTTGGCCACAACAAAGCTTAACTTCAATGCAACAATAATAACCTTGACTACAGTGTTATTTGACTCAGGTTCAAATCTTTGGACGATATTATTCCCCGCCCCCTTAAATTACAGCCACATATTATTGATGCGTGTCAGCTAGTTCACCGTTTTTTGTATACTAATCCTAACCAATCTATAATGCCAAAATGTACAAATATCATTGATACTCAATCAATATAATTTATTTATTGTCTTGCATTTCTGAAAAATAATACTATCAACATTTTGTTTCAGTTATTCTATTTATATAAAGTTGTATATTATCATGCTGAAGTGAACTAAAAAGGGTGGATCATTTTGTGAAATAGTTGACTTTTTTTATACCAACATTACCGCATTGAATATAGTATACTCATAGTTTGTTTGAATGCAACCGACAATCAGGGTGGATTTGATGCAGATGTAAGGGTGCGGATCGGCAAAGCAAGGGCTGCATTTTTGAAATTGAAAAATATCTGGAACTCTAAACAAATATCAATCAACACCAAAATCAGGATTTTCAATACAAATGTCAAGACAATTCTACTGTATGGAGCGGAAACTTGGAGAACTACGAAAGCCATCATCCACAAAATACAAGTATTTATGAACAGTTGTCTTCGCAAAATACTTCGGATTCGTTGGCCAGACACTTTCAGCAGCAATCTACTGTGGGAGAGAACAAACCAGATTCCAGTGGAGAAAGAAATCAGGAAGAAGCGGTGGAAGTGGATAGGACACACACTGCGAAAAGCACCTAACTGCGTCACGAGACAAGCCCTCACATGGAACCCTCAAGGCAAAAGGAAAAGAGGAAGGCCAAGAAACACACTACGCCGAGAAATAGAGAAAGATATGAGAGGAATGAACAAAAAATGGACAGAACTGGAGAGGGAAGCCCAAGACATAGTTAGTTGGAGAATACTGGTTGGCGGCCTACGCTCCATTGGAGGGTAACAGGCGAAAGTAAGTAAGTAAGTAAGTTAGTAATCATCATTAAATAATGTAGCGTAATTTAATTCCCTGTTAAATTTGTTGAATTTGATTGTAGGTGTAATTTTTAATCAATCAGCACAAAATCTCTGATAATCATCATTTTAACATAATGGTAACACCCCCCATACATAGAATGCGCTAGTCTGCATTAACACAAATTAGTCATGATTTTTCTTTATGCTAAAATTAATCAAGCATATGCTTGCGTTAAACTATTAAAAAAACTCTTCTATCAGCATCTGTTCTGTTCAATTTTATCAGTAGTCGATTAAATATTATAAATAAATGCACTCACTACTACTATTAATACTGCACTCGTTTTTTTTCTCTTCTATATTCCCCTCCCCTCCCCTCCCCCCGCCACCCTATTCAAAAGATAACAAGAAATGAATTAATGGAAATTATTAATAATCCAAAATATGCTCCAGCTAATGATGCTTTACAATTTTTATTTTTGGCATATCATTCATTAAATCAATCATCATTTTTAAATGAATTAGAAAAATTTTCAATACCAACAACTACTATGATTGGGAATTGTCAATTTTTATTCAATTCACTTATAGATTCAAAACAATATAGAGCAAGAATTGGTACTGTATATCGTGTTTATGGACTTGGTGGTGAAAGTGATTTTAATAATGTAAGTATGCTGGATTGTTGTCACTACCATGCTCATGATAGTAGGTGTTTTAAGGCGTTTTCTTTTTTTTTTTTTGACTATGGTTTAATGAACTACAAATCAGCTTCTTTTCATGACTTCTCTTCCTTGTTTTATTTTTAGAATACTTCAGAATCTTCTAGATCAGAATCTAATGAATTTATGGTATATAATGAAGATTTAAGCATTGCCACTACATATACACCTCCGTATGCTGCTTCAAGAGTTCATCATGGTGTAGCTGCTTCTCTTAATTGGATCTATGTAGTAGGTGGTGAATCTGAAGAAGGGGAATTATTAAGCCAGTAAGTAATGAAGAATTTTTTTCTTAATCATACTCTACATACTTAATTTACACAGTACATGTTTTATTTATTTTAGATACATGTAATTGTTGATTGATTGTTGTTGGCGTTTGACTCAGTTGATTGTGAGGTTCTGTGCTAGTATCGACGAAGTACATTAACCTTGTACAAGCTCTCTACTCGAGCACTACCGGTCGAGTGAGAGCTTATGGCGAACTGTCACCGGAATTCTCTACTTCAAGTGGTATCCGTCAGGGCTGTCCGCTCTTACCATCCTCATTTAACTTTGTCATTGACATGCCCTTAGAGACGATGCATCATATGTCTTCTCAGGAGTTGACCTTCTATCATGAAATTCATTTGTTGACTTATTGTACACAGATGATATAGTTCTATTTGTTGAAGACGCTAACAAAATAGTCTTTTGAAAACCTTACGCAACAATACAAGCATGTTCGGGTTGCGATTCTCCCCACTCGAAATGTAAAATGTTGCTTCAAGATTGGCTTGCTTCGGTACCTGAACTAGTGATACTGAGTGAAGTGGTTGAGCGTGCTGACCGCTTCACTTATCTCTGGAGTCTCATCAGTGATGATGGCTTGGTGTGTGACCGAATCTCGGCAGGGATACAGAAAGCTCGATTGGCTTTTCCTGACTTGTTTCACTTAGGGCGTAGGTGAGAAATTCCTTGTCTCCTATTTTCTCTTTTTAAATTCATTTCACTGGTATATACAAATCCATGAAGTCACTGACAACTGAACTGAGTGATATTGGTAGGTAGGTGTAGGCTACCTAGGGTCCGCGAGACGGTAGTAACCGATGGTTAGAGACCTTGAAGGACATGGCTCAAAATCGTTTGCAATGGCGCAGGTACATCCACTCTGTGTTCTCTCAATTCCTAATCTTAATAATTCCTTATCACCTCTATATTTCTCTTTCTAAAGTTATCTCACTGAAGTATACTTCTTGAATAGTATCTTCGAGCCTTAATCTTTTCGTTTACTACTAATACTTCTACTTCCTCTACCTTTATGAGATTTGAATGGGCAATTTGATCTATCTGTGCTTATGTGGTATGGCGGCTTGAACTAATGCACGTATGAAGTTTTGATTTGTAAGTAACCGACTGATTGTTTACTGATTATTTAAATAAGTAGAGATTCTAAGTATATCAAAAATCTAATTTAATTTTATTTAGGTTTTTACTTGCTTAAATTATACTCGTTATATATCGTTTCCTGTTGTCTTCCATTGCTCGTCAAGTAGATAATTTGTGCATATATCAGGATATCGATGCATACTGGATATCTAGGTGGGCTTTTTAAGCACCTTTAGGTTTCAACCAGTAGCATAGCATATAACTCATCTTATTGGACTATCTCCTTTCTGTGAGATTAAATTGTGAAAACATTACCCTTGATTTATATACCACTGATGATCACTGTTCTTCTTCTCATCAGAAATAATTGGCTATACTGATTACAGTTTGAATAACTACGCGATCGAGTTGAATCAAAGTTAGTAGCTTTGCTGTCAATAACGGACACTAGGATCTCAATTAGTAGATAGAGTCAGTAAGGCAAAAGATATCAGAAAAAACACCTTAGGATTCTTGTGTTGGCAGATCGATATAAAGTAGTTACCTCTTGTGATTTCACTCAAGTATCTGTTCCATACTGGATAGGATAAATTTGACCAAAATCACAGAGAATAATTTAAGGTTGTATAAATCAAGGCTTTCTTCAATTCTTCAATTAGAGTTATGCAGATTAGTGTTTTTTGCACATTGAAATCATCTATTGAGAAGACTTGATCAGCGGAGTTCAGCTCTGTAGGGTGTAGGCAGTAACTACCAAAGACAAATGAGTGAGGGCGCGCAAAATCTGTAGATTGATCAGAGTTAGACATTAACGCCGTTGGTTGCCGGCTCAGTGGTCCAGAGGTTAGGCGTTCGCGCGCAAGACCAGAAATCATGGGTTCGGATCCTGAGAGGTGCAGAAGTTGTGGATGCACGCTGTTGATGAGTCCCATACCAGGACGAAACGACCGTCAAGTGCTTCCAGGTTTCTAACGGTGGTCTAACAATGATTGATTGATGATTTCTCCAATTCGTTGAATTTAGTTGTGCCCTATTGTTGCCCATTGTTGCATGAAAGTAAGGTTGAATTCCTGAACATGTATTTAATCCTAATTAAACATTCATCCAGAGTGAGAGGATCGATCACCTACTTTTCATCACATTCTCTGGCATAGTTCGTATTCACAGAATACTTTTGAAGTTTGTAATGGCGATGGATATCTATTTCTCAGTGACAATGAAGTAGTCTAGAAAAAATCTGTGAATTAGGTTACGATTAAATGTCTAGGTGGATTGCTAGCTTCATTCAAATAAACTTTTCATTCAGACATCCAACTTTTGATGTATCACGAATCGAAATAACCGATTATTTCCCTGCAACAATTTTACTGAGCTAGCATATTGAAGTCTAAGTTTTAGCTTAAAATTTATTTACTACTCGAATCACTGTTAGTAGGTAAAACGTATTTCAACAATTTCGACTTTGAAATTTGATACTACTTTTTTGTATCATTTTTCTTACTTATTTTTCAAAAACCCTTATTTCTATAAGGCATTATATGAGTTTCGCTCATGTAAACTTGAGACCAAGGGCTCCTATTGTGTTATTGCATAAATTGCAACCATGAAAATGGTTCTACTTCATTTTAGCATGGCCTCTAAGAGTAGAATACATTCGTAGGTTAGTAGTATTCGATTATACATGTCTTCGAAGCATTGCTCGTATATCCTGGGACAACCGAGTGAGTAATGCTCTCTTTAGGAAACGCGTTCTAGTTAGGGATGGCAGATCAATAGACGAAGTAGTGAAACTTCATCAGTTGAGGTGGTTGGGACATGTGTTACTAATGCCCAACCAACGACTGCCCTGACGATCAGTGCTGTGTGATGTAGGAGTAGGTTGGAAGAAAGTTAGGGACAGCCAAATCAACACATTGCACAAATCCATGAAATCAATAACTAGTGGACTGAGTCATGTTGGTAGATGTAGACTACCTGGTTGGGGTCAGCGAGACGAAAGACACCAATGGTTAGAGACCTTGAATGACATATTTCAAAACCGTTTGCAATGGCACAGGTGCATTTATTCTTTGTGTTGTCTCAAATTCTAACCTTCAGAGTTCTTCATCACCTTTATATATTTCTTTTTAATGTTTATTCCACTACATTCTACTTCTTGAATAATATCCTGGAACCCTAATCTTCTCCATTACCTGGTAATACTTCTACTATCTCTACCACTATTGAATTTGAACTGGTTCATTTTTTATTGTTTAAGTATCTGGGCAGCATCATCGACGAGAAAGGTGGATCGTACGCAGATGTGAGGGCGCGGATTGGCGAAGCGAGGGCTGCATTTCTACAGTTGAAAAATATCTGGAACTCCAAACAACTTTAAACCAAAATCAAAATCAGGATTTTCAATACAAATGTGAAGACAGTTCTACTGTATGGAGCTGAAACATGGAGAACTACCAAAGCCATCATTCAGAAAATACAAGTGTTTATTAACAGCTGTCTACGCAAAATACTTCGGATTCGTTGGCCAGACACCATCAGCAACAACGAACTGTGGGAGAGAACAAGTCAGATTCCAGTGGAGGAAGAAATCAGGAAGAAGCGGTGGAAGTGGATAGGACACACACTACGAAAAGCACCTAACTGCGTCACGAGTCAAGCCCTCACATGGAACCCTCAAGGCAAAAGGAAAAGAGGAAGGCCAAGAAACACACTACGCCGAGAAATAGAGGAAGATATGAGAGGAATGAACAAAAAATGGACAGAACTGGAGAGGGAAGCCCAAGACAGAGTTGGTTGGAGAATACAGGTTGGCGGCCTACGCTCCATTGGAGGGTAACAGGCGAAAGTAAGTAAGTAAGTATCTGCTACGAGTGTATGTCTCACACCAGTAGTTCCCTAATTCAAAGGTTATGTTATACAAATAAATATACTTGTGTGAATGAATGAATTACCATTTGTACTAGTATTTACATTATGTTTAAAAGTTTTCTGACCTTTTTTTTTTAAAAAAATTTATATAACATAACTAACATATCATATCTCTTTTCATTTTTTTTACTTTCTTCTTTCCTATAAAACATTATTTTAGTTGTTCACGTTTTAGTTTAACAGATCTTGTATGGCATACAATGACTGAACTTGACTCGCCTAGATCACATCATACATTGATATGTATTGAAAATTATTTATATGTATTTGGTGGTTATTGTTTAAATTGGGCAACAAATTATTCACCAGCTAGTGATTCAATTTTAACTTATGATATTTGTACAAATCAATGGAATAATTCACATCATAAATTACCATTTGGTTTAGTGGATACATGTGGATTATTATTAACACATAAAGGTATATGTATATTTTATCTTTAGGAAATTAAATAGTCGAATAAAAGTCTGAATTTATAATAGTGTATTTAAATTTTGGAATTTTTTTTCTGTTAGTATTTCATTTTCCTTTTTGATAAATATACTGCTACATAAATTGTTTGTTAGTATTTAAGCCTAAATTTACTTTTGAATTAATACTTCATACATTTCAATACGAACTATGTATGGTTTAGAAACTGGACTCAAGAGTACAAAGTATCCTTGTACGTATATCAGTTCAAGTTATCATACCACATTAACACAGAGATGTAATTGTCAATTCAAATCCCATAGTAGTAAAGGTGGTGAAAGTATTAGAAGTTATCAGAGAGATTAGGATTAGAAGATGTTATTCAAGAAGTATAATTCAGTGAGGTAAATTAGCTTCGGTCGGGAATAAGCCACTACAGATGAATGTTTCAAAGTTCAGATTAAATTTCTAGGAAATTGTTACACTTCTCAACGGCTTCAATGAAATAATTTCCAAAACGTTATACTTATGTGTATAAAAAATTAACAACTCGCTCTATGAACAACAAATATAGCCCTTTTCAATTCTGTTGATAACAATTGATTCCATTAGAAATTGTATGATCAGAGATGGAATTGTGAGTTTGAGTGGTTTTTCGTTTTAACACAGCATAGCTGTAGAGTAGTGAGATTATAAACATACCGCGAAATTCTTTTGTCCTCAATTAAATGATTTACTATTGAAATCGATTGGAGAACGATCAGACTAAAAGCAGCTGCTACTCAAGGTCTGAAGGCGAAGTCGTACTGCAGACTGCGGTAAGGTGTTTCCCTCGGACAACCAGCATCTGCAGCGATGCTGCCTTCTCACAAGGGAGGAAGGGTTAGAAAAGGTCGACCCTAAAAATGTCACACCTCACCCTACCTCACGGATTTGCGTCTCCGGCAGTAAGGGGTGCCCACTAAGGGCTTTTAAGAGCGGAGCTAATACTCAAAAAACCCTTCATAAAAAGGCCGTGCGTGACCGGCCTCAAGCAGTTGTCCTTAGGACTCTGCGGTCACGCTCCCAGGTCGTTAAGACCAACACTAATCTACCGTCCTTTTCAGGTTCAAGAAATACCCTTCGACGGTGTGGGCAGCCGGAAAGTGACAACCGCCCTCATAACAAGTTGGTCACAAACAAATCCTTCCTACACCCCTTAATATTGTTCGATTGAATCGTTGTCTAGCACTGTGATAGGTGGGTCAGTTTGCACTAAGCCTACTTTGCGAAAAACTTGTTTTCGTACCAAATTATATAATTCGGAAAACAACATTTTATCTTAACTGTCAACCTATTCAGAGTAATGATTATTACATTAGTGTAAAATTATTTACATAGAGGATAAAATGAGCGGGTAGAAAAAATTGTTTAACACTAATCATTATAAAAATACTAATTTTGTGTATTAGTCATTCTTATTTTATAATAATATTCTTTATTTTCACTATGCTTTCTACATATATTTCCTTAATTTTTATATCATGATCAATACCAAGGTCTTGTTATGTTTGCTGGTGGTCTTAAAGAATACGGTGATGAAATGCGTCCATCCGATTGTGTTTTCCTCTATGATCCCACCGAAGAAGATGGTGAGAATTTCAAATTTCTACCGAAACTCCCAATGCCGTTGATTAGTGTAGCATTAGCTTGTGATGCTGCAGAGAATCAAGTATTTCTATGCGGTGGTCGAATGAGTGTGTACGGCTCAGAACTTGATGATATTTCAAATAAAGTATTTTGTTTTAAATTTAATACAGTAAGTTTTTATCAATTTCTCATCGATGATGATGATACGCTTACGAAATAGTCCATTTTAATTAATTATTTATCTATACTGCTGTTTTTCAATTTTTTAGTACCTATATTAAGTAGTTTATTGTGTTTGTTTAATATTATTTAGATAAAAATTGAACATATATATCTTTGTAATAAAATATCATTTACATTTGTACATCAAATTGGGCACTTGACTTTTAAGCTTGCAGAAAAAGACATTTCATGATTAATAGTTTATGATAATCAAGAATATTAAATCGATTGGTTGATTGCTTTTGATGATGAAGCTGTATTCTATGACCTGGATCACATTTGGCGGCTGTCAATATTGACTAGATAGATATTTTGAAAGCTTCCTAAAATAATCACTCGTTTAAATTACTTTTGGTCGTTGGGATGCTTAACAATAGTTAGTTAGCATAGGTGAGTGAACAGCCTAAGCAAAATCGTATAGGCAGTAATCCGCTGTCAATAACATTACGTAATAGATTAACCATGAACTAAAATAATAAGTGAAGGTATTCACTGATCTTTTGATGTTGTTTGGAAGAGTTTGTGCTATTTTTTTTCCGTCTTTTATCTTTCTCCTTGAAATTGTGAGTCGATCATTTTTAGGGCACCTTTAAAAACCTAGAAGCACTGGATTGCCGTTTTGTCCTAATATTGGATTCACCCGCAGTGCATATTGTTATAATGCTGCTACGTAGCTATTCAAATCCTACCGACGTCCAAATTCAAATATTCCAATACGACCCAAATACTATTCCCAAATCTCCTATATATCAGAACGCAACACCGTTGGATGGAGTTGTTTATTGGGTCGAGTACAAAAGAGCAGTAGGAAGGAACGGAAACATGAAGTCTCACAGATAGTGCGTATTTATACATTTAGGTCGAATAGGAAAGAGCATCGAAGTCTGTGGCATTGACAGTTTAGGACGACCAATATGATTATACTCTTAGGATATTTGGTGAATATCCTAACACATATCCATGACCCCTGCTCGCGGGAATCAAACCCAGGACTTTTGGTTTCTTGTACGAACACTTAACCTCTAGACCATTGAGTCAGCATCCAACAGTGTTAATGTCTAACTTTGATCAATCTAAGGTTTTAGCGCTACCTCATCCATTGTCTTCGATAGGTAACAACTACCTCACACTCGACAGGGCCGAACTCCATTGGTCATCGTTTCTCAATGGAACATTCATCGACTCATGAAACTGAAGTCTCTATAATCATATACTGACTTTTATCTATCTGTCCAACCAACAAAATTTTATCTGGAGATCACTGAAAAAAAATGCAATGGAATAAATTTGTAGTTTTCATTAAAAAAGCATTTCTTCTGGTTAGCGTTTTTTTAGCAAGCTACTTTTTTACAGGATGAGATCGCTAGCCCCCATACCTAACCCTCTTTTGTCCGATAACGGGACCGGCTGTAACCCCAGAGTGGCTGCAGGTGGAGTTGTTACCTATCAATAGACTTTTTCATTCTGTTTTCCCGAATGATACTCTTAATATTCGTTTTTTAACATTATCATTGCTGATAAATTTTTTAAAAATCTCGTTTCATATGCATCTTGTGATAATATGATCAAACAATTAAACCGAACTTTTAAATTTGTGCCAAACTCTATGTTCTTTATGACTGACTGTTCCATGAGATGGATTCCATTTTTTGAAGAAAGAGTTTACCTAATGAGCACTATATTTTCCTACTATTTTTTTCTTTCATCTACTCAATTTTCTATGTATCTATCCTGTTTACTGGTTGATTATATTGATAATCATTGATATTTTTTTATTGAGTTCATATTGATATTGATTAGGTTATATGGTTGATGTATGTGGTAGTTAAATGGAGATGTAATTAGTTATCGAGCTTAGATAAACAGGCAAATCCAACTGACTAGTCAACAAGTAATTTCATTTCCTCTTATTGATTTAAACTGTGGATTCGCTGAATGTGATAACTTGTAATTGTGTTGTGGGCTAAATTATTCGCTATCGCTTACTGTGGTTCTCTACTTTTGGTCACGAATCTGGTTGAATGTGATCTAGTCTGTGTGTGGTGTGCCGTTTGAGTATCCAATTTTAGTGGTATTCATAGACTCGGCCACCCATCTAGTCTGTGATGTTAAGTAATTTATTGTAAATCTCCTGTATTATCATAAATTAATTTGGATTTAATCACAATCCTTATCGGTAATTAATTATTGAGTAGTTATGTGCCTGTAATTTCTTTCCATCAGCTAAAAAGTATTAATATTCAAGTTTTTCATATTTTTTTTTAATATTAATTATCAAAACTGTATTATTTCTTTTATTTTTCTTAACAATTCTTATGTGTTCATTGACCTGATTTTTTTTTCAATGTTTTAGAATTGTTGGACTCAGGTTACTGTACTAGATTTTCCACGTTACAATGCATTCTCATTTGTACTATATGATAAATTATATGTCATTGGTGGTATTACTATTGATGAAGTTATTGAAAATACACCTAGTTCATTGTTAGCTTCATTAATCAATGTAGATTATGATGATTCTACTTTATTGGATAGACAAACAACTACTACTACTAATACTGATACTGATCAACATATTCCTCTTAATTTGTTAGAACAATTTTCAGTGGGAAATTATATTCGTCCAAATATTTTACAAGCTCCATTTAGACCATGTCATTTTGCTGAAGGTTGGCAATTACGACCACCATCTTCACCAGTTGTCACAGCAGCGTCCACCTCATCATCATCATCATTATCAACAGCAGCATCAACATCAACATCACATCGTTTGTATAGAACATCATCAACTCAATCACGTCCGAAACGTTTAAAATTATCGCTTGCTCGTTATGAAAATCATCTACCTGTTATATCAAGATGTTATGCAGTGTATTGTATTGCTCCTTATTTAAATTGTATTAAATAAAATGAAACAGTAATCAAACAAAATGTATATTGATGATGACAAGGCTATTTATTGTTAATGAACAATGTCTACTTTAATTTAGTCAAATATTTTTTTTATTTTTTAAACTGGTATCAAACAAAATTACACTTACACACTTTCTTACTATTTTCATTCCATGTGATTTTTGTAGAAATATGTTTATGATTATTATTGTCACTACCTTTTGGTCTTTCTTTAATTTATTATTCTCTTTTATTTTTGTTTTTATTTCACAATTTATTTATTTATTCAATAGTGAATTTTCTATTATTATTATTATTATTACTATTATTATTTGTGTATTTAAACAACATTTATTTCAATATTATATTAGTTATGATGTGTAGATTATTTGTTTTCATTTGAAACTGATTTCCATTTTTTCTTTTTCTGTTGAGAGTTTTCATTGTTAACGATGTTGGATATGAAAAGTGAAATTATTGAATTTTATTAAAAATGTTGTTATCGATTAAATGTACTACTGATGATGTTTGATTAACCAATCTGGCATTGTAGTAGTAGTTCCTATTCAGCTTATTTTATTTTTCCCTGATGATTATTCATATTCAAGTAATTTAATATTTAGTACCATCTGGTATTATAAACAGAAAGTTGGCAAGCTTATATTACCGTGAGTGGTAAGCATCTCTAAGTTTGTGTCTACAAAATGAGCCAATAGTTAGCCAATTGTTAGAGAGATCTTCCATTGTTGACTATTCGATGTGAAAATCGTCAGTCAACTGAAAAAAATAATTGATCCTGAGTTCGTTAAATTTATATGTGAATATTGTGGCAAGCTTGAGCATTTGGAAAAGAAATTTATTCTATGATTATTATAGTTGTGCTATTAAAAGAGTTTTATTAATCGCAGATCGATATATTTTCCACAGGTTGGAATATTTCATCTTTCAATTCAAGGTGAGTGTTGGTTAGGTGTTTTCTTTTTAGTGTCCATACTGAAGTTCAGACACGTTATAATTTCACTTTCTGATGTATATAGATTATCAAGTAACAATGTTAAGTTGGAGGAACACTTGTTTTTCACAAGTTGCCTTGTTCGTTACTGTTTGGATGATTCATGTTGTGAATAATCTTCGTGAAATAGAATATAACAATAATGATTTTTTGAAGCCTCAACATCTGAATATAAGCGCTGTTTGTAGACTTTTATCGCTGCAATATGACAAATATTATGGGATCTATAAAAAACACCATCAGCGGTAGCTTAGTTCTGAAACCTCGGGTTCGAACCCTTGGGCGATCGAGTAATATCACTAACCTTTATACGAACTGTTAGACTGAAACTTGGTGCCTGTGAACTCATACTTAAAAAAAACGAGTATCCTCATATCGATTATAATGGTGGAGTTAGATGAAACTAAGATAGTTGATGTAAAATTCCGATCAAATACTTAAGTACTTGAGGAAAACGCATAAAATGATTAGAATATGTGTAGGAATTGCAATTTTGTAGCATTTTATTTTGTTTCGATGAATTGTCAAGATGTAGATATATACTGGGTATACGTATAACGTAGCTTGGAGCGGAAATTTGTTTAGTATTCCGGAATGTTATTCCATCCAACCATTACTTATAAAACCTCACTTGTCTGTTGCACCTACTTCTTTCATTTCAACTGGGTTGCGTTTCATTTCTCATAAATCAAAAGCATCAAGTCTAATTTCCAAACAAGGAATTTCGGTCACTACAACATAAATGAGATAGTCTGATTAAATGGTTAACTATGAGAGAATATGGCTTATTGCGATTTCCCTAATTAGTATCTGATTACCAACGGTGGTTTACTTTCAACACTATTTTAATCATCGTGTGAAGTATTTGATATCAATTAAAAAATGAATTTTTCGTGATCTCTACAGTATCATGACAAACTTAGATAATCCTCATAACCCTTGAACGACTGATAGTTGTATTGCTTAACGATTTTCTTAACCATTGTGTATTGATTTATGTGGTCTCCTCAAACCTTGAAGGTCCTACACTCTGTCAAACGCGAGATCTTGGGTACTCCTTGTTTAAACGTTATCAAACTAGAATGAAGCAACTTTCTCAAGCCTTCTAACTGTCTATAATCCTTTGGCTTTTGTCAGTTTCTGGTGAAAAACTGACTTTCATTTCATCTTACAAAATCCATTGTACTAAATATTTACTTATTACTTGTTCTCTCCTTAACTATGTCCAGTCTCGGTGATTTATTGATTTTTCGTTACGTTGATTCACCTTAGTTTATTCTTTTATGTAGCCATATTTTCTTTAAGTACTTTGCATTATGCACAGTTTTTCTTAAAAATTTAATTGTTTCTTCATTTTCAAGTGAACATATTCTAGTCTGAACAAGTCTACAGTTTTTCTCAAGGTTACTAACTACTATAGTGAAGGTTGTACATATACTCATCATCGGGTAATAGATGCTGTCTACGAGATTCGCCAACAATCTTCAAATCCAATGGATGCAATAAACTCAGATGATAATTCTACTAAACCCAACTCTAATATACCATCACTGCAAAATTCCGACAAATCAATGCCACAAATTATTAAACGTTTACCGAAAGAGGTAGTCAATCGTATTGCTGCTGGTGAAGTCATACAACGTCCTGTGAATGCAATTAAAGAACTTCTAGAGAATAGTATAGATGCTGGTAGTACAATGATAAAAGTATTTCTATGTGATGTGTTTTTTTTTCACTTTCCATTTAACTATCTCGTTCATTGTTCATTTTTATTAAGCGATAACGTTCATAGTTAGTGTTTAGAAAATTTTCTGATTAAAAATTTGCGTATACTGAACTGAAAATCTTCAGATTGTTCATTAAGTTTGATGTCATTAAAATTACTGGCTATATTAATTCAACTTTCAATACTTTATGTAATCTGATTAATCACCAATTACTTATAAAGCTTCGCCTGTCTGTCGCACCTACTTCTTTCATTTCAACTGGGTTGCCTTTCATTTTTCATAAATCTAAAGCATCAAGTCCAATTTTGTAATCTGATTAATCACCAATCTTATGAATCAGTGCAGTGTGATAAAGGAATGTGAGAAGAGTTAGTCGTGGAGGTAAGAGAGGTATTAGGGGGTGTAGGAAGGATTTGATTATGACCAATTTGGTCTCGTGTGCTGGTACGGGTATGAGGGCGGTTATCACTTCCCGGCTGCTCACACCGTGGAAGGGTGTTTCTTGGGGATCCTGGAAAGGAAGGTAGATTAGTGTTGGTCTTAACGACCTGGGAGCGTGACCGCAGAGTCCAAGGGACAACTGCTTGAGACCGGTCACTCACAGCCTTTTGATGAAAGGTTTTTTTAGTATTAGCTCCGCTCTTGAAAGCCCTAAGTGGGCACCCTTACTGCCGGAGACGGAAATCCGTGAGGTAGGGTGAGGTGTGACATTTTTAGGGTCGACCTTTTCTAACCCTTCCTTCCTTGTGAGAAGGCAGCGTCGCTGCAGATGCTGGTTGTCCGAGGGAAACACCTTACTGCTGTCACACCCCTCTGCAGTCAGTAGTACGACTTCGCCACCAGACCTTGAGGGTGTAAATTATGAGTAAATAATGAATTTGATTGTTTGAGTGAAGGATTGTCAACGGGACTTAGATTTTTAAGTGTTTAAAATTGTATTTCTACGTACCATTGCCTCCCTTACCCATCGATCATTTAAACTCATAATTCTAGTTGTCCAATGTAGAGCCTGCTTCCTGATGAATATAAACTGGCCCACTTCAAGGGAGTAACTATTTTTCAAATCTTATCACCTCACTCATATCACTTCATATGTCTATATCGGACAGTGAAGTTGAGAATATGTTTCATACATTGGTTTTAAAAAAGTAACGTGAAATGCATAACTTGTCATTGCCTAATACGTCATTACTACTACATTTCTAAGTGAGAACTTGTAATTTACAGTATTATTTTTATAACTTCTGTACTACTGCACATAAAATTGCTATTAAACGTAGTTAATTTTTTTTCGCTATCAACCATCAGAATAAGAGCCAACTCATATTGGTCTAACGGTCTAACTAAATTCTAGGGGTGGGGAGCATAAAGATTCACACTTTTAATACTGTAGGATTCCCGTTGACATCTAGTTAGCCTAACTGGCTTATCGTTCCCAATAGATTTTCTTCTTCTTAAAATCCACATCCTGTTCATGTAAAAGTCATCTTTTGGCTTATCGAATTTCTCATTTCATATTACAGTAAGGAACTTGTTTATCGGATAAGTAAATTTTCTCAGAGGTTGGTTCATGCCATAAAATAACTTTGAAACAGTTCAAATGAATTGATCACATTAATATTTCTTAATGATGATGATGATGCCTCAATTGTTGATGCTAAAGAACTATTTTATTTGATCAACAACCTCTATATATGTATATGTTCATTCTGAGTGAATTAATTGCCTTGATATTAACCATTTTATCACTAAATTTTATTGTAGTTGAATAATAGCGAGCAATGATATCCAGTAAATCTATGTAATCCTCTCGTTTTAAACAAAACTATATCTGATTGGATGTTTGATTTGGCGTTTTTACAAATACCAATTGTTGAATTGAGAAAAAATTTAAAAAATCTAGTCAACTCATTGTTTAATGCTCAATGAGACTATAATAAGTCAAGTGACTTCTTGGATGGCCTAACAATGTGTCTTATGAAGGCTTTTATGAAAGTTCTACAAAGTTAACGGAAAGTTAAAGTAGAATAATACAGCTTCCAAGTTCGCTATGGCTTTCTGTGTTTTTTTTTTAATATGGCATCAATTCATTACTTATTTACCATCATAATAAGAAACTAGCTACTGCAGTGAGATTATTTTTGACTTGTGGTCAGTAAAAATACGATATAAATAGCCAGTGATCGAGTATAGGAAACCCCCTAAGTATATTAAGCTATTATTATTATATATAAAATATTTGTTACATCTTAATTTTCTATCTTGATTTCACACTGTGTGACTATACTCCATTTTTTTGTGCTAATAAACGGTGATTCGTTGATCGAAAATATTATATCGGCATATAGTGTTACCTAGCCTTTTGTGAATTCACTGTGTCATCCTATTGTCGGCAAATGCTTTATTATTAATTTTCTTATTACATTAAATTTCATTCATCTATTAATTGGTTTGAATAGAGAAATAAGAAGACATATTTTGTGAGATAGTACCATTTCGTGCTTTCTCGTCAGTCACATACAAGCAACATGTTATTTGTGTAAATACAGTTTTGAAGATAAGGTCAAAATTTCTTATTTAGCATGACATTCACTCACTAGAACCATGGTAAACAAAGGTCAACATACAGTTAGTTGTTTTTGAACACATAAAGTTGGACTTTTCCGACCAATCAAGATAGCTTCGAGTAGTTTCAGTGTGTGTGGGTTTTGATTACATGTCACAACTCTAAAGGCTGATTTTGGGTCAATTTGATGACCACTCATCATTAGATGTTTTGCAATGGACGAGGCTGGGTTTCTTGATCGATTTTGAGATGATGGGCTAGGTTGATGAAACATGGATTTGATTAGCCATTTTGGAATATGTTCCCCTATCCTGTCTTCCAATCGGCGATCTGTCCTCCCTAAGTAACTTTCTCCGCAGTTACATGTGAATTGGTAAATACAGTGGGTTACTTATATATGTTCAACTTATGATTCAGTCGTATTTATCAAGTAGTTATCATATGTTTTGTTCACTCATCTTTTGTCACTTGTTTTACTTACTTACTGATGAGACACTTGCTTTTAAGCTTCACTTGGACCATTCTCATTCATAATTTCATTCTTGCATATTTCTTTTTATATCTCAGACTTTAATGTGAAGCAAAATTAATTTCACTAGGTAATATACTTACCTTTATCCTCCTTTCATATTTATATTTTCTTTAATCATATTCAGCCTGGTGACTGACGAAATCTCAGCGCGGATATAGAAAGCTCGATTTGCTTTTGCCAATTTACGCCGTTTATGGCGTAGGCGAGATATCCGTTCGCTAACCAAAGGACGGGTGTACTGCGCAGCAGTTCGCTCCGTTCTCCTATATGGATGCGAAACATGGCCGGTAAGAGTAGAAGATATTCGTAGGTTACTAGTATTCGATCATAGATGTCTTAGAACTATTGATCGTATATCGTGGGACAACCGAGTAAGCAATGCTGTCGTTAGGAAACGAGTACTAGGTAAGGATGGCAGATCAATCGATGAAGTGGTGAAACTTCATCAGTTGAGGTGGTTGGGACATATGTTACGTATGGCTAACCACCGACTGCCTCGACGAGCTATGTTTTGTGGTGTAGGAGTAGGTTGGAAGAAAGCTAGGGGTGGCCAAACCAAAACACGGCAGAAATTCTTGAAGTCACTCACAAGTGAACTGAGTCATGTTGTAGATGTAGACTACCTGGTTGGGGCCCGCGAGACGAAATTCACCAATGGTTAGAGACCTTGAACGACATGGCTCAAAATCGTTTGCAATGGCTCAGGTGCATCCACTCTTTGTGTCCTCTCAAATCCTAATCTTCTCGATTCGTCAACACATTTATCTTCGTCTTTCTAACCTTATCTCACTGAATTATACTTCTTGAATAATATCTTCAAACCCTATTCTTCTTCATCACCATTAATACCTCTACTATCTTTATCACTATGGCATTTAATTTGACATTTGCGTCTCTGTGCTAATGTGGTATGGTAACATGAACTTATGTACATACGTACGAAGTTCTACGTTGCAACTGACTGACTGACTGACTAATCATATTCAGTATTTATAAAATGCTTAAGCACACTAATCAAATCAGATAGTAAACTTGCATATTTCGACTGTTAAGTCTCAGACTCTAACCCTGTTCTACTTTGGTGTGGGGCGACCGGGCAATATCATTGGTTCTCACGCTTAGAATATATATGCATCTTATCTGAGTACTTGTTGTTTGTATAATCGTTTAAAATATCTTTTTTTTTTTGCATCCTAGTACTTTTTTTCCTTCTGCTTTTCTTAAACAACAGATTACAGTTAAAGATGGTGGTTTAAAACTTATCCAAGTTCAAGACAATGGCTGTGGTATACATCAAGCAGATTTACCAATTCTATGTGAACGCTTTACTACGAGCAAATTAAAAGTTGGTGGCTATTATTATTATTATTATATCTTATGTTTTCCTAGTTATTTTCTTCCACAATTATTTCATTTCCATATAGTTAGTTGTATTGTGATTTCATAGATAATGATGACAAACAAACAAACAAACACTTATCGTTTATTGTAACCACTTAAAGATAGATATTCGATTAGTTCTGATGATTATATAACAGATACTGTTGATCTTTGTATAATAAAACTTGAATAGCTTTGGGAATCCGAGCGTCGCCATGACGCGAGTCTATCGACAGGGATCAAATGTACAATACTGATTTGTGAGATAATTAAATCTAACTTTTAGGATATTTTGTTAATTTATATTCTGTCAAAAATTTTTTTGCATTCAA
This sequence comes from Schistosoma turkestanicum, assembly GCA_944470395.2. Taxonomy (NCBI): domain Eukaryota; kingdom Metazoa; phylum Platyhelminthes; class Trematoda; order Strigeidida; family Schistosomatidae; genus Schistosoma; species Schistosoma turkestanicum. The sequence goes on along the minus strand of OX103972.1, from coordinate 35,600,658 downwards.
TAATGCTGGTGCAATGAATGGAAAACTTCAAGACCAGATAAAATATAGGTAGAGTATCTTTAACAGAAACAGTTTACTAATAAAATAATAATCTTCAGACTTTTTTATTCATAAAACAACAAGCAGATTATTAAATGTCTTCTTTCACATATCTTCTTGTCGTTAAAAGATTTTGATCGCGTTATGTGTTTCGATCCAGCACTCTGCCTTCCAGTAGTAGTAGTAGTCTGTGGGTGACACTCGGTTGCATACTACTTATAACCCACCACACTGGGATTCAGCATGGTTTATTTGAGATGGTTGGAGACTTATTCGAAAGGTGGCTTCAAGACTTTTTCATATATTCTAATACCCAAGTTTACAAAAAACTGATACGCATTCAATTAAAGATTATATAGAATGAAGAATCATAGTATTAACGTGTCATATCGTTTTTGACGATGAAAAGAAGCTAGGGGCGACCAAACCAAAACATGATACAATTTCATGAAGTTACTGAAAACTCAACCGATTCATATTGGTAAGTGTAGACTACCTGGTTGGGGTCCGCGAGATGACAGCAACCGATGGTTAGAGACCTTGAACGATATGACTCAAAATCGTTTGCAATGGCGCAGATGCACTCACTCTTTGTGTTCTCTGAAATTCTAATCTTCCGAATTCCTCATCACGTCTACCTTTTCTCGAATTTATTTCACTGAATTATGCTTCTTGAATAATCTCTTCTAACTTTAATCTTCTCCATTACCTCTATTCTACTAACTTTGCCACTTATGTGGTTCGAATTGACAATTGCGTCTCTGTATTAATGTTGTGATATGGCAACCTAAACTGATGTATGTACGTACAACGTCTTACCTTGTAGCCGACTGACTTACTGGTATCATACAATTCAATGCTTTGTGATAGATAGTATTATAACGTCAGCTAGAAATAAAACTCACTAGTAATGGCAGTGTAGTTTTCTTTGAGATGATTTTTTTCTGTACACAATAAAATAAATAAACTTTTGTGAATAATGAAATCAATCTTAATTGTATTTTTTAAATGTACACTATTTTCATTAATATTTCTAGTCTTCTTATTATTATCATCATTGTAACTTAATCGATATCTCTTTCATTCCATATCAACGAGTGGGATTCTGATAAATCGATAATAAAAAAGAACTGATATCACATGAACTGAAATTAGTTCATCTATAATTCTTCACTCTGTACCATGTTTTTTTCTGTTATTCTCACTGCTATTCTTGCTATGATAACAATAGAGTTTATACTAATAGTTGAAAATGAATTAGTTGCTTATATCAACTGGTAAACAGTGGTAATTTGTCATTATTATTGATTTATGCTTCGATAATCTTTCGTGGCATGGCTCGAAACCGTTTGCAATAGTGCCGGTGCATTTATTCTTTGTGTTCTCTCCAAATCCTAATCTTCTGGATTCTTCAAACCCTCTAGTTTTGACTTGCTAAACTTTTTTCACTGAATCATACTTCTTGAATAATATTTGCTAATCCTAACCTCTCTGATTACTTCTAATACCTTTACTACCTCTACTGTAGTGAAAGAGAACACAGGTGGGGCAACCGAATTGTATTTAGCGAAATTACAGAGTTACTCAGTAAAA
>OX103972.1:35581980-35598526 GCA_944470395.2 Schistosoma turkestanicum | reverse complement strand
CACAATCCTTATCGGTAATTAATTATTGAGTAGTTATGTGCCTGTAATTCTTTCCATCAGCTAAAAAAGTATTAATATTCAAGTTTTCATATTTTTTTTTAATATTAATATCAAAACTGTATTATTTCTTTTATTTTTCTTAACAATTCTTATGTGTTCATTGAACCTGATTTTTTTTTCAATGATTTAGAATTGTTGGACTCAGGTTACTGTACTAGATTTTCCACGTTACAATGCATTCTCATTTGTACTATATGGTAAATTATATGTCATTGGTGGTATTACTATTGATGAAGTTATTGAAAATACACCTAGTTCATTGTTAGCTTCATTAATCAATGTAGATTATGATGATTCTACTTTATTGGATAGACAAACAACTACTATACTAAATACTGATACTGATCAACATATTCCTCTTAATTTGTTAGAACAATTTTCAGTGGGAAATTATATTCGTCCAAATATTTTACAAGCTCCATTTAGACCATGTCATTTTTGCTGAAGGTTGGCAATTACGACCACCATCTTCACCAGTTGTCACAGCAGCGTCCACCTCATCATCAATCATCATTATCAACAGCAGCATCAACATCAACATCACATCGTTTGTATAGAACATCATCAACTCAATCACGTCCGAAACGTTTAAAATTATCGCTTGCTCGTTATGAAAAATCATCTACCTGTATATCAAGATGTTATGCAGTGTATTGTATTGCTCCTTATTTAAATTGTATTAAATAAAATGAAACAGTAATCAAACAAAATGTATATTGATGATGACAAGGCTATTTATTGTTAATGAACAATGTCTACTTTAATTTAGTCAATATTTTTTTTATTTTTAAACTGGTATCAAACAAAATTACACTTACACACTTTCTTACTATTTTCATTCCATGTGATTTTTGTAGAAATATGTTTATGATTATTATTGTCACTACCTTTTGGTCTTTCTTTAATTTATTATTCTCTTTTATTTTTGTTTTTATTTCACAATTTATTTATTTATTCAATAGTGGAATTTTCTATTATTATTATTATTATTATTACTATTATTATTTGTGTATTTAAACAACATTTATTTCAATATTATATTAGTTATGATGTGTAGATTATTTGTTTTCATTTGAAACTGATTTCCATTTTTTCTTTTTCTGTTGAGAGTTTTCATTGTTAACGATGTTGGATATGAAAAGTGAAATTATTGAATTTTATTAAAAATGTTGTTATCGATTAAATGTACTACTGATGATGTTTGATTAACCAATCTGGCATTGTAGTAGTAGTTCCTATTCAGCTTATTTTATTTTTCCCTGATGATTATTCATATTCAAGTAATTTAATATTTAGTACCATCTGGTATTATAAACAGAAAGTTGGCAAGCTTATATTACCGTGAGTGGTAAGCATCTCTAAGTTTGTGTCTACAAAATGAGCCAATAGTTAGCCAATTGTTAGAGAGATCTTCCATTGTTGACTATTCGATGTGAAAATCGTCAGTCAACTGAAAAAAATAATTGATCCTGAGTTCGTTAAATTTATATGTGAATATTGTGTCAAGCTTGAGCATTGTGAAAAGAAAATTTATTCTATGATTATTATAGTTGTGCTATTAAAAGAGTTTTATTAATCGCAGATCGATATATTTTCCACAGGTTGGAATATTTCATCTTTCAATTCAAGGTGATGTGTTGGTTAGGTGTTTTCTTTTTAGTGTCCATACTGAAGTTCAGACACGTTATAATTTCACTTTCTGATGTATATAGATTATCAAGTAACAATGTTAAGTTGGAGGAACACTTGTTTTTTCACAAGTTGCCTTGTTCGTTACTGTTTGGATGATTCATGTTGTGAATAATCTTCGTGAAATAGAATATAACAATAATGATTTTTTGAAGCCTCAACATCTGAATATAAGCGCTGTTTGTAGACTTTTATCGCTGCAATATGACAAATATTATGGGATCTATAAAAAACACCATCAGCGGTAGCTTAGTTCTGAAACCTCGGGTTCGAACCCTTGGGCGATCGAGTAATATCACTAACCTTTATACGAACTGTTAGACTGAAACTTGGTGCCTGTGAACTCATACTTAAAAAAAAACGAGTATCCTCATATCGATTATAATGGTGGAGTTAGATGAAACTAAGATAGTTGATGTAAAATTCCGATCAAATACTTAAGTACTTGAGGAAAACGCATAAAATGATTAGAATATGTGTAGGAATTGCAATTTTGTAGCATTTTATTTTGTTTCGATGAATTGTCAAGATGTAGATATATACTGGGTATACGTATAACGTAGCTTGGAGCGGAAATTTGTTTAGTATTCCGGAATGTTATTCCATCCAACCATTACTTATAAACCTCACTTGTCTGTTGCACCTACTTCTTTCATTTCAACTGGGTTGCGTTTCATTTCTCATAATCAAAAGCATCAAGTCTAATTTCCAAACAAGGAATTTCGGTCACTACAACATAAATGAGATAGTCTGATTAAATGGTTAACTATGAGAGAATATGGCTTATTGCGATTTCCTAATTAGTATCTGATTACCAACGGTGGTTTACTTTCAACACTATTTTAATCATCGTGTGAAGTATTTGATATCAATTAAAAAATGAATTTTTCGTGATCTCTACAGTATCATGACAAACTTAGATAATCCTCATAACCCTGGAACGACGGATAGTTGTATTGCTTAACGATTTTCTTAACCATTGTGTATTGATTTATGTGGTCTCCTCAAACCTTGAAGGTCCTACACTCTGTCAAACGCGAGATCTTGGGTACTCCTTGTTTAAACGTTATCAAACTAGAATGAAGCAACTTTCTCAAGCCTTCTAACTGTCTATAATCACTTTGGCTTTTGTCAGTTTCTGGTGAAAACTGACTTTCATTTCATCTTACAAAATCCCATGTACTAAATATTTACTTATTACTTGTTCTCTCCTTAACTATGTCCAGTCTCGGTGATTTATTGATTTTTCGTTACGTTGATTCACCTTAGTTTATTCTTTTATGTAGCCATATCTTTTCTTTAAGTACTTTGCATTATGCCACAGTTTTTCTTAAAAATTTAATTGTTTCTTCATTTATCAAGTGAACATATTCTAGTCTGAACAAGTCTACAGTTTTTCTCAAGGTTACTAACTACTATAGTGAAGGTTGTACATATACTCATCATCGGGTAATAGATGCTGTCTACGAGATTCGCCAACAATCTTCAAATCCAATGGATGCAATAAACTCAGATGATAATTCTACTAAACCCAACTCTAATATACCATCACTGCAAAATTCGACAAATCAATGCCACAAATTATTAAACGTTTACCGAAAGAGGTAGTCAATCGTATTGCTGCTGGTGAAGTCATACAACGTCCTGTGAATGCAATTAAAGAAACTTCTAGAGAATAGTAAAGAGGCTGGTAGTACAATGATAAAAGTATTTCTATGTGATGTGGTTTTTTTTCACTTTCCATTTAACTATCTCGTTCATTGTTCATTTTTATTAAGCGATAACGTTCATAGTTAGTGTTTAGAAAATTTTCTGATTAAAATTTGCGTATACTGGAACTGAAAATCTTCAGATTGTTCATTAAGTTTGATGTCATTAAAATTACTGGCTATATTAATTCAACTTTCAATACTTTATGTAATCTGATTAATCACCAATTACTTATAAAGCTTCGCCTGTCTGTCGCACCTACTTCTTTCATTTCAACTGGGTTGCCTTTCATTTTTCATAAATCTAAAGCATCAAGTCCAATTTTGTAATCTGATTAATCACCAATCTTATGAATCAGTGCAGTGTGATAAAGGAATGTGAGAAGAGTTAGTCGTGGAGGTAAGAGAGGTATTAGGGGGTGTAGGAAGGATTTGATTATGACCAATTTGGTCTCGTGTGCTGGTACGGGTATGAGGGCGGTTATCACTTCCCGGCTGCTCACACCGTGGAAGGGTGTTTCTTGGGGATCCTGGAAAGGAAGGTAGATTAGTGTTGGTCTTAACGACCTGGGAGCGTGACCGCAGAGTCCAAGGGACAACTGCTTGAGACCGGTCACTCACAGCCTTTTGATGAAAGGTTTTTTTAGTATTAGCTCCGCTCTTGAAAGCCCTAAGTGGGCACCCTTACTGCCGGAGACGGAAATCCGTGAGGTAGGGTGAGGTGTGACATTTTTAGGGTCGACCTTTTCTAACCCTTCCTTCCTTGTCAGAAGGCAGCATCGCTGCAGATGCTGGTTGTCCGAGGGAAACACCTTACTGCTGTCACACCCCTCTGCAGTCAGTAGTACGACTTCGCCACCAGACCTTGAGGGTGTAAATTATGAGTAAATAATGAATTTGATTGTTTGAGTGAAGGATTGTCAACGGGACTTAGATTTTTAAGTGTTTAAAATTGTATTTCTACGTACCATTGCCTCCCTTACCCATCGATCATTTAAACTCATAATTCTAGTTGTCCAATGTAGAGCCTGCTTCCTGATGAATATAAACTGGCCCACTTCAAGGGAGTAACTATTTTTCAAATCTTATCACCTCACTCATATCACTTCATATGTCTATATCGGACAGTGAAGTTGAGAATATGTTTCATACATTGGTTTTAAAAAAGTAACGTGAAATGCATAACTGGTCATTGCCTAATACGTCATTACTACTACATTTCTAAGTGAGAACTTGTAATTTACAGTATTATTTTTATAACTTCTGTACTACTGCACATAAAATTGCTATTAAACGTAGTTAATTTTTTTTCGCTATCAACCATCAGAATAAGAGCCAACTCATATTGGTCTAACGGTCTAACTAAATTCTAGGGGTGGGGAGCATAAAGATTCACACTTTTAATACTGTAGGATTCCCGTTGACATCTAGTTAGCCTAACTGGCTTATCGTTCCCAATAGATTTTCTTCTTCTTAAAATCCACATCCTGTTCATGTAAAAGTCATCTTTTGGCTTATCGAATTTCTCATTTCATATTACAGTAAGGAACTTGTTTATCGGATAAGTAAATTTTCTCAGAGGTTGGTTCATGCCATAAAAATAACTTTGAAACAGTTCAAATGAATTGATCACATTAATATTTCTTAATGATGATGATGATGCCTCAATTGTTGATGCTAAAGAACTATTTTTATTTGATCAACACCTCTATATATGTATATGTTCATTCTGAGTGAATTAATTGCCTTGATATTAACCATTTTATCACTAAATTTTATTGTAGTTGAATAATAGCGAGCAATGATATCCAGTAAATCTATGTAATCCTCTCGTTTTAAACAAAACTATATCTGATTGGATGTTTGATTTGGCGTTTTTACAAATACCAATTGTTGAATTGAGAAAAAATTTAAAAAATCTAGTCAACTCATTGTTTAATGCTCAATGAGACTATAATAAGTCAAGTGACTTCTTGGATGGCCTAACAATGTGTCTTATGAAGGCTTTTATGAAAGTTCTACCAAAGTTAACGGAAAGTTAAAGTAGAATAATACAGCTTCCAAGTTCGCTATGGCTTTCTGTGTTTTTTTTTTAATATGGCATCAATTCATTACTTATTTACCATCATAATAAGAAACTAGCTACTGCAGTGAGATTATTTTTGACTTGTGGTCAGTAAAAATACGATATAAATAGCCAGTGATCGAGTATAGGAAACCCCCTAAGTATATTAAGCTATTATTATTATATATAAAATATTTGTTACATCTTAATTTTCTATCTTGATTTCACACTGTGTGACTATACTCCATTTTTTTGTGCTAATAAACGGTGATTCGTTGATCGAAAATATTATATCGGCATATAGTGTTACCTAGCCTTTTGTGAATTCACTGTGTCATCCTATTGTCGGCAAATGCTTTATTATTAATTTTCTTATTACATTAAATTTCATTCATCTATTAATTGGTTTGAATAGAGAAATAAGAAGACATATTTTGTGAGATAGTACCATTTCGTGCTTTCTCGTCAGTCACATACAAGCAACATGTTATTTGTGTAAATACAGTTTTTGAAGATATGGTCAAAAGTTCTTATTTAGCATGACATTCACTCACTAGAACCATGGTAAACAAAGGTCAACATACAGTTAGTTGTTTTTGAACACATAAAGTTGGACTTTTCCGACCAATCAAGATAGCTTCGAGTAGTTTCAGTGTGTGTGGGTTTTGATTACATGTCACAACTCTAAAGGCTGATTTTGGGTCAATTTGATGACCACTCATCATTAGATGTTTCGCAATGGACGAGGCTAGGTTTCTTGATCGATCTTGAGATGACAGGCTAGGTTGATGAAACATGGATTTGATTAACCATTTTGGAATATGTTCCCCTATCCTGTCTTCCAGTCGGCGATCTGTCCTCCCTAAGTAACTTTCTCCGCAGTTACATGTGAATTGGTAAATACAGTGAGTTACTTATATATGTTCAACTTATGATTCAGTCGTATTTATCAAGTAGTTATCATGTGTATTGTTCATTCATCTTTTGTCACTTGTTTTACTTGCTTACTGATGAGACATTTGCTTTTAAGCTTCACTTGGATTATTTTCATTCATAATTTCATTCTTGTATATTTCTTTTTATATCTCAGACTTATAATTTGAAGCAAAATTAATTTCACTAGGTAATATACTTACCTTTATCCTCCTTTCATATTTATATTTTCTTTAATCATATTCAGCCTGGTGACTGACGAAATCTCAGCGCGGATATAGAAAGCTCGATTTGCTTTTGCCAATTTACGCCGTTTATGGCTTAGGCGAGATATCGGTTCGCTAACCAAAGGACGGGTGTACTGCGCAGCAGTTTGCTCCGTTCTCCTATATGGATGCGAAACATGGCCCGTAAGAGTAGAAGATATTCGTAGGTTACTAGTATTCGATCATAGATGTCTTAGAAACGTTGCTCGTATATCGTGGGACAACCGAGTAATCAATGCTGTCGTTAGGAAACGAGTTCTAGGTAAGGATGGCAGATCAATAGATGAAGTGGTGAAACTTCATCAGTTGAGGTGGTTGTGACATGTGTGACAAATGCCTAACCACCGACTGCCTCGACGAGCTATGTTTTGTGGTGTAGGAGTATATTGGAAGAAAGCTAGGGGTGGCCAAACCAAAACCTGGCAGAAATTCTTGAAGTCACTGACAAGTGAACTGAGTCATGTTGGTAGATGTAGGCTACCTGGTTGGGGTCGGCGAGACGAAATTCACCAATGGTTAGAGACCTTGAACGACATGGCTCAAAATCGTTTGCAATGGCTCAGGTTCATCCACTCTTTGTGTCCTCTCAAATCCTAATCTCGATTTGTCAACACATTTATCTTCGTCTTTCTAACCTTATCTCACTGAATCATACTTCTTGAATAATATCTTCAAACCCTAGTCTTCTTCATCACCATTAATGCCTCTACTGTCTTTATCACTATGGGATTCGATTTGACATTTGTGACTCTGTGCTAATGTAGTATGGTAACATGAACTTATGTACATACGTACGAAGTTCTACGTCGCAACTGACTGACTGACTAATCACATTCAGTATTTATAAAATGCTTAAGCACACTAATCAAATCAGATAGTAAACTTGCATATTTCGACTGTTAAGTCTTAGACCCTGTTCTACTTTGGTGTGGGGCGACCGGGCAATATCATTGGTTCTCACGCTTAGAATATATATGCATCTTATCTGAGTACTTGTTGTTTGTATAATCGTTTAAAATATCTTTTTTTTTTGCATCCTAGTACTTTTTTTCCTTCTGCTTTTCTTAAACAACAGATTACAGTTAAAGATGGTGGTTTAAAACTTATCCAAGTTCAAGACAATGGCTGTGGTATACATCAAGCAGATTTACCAATTCTATGTGAACGCTTTACTACGAGCAAATTAAAAGTTGGTGGCTATTATTATTATTATTATTATTATTATTATATCTTATGTTTTCCTAGTTATTTTCTCCTACAATTATTTCATTTCCATATAGTTAGTTGTATTGTGATTTCATAGATAATGATGACAAACAAACAAACAAACACTTATCGGTTCTTGTGACCACTTAAAGATAGATATTCGATTAGTTCTGATGATTATATAACAGATACTGTTGATCTTTGTATAATAAAACTTGAATAGCTTTAGGAATCCGAGCGTCGCCATGACGCGAGTCTATCGACAGGGATCGAATGTACCATACTGATTTGTGAGATAATTAAATCTAACTTTTAGGATATTTTGTTAATTTATGTTCTGTCAAAAATTTTTTACATTCAATAATGCTGGTGCAATGAATGGAAAACTTCAAGACCAGATGAAATATAGGTAGAGTATCTTTAACAGAAACAGTTTACTAATAAAATAATAATCTTCAGACTTTTTTATTCATAAAACAACAAGCAGATTATTAAATGTCTTCTTTCACATATCTTCTTGTCTTTAAAAGATTTTGATCTCGTTATGCGTTTCGATCCAGCACTCTACCTTCCAGTAGTAGTAGTCTATGGGTGACACTCAGTTGCATGCTGCTTATAATCCACCACACTGGGATTCAGCATGGTTTATTTGAGATGATTGGAGACTTATTCGAAAGGTGGCTTCAAGACTTTTTCATATATTCTAATACCCAAGTTTACAAAAAAACTGATACGCATTCAATTAAAGATTATATAGAATGAAGAATCATAGTATTAACGTGTCATATCGTTTTTGACGATGAAAAGAAGCTAGGGGCGACCAAACCAAAACATGATACAATTTCATGAAGTTACTGAAAACTCAACCGATTCATATTGGTAAGTGTAGACTACCTGGTTGGGGTCCGCGAGATGACAGCAACCGATGGTTAGAGACCTTGAACGATATGACTCAAAATCGTTTGCATTGGCGCAGATGCACTCACTCTTTGTGTTCTCTGAAATTCTAATCTTCCGAATTCCCCATCACGTCTACCTTTTCTCGAATTTATTTCACTGAATTATATTTCTTGAATAATCTCTTCTAACTTTAATCTTCTCCATTACCTCTATTCTACTAACTCTGCCGCTTATGTGGTTCGAATTGACAATTGCGTCTCTGTGCTAATGTGGTATGACAACCTAAACTGATGTATGTACGTACAACGTCTTACGTTGTAGCCGACTGACTTACTGGTATCATACAATTCAATGCTTTGTGATAGATAGTATTATAACGTCAGCTAGAAATAAAACTCACTAGTAATCGTAGTGTAGTTTTCTTTGAGATGATGATTTTTTTCTGTACACAACAAAATAAATAAACTTTTGTGAATAATGAAATCTATCTTCATTGTATTTTTTAAATATAGACTATTTTCACTAATATTTCTAGTCTTCTTATTATTATCATCATTGTAACTTAATCAATATCTCTTTCATTCCATATCAACGATTAGGATTCTGATAAATCGATAATAAAAAAGAACTGATACCATTTGAACTGAAATTCGTTCATCTACAATTCTTCAATCTCACTGTTATTCTTGCTATGATAACAATAGTGTTTGTACTAATAATTGAAAATGAATTAGTTTTTTGTTATCTTGTCGAGCTAAATTATCATCTTATCTATTGTTTATTATTGAGCTTTTTTACAGGTTGAATGATACTTATATCAACTGGTAAACAGTGGTAATTTGTCATTATTATTGATTTATGCTTCGATAATCTTTCGTGGCATGGCTCAAAACCGTTTGCAATAGTGCCGGTGCATTTATTCTTTGTGTTCTCTCAAATCCTAATCTTCTGGATTCTTCAACACCTCTAGTTTTGTCTTTCTAAACTTATCTCATTGAATCATACTTCTTGAATAATATCTTCTAATCTTAACCTCTCCGATTACTTCTAATACCTTTACTACCTCTACTGTAGTGAACGAGAACACAGGTGGGGCAACCGGATTGTATTTAACAAAAATTACAGAGTTACTCAGTAAAATCGGAAAACCATATCGTAAATCGTTAATTTGCAAAATATCAGTTCATCATATCGAACTGGACTGTTCCTGTTGCAAAACATCAATGCATTGTCACTATTCATGCGTTTCATACAAATTCCATTATGTTCTAACTCTTCCTTTCCTGATCTTCGTCCATCTTCTGCTGCCAGACATTACGCTGACACTCACGTCATATACTACTTATAAGTAGCTCGCATCACACTACTACTGTTGGATTGGAATTGACAATTACATCTCTGTGCTAATGTGGTATGGCAACATGAACTGATGTACGTACATACTTACGAAGTTCTACGTTGCATCTGACTGACTGACGTGATAAGATATTGAATCTTGTTCAAGACATAACTTTTGACCAGTTAGTTTGAAAGCAAGTGATTTGGAAAAAAAAATCTCACTTTCATGATGATGGCCTCTTTCATAAAAATTTTTTCTCCTTCAGTTTTATTGAGATTTTTTATTAAATATCTTAATCATATAATTTTTTTATTACTTTTCTTGTAGGAATTTTCAGATTTAAGTAAAATTTCTACATTTGGTTTTCGTGGTGAAGCTCTCTCTAGTCTTAGTCATGTTGCTTTGGTGACTGTGACAACACGTACAGCAAATCAAAGCTGTGCTTATAAAGTGAAATATCATGCTGGAGTTGCTGAATCGAAACCGGTACCTTGTGCCGGTAATCCAGGAACTACTATTGTTGCAGAGAATTTATTTTACAATGTACCTATTAGAAAATCTGCTTTAAAAAATGGAAGAGAAGAATTATCTAAGGTGATAGATGTAGTTGCTCAGTGAGTTGATTGAAATTTTTTAATATTTATTGTCAATTTAGAACTTGCAGTAATAAGCACAACCTGGTTTGTTACTGATCGATAGATTCAAAATGCATATTTTTTAAAATTTTATTTGTGGCTCTAAACAGCTTTGAATGTACTGATGAAACTTGTAGTCTTTCTTAAGCAGTATGAGTTTCTCTGTATTTTTATTCATATTGTTGTCATGCTACTTATTAAAAATTTAAGTAGTTTTAGACAGATCATAATCTTTTTTTTTAATTTTTACAATTATAAGGTGTTTTTTTAACCTTTTTAATACCGTAGTTATATGTTTTCCAATTAATTATAACATTCTAAATCAGTTGTAATGTGGGTTAATCAACCAAAGCTGTTTTCCTTTAGTCAAACCAAAAGTCCTACATATTCTATAACTAAGTGAGAGTGGAAGATTTTCACCTAGTTTCTCCCAAATTACAATCCATTCTTAGAGCGAAATAAAGAAATTCTATTAGACTTAAACCAATTTTCATATGATATAGTCTCTAAACTTCAAAGTAAGTAAGAAGCAAGCACCTTTTTTCATTGATCTAAATTCGGTTGTATTATTTTGTATGTTTTGTATGAATATGAATTATTTAGTAGAATTTATTCCATGTTCTTTTTTATTCTTTACTCTAGATATGCTATTCATTATGCTCAACAATGTGGATTTCATTTGCATTCTGAAAGTGCTACTGGAAAAAGCTCAATTGAACAAGGTTAGGAGATAACGTTTATTATTATGCATAATGGGATGAATTAGTATGGAAGGTTAATCGCGTAAAATTGCATATTAGTTGAGAAATACCACAAGCTGTTATGACCTTGTTAAATATACAGGATAGGGAATTAGGTGTTTTTCAATTCTAGGTATTTTTATATGCACATTCTGTAGATTATATGTCGAAAAGTTTTGCTTTTCTGTCCGAATAATCGACATTTGAGTATTTTCAGTGATAAAGATGACATTTCGAGCAGGGAAGTAAATCAATCAATCGAGATAGTGTGACAAGAGTATCAGAGGTCAACGGATTTTTTCTCATTTCTTAATATAACTTATGTCTTTAATTCATTGTATATAACGATGCTATACACTTTTCAGTCATAAAAGACTCTGAGCAAAAACGTGGTTGTTGTTTTAAGGAATAAATTTTCCACCTGAAATATGCGAGTCATATCATCTTATCATTTCATAACTAACTCAATTGCTTGCTTGCTTTCGCCTGTTGCCCCCAATGGACCATAGGCCGCCGACCAGTTTTCTCCAACCAACTCTGTCCTGGGCTTCCCTTTCCAGTTCTGTCCAATTTTTGTTCATTCTTCTCATGTCTTTCTCTATTTCTCGACGTAATGTGTTCCTTGACCTTCCTCTTTTCCTTTCACTTTGAGGGTTCCATGTGAGGGCTTGTCTTGTGACGCAGTTAGGTGTTTTTCGTAGTGTGTGTCCTATCCACTTCCACCGCTTCTTCCTGAATTCTTCCTCCACTGGAATCTGGTTTGTTCTCTCCCATAGTAAGTTGTTGCTGATCGTGCTTCCGTGGCCGAAGGAGTTGGAGGACGGAGATTTGCGGAGCTTCCTGGAGGAGTTTGAGGCCGCGATGGAGCTGGTTGGGGCCCGGGGCGGAGTTGGCGGTGCTGGGGACGCTGAGGGGAGGTGAGGCGAAGGCGGTATACGACAGCCCGGACGGTGCCTTCGGGATAGACGGCGCGGGAGACGGTCACGGATCGAATGGTGATGGAGTTTGTCGGCCCAGTGGACAGGGAGGAGGCGCCGCAGAGGTTCCGGTTGGCGAGGCTGTCGGCTGATGGTGACCTTTTGGTGCTGGCTGTGGAGCTCACGATGTTGTTGCGCCGTGCGCTGCCGAATATCGAAGAGGAGTCGTAGGCACAGTTGTTGGCGTCGCAATTTATCGAGAGTGTGCCTGCCGCCGTGTCCCAGCAGCGGGCACTAGTAAACGCTACACGTTGGATAGATGCTGTTTCCATTCCAGACCAGCGGGCAAGAACAGTGACCGAAGTAGTAATCCTGCATATTGTAGTGCGTCACGGAATACGGAAGGTGATATTAACTGACCAGGGTCCCTGTTTTGAAATTGACGACAGCTTATTAAAAGGGGGGACGAGTGTGGTGCGAGCTACTTATAAGTAGTATATGACGTGAGTGTCAACGTAATGTCTGGCAGCTGAAGATGGGAGAAGATCAAGAAAGGAAGAGTTAGAAAACAATGGAATTTGTATGAAACGCATGAATAGTGACAATGGATTGATGTTTTGCAACAGGAACAGTCCAGTTCGACAGTATGGATTGATATTTTGCAAATGAACGATTTACGATATGGTTTTCCGATTTTACTGAGTAACTCTACAATTTCCGTTAAATACGATTCGTTTGCCCCACCTGTGTTCTCGTTCACTACAATACAACTAACACAATACTAAGGTTTAATCAAGTTAATTGGGAATCAACATTTCTGTCGATTTTTAGAAGTCTGTTGTCACATACGTGTATGTGAATAATCAAATGAGTGATCGTGTCATTGTGACTGATTTAGTTGATATTCGTTTTACGAGAGTCTGACATACTGGTAAGATCTCTGTACTTCAATGTATAAATAAATATTCTATGGATCTTTGTGTTGATACATATTTTTTTTGTTTTGCAATGAAACCGCTAAACCTTATAAATAATACTTTGATTTGTAAATAAATATATCCGGTTGTAATAGGATTTTTTACATACTAAACACAGTTTAGTATGCACACAAAACACGTTTAACAGCAGCTTGAAAACTGATTTAGAAAAATGCCAGAAGGTGGTCATTTTCTAGTGTAACTCTGTTAGCTAATCATAACTATTTAGACTTAATTCATCGAAATTATACTAGTTTATAATATGTGTTGAAACAGCGTCATTGTATTTCATAAAATAATAAAATGTACTTTTGAACAAAATGTAAATTCACTTGTGTTCATATTTCTTTTGGCTGTTATTTGATTTGTTTCTCTGACTAGTTTATCACCATAATAATAATAATAATAATAATAATAATAATAATAATAATAATAATCATGAAAATGTGTGTTTTTCAAAAAAAATACAGAATACTTTATTGCCTGCATTCCTTATTCATTTTCTAGTGTAGAGTGTCATTTTCTTTCTTTTAGTCTTTTTATTTATTGTAAAACAAATTTCTTTCTAGTTAAAATAAATAAAT
Source organism: Schistosoma turkestanicum (assembly GCA_944470395.2). Taxonomy (NCBI): domain Eukaryota; kingdom Metazoa; phylum Platyhelminthes; class Trematoda; order Strigeidida; family Schistosomatidae; genus Schistosoma; species Schistosoma turkestanicum. Next base: position 35,584,506 of record OX103972.1, on the reverse strand, counting down.
TTTCTAGATTATTGTCATTTCTATCAGTAATAATAATGCATCACATTTTATGATTATGATTATGATTTCTTTTAAATATTTTATTTTGACTATAAGTAATATGTTGTATTATAGTCAGTCTTGTTATGATTATTATTATTATTATTGTTACTGTTACTAGTATTTTCCTACTATTAAACCTTTCTATGATTTCATTTAAAAAGTACACATTACATTTCATCTCTCTCTGTCTCTATCTATCTTGAAATTATGTTAACCGATGTGTGGCTTAGTTAGTTGGTTAGTAAGTTAGTTAGTTAGTTAGTGAAGTCTCTCTCTCTCTCTCTCTCTCTAACTTTTCATCGACATTTTTGTGTCTGTTTCTTGAAATGTTCAACTTGTTATTTTACACATCAATATGTATTTCCTCTGAAAGTAATTTTTCTACAATCTATGATTATTTTTGATGATAATAAATATCATAAAATTCTATTGATCATTACCACCAACCAACCAACCAACCAACATTGTTTATCTATAATACGCATACATTTTTCAATGTCCTATAGCAAGAAAAACAGAATACTAATTTCAGGTTAGAATGTATGTAATATATCTATCTATCTATCTATCTATCTATATAATACATATAGAATTGATCATATGATTTATTTTTCTTTTTAAATCTAGTCGTGGAATGATTAAATTACAATAAATAGACTAACTGAATGAATATGTAATTTTTTTGTATACTAAATAGTTTCATTGAATTTATTCTCGCTTGTCAAAAAGTAGGAATATGCAGAAATATAGGTCAGTTTATTGTGCACGTTTAATTGAGTATAATATTAATAATAATAATAATAATAATAATAATAATAGTAATAATAATGACTGATTTAGAATAATTCGCAAGTATATTTTCCTGATGTCAGAGTATTTTTTTCCCCAATCATAACTGTATGTTGAATGCATACTACTCGGTCATAATATAATTTAAAATGTATTCCATGGTATTTTGATGAATTTAAGGGTGAACTTGAATTGAATATTTTTATGTTGATCGATGAAGTATTGAAACTTCATCAGTTGAGGTGGTTGAGACATGTGTTACGTATGCATAACCACCCGACTGCCTTATCGAGCGATGTTTTGTGGTTTAGGGGAGTAGGTTGGAAGGAATCTAGGGGCGGCCAAACTAAAACATAACACAAATCCATGAAATCACTGACAAGTGGACTGAGTCATGTTGGTAAGTGTAAACTACCTAGTTGGGGTCTGCGATACGAAAGTCACCAATGGTGAGGGACGTTTCGAACGACATGGCTCAGAATCGTTTGCAATGGCGCAGGTACATCCACTCTGTATTCTGTGATGATAGATTGACCCGCTCATAGTAAGGTCACTCGTTTCCAATCCTACCAACTGGAAAACCAGAAAGACCAGTTAATTATCAACAACTCACGTAATTCTATATTCTAAGTATATGTCAGCAACAAAGTAAAAATAATTAATCGTAATGAATACATAATTAGGGCACTGATCGCATGAAGCTGAACAATTTATTTCTATTACTTACCCATTATTTATTTGAACACATAATTAGTAGTAGAAAGAAGTATCTAAAACTATATGCGCCATACAAATCATTAAATTTGTGTGTCTAGATGCCCAAACCAAGGCGGGTAGTTTTCTTATGTAGCCAATCTCTGGGCCTAATTCACAAAACAGCAAAGTAACGCGCTATTAGATGCAGTCCCCTGATAAACCTGTGACGTACAATAGATTCATTTGTATCCTCAGTATCCTGCAGCCCATGTACATTGTTGGTCTTGAATCAGGGTTTTCCAACTCACCAAGGTGGGTCCTCCGTACCCACTGATTTGGTTAAAGCCTCATGCACTTGCTTTTTGTCCTCGCAATTTCGTAAGCAACAGCCTAATCATGAGAAAGGAGTAAATAGGATTTCCTTGTCAGTGGCTAATATATACACGGTCGTCTGAGAGCATTTCGAGACAGAGAGCAGAAGTTTTCGGAGTAATATATTTACTGACCAATTGATTTTCATTCATAAACATTAAGAGGAATGAAAACAATCAACGAATTTAAACAATACTTATAGACATCATCATACAAAAACATCATGAACTGTAAGATCCATTTTTGAAGGTTTTGATTGTGAAAGTCCCTCCATGTATACATTTGTAATTTGTCCTTATCGGTTCTTAGAGTTGTACATTTTGTTAATCTGTTCGATTCCATTTGAGATGATCATAGTTTCTATCTCTTCTGCCTTCCTATGTTTCTTTCTGAACTGCATTTATGTTGTTTAAGCTGATACTTAGTCATTGATTTGTTCCTCTTTTGATTGTGTTGCTTGCAATGACTGGAATTGTGCATTTTGATTGTGAATTGAATCACTCCTCCAGAATTGGAAACACTATATGTTATAAAGCAACCAAATATTATCTGTTGAACGAATCTGATCTATCCAGGTCAGTCAGATGCAACGTAGAACTTCGTACATAAGTACATCAGTTCATGTCG